>CANNZV010000445.1:309980-334638 GCA_947561585.1 Caprella mutica | reverse complement strand
GGTAGGTAGCCCAATCTAGTATAAGTATAGGTATAGGTATATATATCAATTTTGTACACCTACCTAAAACCTATTGATAGAGGATTTCTTTGAAATCTGTAGATTAGGTAATTATTTTATTTCTGAATGAATGTATTTTAATTGCATATGATATAGTTTATAATAGATTCTACCACGTATAAGTTGCGTTTAAAATTACAACGATATCACATTTTCCACTATAACTATAATATTTGTTGTATTAATACTAATATTTGTTGTAGTAAACGCGTCTATATATATATATTATATCAATACGAAAAGTACTGCCATTTAAGTAGGCTATACAGCTGTCAGCTAATTATTTGAAATAATGGTGTCTCGCAGTTGAAGCAGTGCTACCTACTCTACTAGCTTTAACAGCATCTCATAATTCTTGAGTCAGAGTATTTTGAAGTGTAAATTGAATATACTAGGTAACTAGAATCTAGATCGTTCATTTATGGATCTAGATCGTTCATTTATGGTTGATTTGTTGTAGCCAAATTTCAATAAAATAACCATAAACTCTAGATTGTTGAAGCCAGAAATTTTATTATTTCAAATTTGACATAACTAAATATAAAATTGCTAGTAGGTATGAATCCTTATCATTATGTATAGCTACACTAAACTAGAGGAGTAGTACCGTGCGGGAGTATTTTGTGACGTGAAAGAAGTGAGGCTTTACCATGCTATTTTGTTTATACCTAGTTAATGATATATAAATACAGCTCATTACATACCATTTTCATGACATTCACATAAAGTATTTAACGAGAATAACGAATTTGTCATCCAATTTTGTCTAAACCTACTTAAAATTATTTTTATTTCGTATATTTACATGTATTTAGTACGGCAATATAGCATGGTATAATAACCATGCTATTTCAAGGTAAAGGACCACCAAAGTTATATCTATGTGATCTACCTATATAAATATATGACCTGTAAAATATATTAATTCACGGTGTTATAAATTCTATCAACAGTCACCCTGATAGATTTTCGTCAGGGAAGTTTTCTATTATGGTATTGTGTTCTATGTTTGTTAGTTTGTTCGTCACGCACTCTCATTGCGTCCGGTTGGAATACATTTAAGAGCTGTTATTTTTTCATTTCATTTCCCCCTTGATGTTCATAATTGCACCAAATCATGTCAAATAACTTAAAAAATTCTATCTGAGACTCTTTATTATATATATATTTTTTATTTATACAGATCCAGAAAAGTTACAAACTTGTGGAACATTAAATATATACGTACATCAATCTAAATTAAAACATGATAAAAGTACTAAACTAGCTAAAAATAAAAAGAACGATGCAGTGGGTTAGCTTAAAATTAATCAATATATTTATTCCTACAGTATTCTTTAAAAACAATTTAAAATTTAAAATCTGACATGGGGCATTATCGGGTATATTATTAAAAAGATGAATAGAAAACACTAATACTATTTTTGAACCAATGGAAAAATAATTCAATTAATTAAGGATTATTTATTAATATTTATGTTAATTAAATCTTATTTACCATTTTTCTGATTGCAAAATATTACCTAAATAAATAAAAAGAAACTATGATAATTGATACTTTCAAAATGAATTTGCTATACGCCTACACAATTGACAACAATTTGATATACAATACCATCCTCTATGACGTCACGAGGGGGGCTTCACAGAAGAAACTCAATTTCAATTTGTAGTTAGTGTATCATGGTAGAACCTATCCTATTTATTAAATGATTTGAAAGCAAAATTTATTTCTGAGTAAGGAATTCAAGTATTCAGTTAATTTCATTTAGTAATGTATAAACCGAGAGAAAAGAGTGTGCCGATATGACAGATTAAAATGTGTCGTATCAACACACGTATTGTTTCAAAACCAACACATATAGAGATCAATCAGAGTTCCATATTGACACAGTAAGATGAAGAGCGCCAAAATGACACTTGAATAGGTGTTTTGTTCCGACACAGATAGCTATTTATGACGTACCTGTTTGTGTGACAACTTATAGTGTGGAGTGTCACTGTGCCTTCTCAAAAGGCATAAAACCTGTTGCATATGCAGTATATTTCCCAGTGCATATACTGCATATTTGGAAATGCATATTGTCAGTTGTCACAACCCTAATGATGTTATACTGTCAGAGAAAAAAGTCACTGTGATGATGTACTATCAGTGAAAATAGTCACTGTGACGATGTACCATCAGAGAAAAGAGTCACTGTGATGATGTACTATCAGTGAAAAGAGTCACTGTGATGATGTACCATCAGAGAAAAGAGTCACTGTGATGATGTACCATCAGAGAAAAGAGTCACTGTGATGATGTACCATCAGAGAAAAGAGTCACTGTGATGATGTACCATCAGTGAAAAGAGTCACTGTGATGATGTACTATCAGAGAAAAGAGTCACTGTGATGATGTACTATCAGTGAAAAGAGTCACTGTGATGATGTACTATCAGAGAAAAGAGTCACTGTGATGATGTACTATCAGTGAAAAGAATCACTGTGATGATGTACTATCAGAGAAAAGAGTCACTGTGATGATGTACTATCAGTGAAAAGAGTCACTGTGATGATGTACTATCAGTGAAAAGAGTCACTGTGATGATGTACTATCAGAGAAAAGAGTCACTCTGATGATGTACTATCAGAGAAAAGAGTCACTGTGATGATGTACTACCAGAGAAAAGAGTCACTGTGATGATGTACTATCAGAGAAAAGAGTCACTGTGATGATGTACTATCAGAGAAAAGAGTCACTGTGATGATGTACTATCAGTGAAAAGAGTCACTGTGATGATGTACTATCAGAGAAAAGAGTCACTGTGATGATGTACTATCAGAGAAAAGAGTCACTGTGATGATGTACTACCAGAGAAAAGAGTCACTGTGATGATGTACTATCAGAGAAAAGAGTCACTGTGATGATGTACTATCAGAGAAAAGAGTCACTGTGATGATGTACTATCAGAGAAAAGAGTCACTGTGATGATGTACTATCAGAGAAAAGAGTCACTGTGATGATGTACTATCAGAGAAAAGAGTCACTGTGATGATGTACTATCAGAGAAAAGAGTCACTGTGATGGTGTACTATCAGAGAAAAGAGTCACTGTGATGATGTACTATCAGAGAAAAGAGTCACTCTGATGATGTACTATCAGTGAAAAGAGTCACTGTGATGATGTACTATCAGAGAAAAGAGTCACTGTGATGATGTACTATCAGTGAAAAGAGTCACTGTGATGATGTACTATCAGAGAAAAGAGTCACTGTGATGATGTACTATCAGAGAAAAGAGTCACTGTGATGATGTACTATCAGAGAAAAGAGTCACTCTGATGATGTACTATCAGTGAAAAGAGTCACTGTGATGATGTACTATCAGAGAAAAGAGTCACTCTGATGATGTACTATCAGTGAAAAGAGTCACTCTGATGATGTACTATCAGTGAAAAGAGTCACTCTGATGATGTACTATCAGTGAAAAGAGTCACTGTGATGATGTACTATCAGAGAAAAGAGTCACTCTGATGATGTACTATCAGTGAAAAGAGTCACTGTGATGATGTACTATCAGAGAAAAGAGTCACTCTGATGATGTACTATCAGAGAAAAGAGTCACTCTGATGATGTACTATCAGTGAAAAGAGTCACTGTGATGATGTACTATCAGAGAAAAGATTCACTGTGATGATGTACTATCAGAGAAAAGAGTCACTGTGATGATGTACTATCAGAGAAAAGATTCACTGTGATGATGTACTATCAGAGAAAAGATTCACTGTGATGATGTACTATCAGAGAAAAGAGTCACTGTGATGATGTACTACCAGAGAAAAGAGTCACTGTGATGATGTACTATCAGAGAAAAGAGTCACTGTGATGATGTACTATCAGAGAAAAGAGTCACTGTAATGATGTACTATCAGAGAAAAGAGAATCATCCAGAAATATGATCGGAAAATAATTATGAAAAAATTCAACAAAAAAAATAATGAAAAGTTTTTGGGATAGAAAATCTGAATAAAAAATTTGAAAAATATTCCAATAAGATAAAATTAAAAGAGGGGTTTAGATATAGATTTACTGATATAGTAGAACTCCTCTATATAGTGAACTAAAACTATTTTACTATAGACTTTAGAGATTTTTCTTCACTATAGAGGATATAAGTGATGAATAGAAAACGTGCTATTTTATGGCAGACTATAGAAAAAATTCTTCATTTTTTTAAAATAAATTCAGCATACAGGGTAATTTATTTATCATTATAAAAGAGTTGCATTTGTAGAACTCCTGTTTCATTTTATATCTTATCAAGTTATCACTATAGATTTAAGTTCTTTATACAGGAATTTATTATAGAGTTCCACTGTATTAAATGATTTATAATATACTTAAACATAATCTTAAATTCATTCATGCTAAAATGTCAGCTAACACTGTCGGTGACAGTGCTCACGGATGCAGAAAAGCTACTTCGTGAACCAAGGAATGGGACTGAAAGAGACACAAGTGACTGACTGCACTCTCAAAAGAGAAAATTGAAGGGCTGGATTCTGAAATCAGATTTCTAGAATTTTAAATAATGAAGGAGTTGTAAGGTATAACGCGTCACGGCCAATTGTCCGAAAGTCCGTTATGGAATTCTGAAGAAATTATAGTCGACAGATGTGTATTGATAAGTTATTTCACGAGGTGTAAAGAGATTTCAATTTAGACGAAAAAAAAGGGATACAGGGAAAACTTTTAGACATGTCATGCACAAAACAGAACGACAAAGCTTCTAAGCTCAATAGAGTTAGACCTCATTCTTTTAATCAGTTTAGGGATCACCTTATGAAAAAGAAGAAGATAATAGAGCTTCAGAGGAGGTTATCAGATGTGCTCTTTCACGTTGATCACGAATCTCGTTTCAAAATGTCCGAACTCCTACTAAAAGATTGTCAAAAAACCTGTTTAAAATCTAGGTTTCTTGGACGACTTTTTCGAGCTTTCAAAAAGAAGTACGCGAAAATGGCTACGACAAAAATTATGATAAATATTTTCAGGCATTTTAAAGGCTCACAGAGTGGTTTAGCTTACACGGAAACTCCTACACTTATAATAGTTTTAAAGTTATATCACAGTACAGAGAATATATAGTATCCCAGAGCTATAGGGGGGATATTACGCGTGTCCCGGTAGGCTGTGACGTCACATGTCAACAATGGTGCGTACGTTTGTACGTACAGTACAAACACAAAAGATGGCTGCAACACACCCAACTTTTGTTAAATAACGTTTTCGGTGATATTTTTTTTTAATTCCACATTACCGCATGCTATTATCCAATCTTTATAGTCATACGGACGAAAATTAAAAAATGACTGTTGATGAAATTGCTACTGGTCTTTTTACACCCAAAATAGTAACAAATTTTTAGTCTTGAAGAAGACGATTTATTCAAGATAATTAGATCATTAGTCAGATCGGTCGCGTTGGCCGCCATCTTAATTCTCTATTCCACGTGACCCACAGCAATTCTGTTTACTATGACGTGACCTCTTGTTTACATACATGACGTCACAGCCTACCCAGAATAAATTTGAATAATACATGTAACTGGGGTACTATACTATTCTATGTACTGTGGTTATATCTTTATAGTACCGTTTCTTTCATAAGCTTAAATTTCAGAACAACGTATTATTTCTTTTATACAGGGTGTCCCAGAAAAAAGGAAACCCATTTTCAAATTAGTTTAAGTTAGAAAATATTAAAACTATAAGAATTCTGAAAACACTGTTTTATACGTTTACACTTTCTGCATCCCTTGTGAAAAATTGATAATGTTACAACAAAAATTAAAAATGCTGCAGCGAATTTAGCAGAAGGAAAAAAAAAGTGCTTGCGCGAGGAAGTCCTCATTTTTGGTCCGTTGATGATACCAACAAACAAAACAAAAAATTTTATTTTGTATTCATGATACAATGGATACCTATAATAAAATCAGGAATTTTTAATTTTAACACGGTAATTTTTATTGCATATTTCAAAACCCCAAAATGCAACTCTCAAAAGAACAACGAGTTTTTGTGGTGACAAGTTATTTAAGAACTGGAAGCTTTAAACTGGTTCAACAAGATTTTGAACAACGCTTCCGGAAAGAGCTTCGCCAACTAAGAAGACCATATGGACAAATGTCATGATATAACTACTCTATAAGGTACGCTCGCAAAAGAGACGAAATTGTGTTTCTTCTGCGCAGCCCCCATTCGTGACGTCATAGAGGATGGTATTACATTAAATTGCTGTCACTCGTATAGCAAATTCATTTTGAAAGTATCAATTATCATAGTTTCTTTTTATTTATTTAGGTTTTATTAAGCAATCAGACAAAATGGTAAATAAAATTTATCTAATAAACATAAATATAAATAAATAAACACTAATTAATTGATTTATTTTTCTTTTGATTCAAAATTAGTGTTTTCTATGATAAATATTCTCAGGGATTTTTTTAAGTTATTACTATTAGACATGATTTGGTAAAATTATGAACATATGGGGATTAATGAAACTAAGAAATAACAGCTCTCAAATGTATTGACGAAATCAGTGTGAGTGACAAACTAACTAACAAACAAAGAACGCAATACCATAATAGAAAACTTCCTTGAAAAAAATTTGTCAGGGGTGACTCAACAAAATATAAGACATGAATTAAAGTTGATTCTGATAGAATTAATAACACCGTGAATTAATATATTTTACAGGTCATAAATTTTTATAGGTAGATCACATAAATATAACTTTAGTGGTCCTTTTGCTTGAAATAGCATGGTTATCATATCGTGCTAGGGTCACGCAAGTAAATTGCGGCCCTCTACAGAGAGTCTCTAAAACATTCTGAATCGAAATAGATTGAAATGTTGCATAACTATCAAAAGAAGTACAGTGCATGATATAACTTATCAATTTAAGTTTTAAACGAGTGTTTTGAAGCTATGATGTTCTGTTGTCAGAGGCCAAAGTTAGTAAGTGTGCCGCAATTTACCTGCTTGACCCTATATTACCATATCAAATACATGTAAATATACGAAATAAAAATAATTGTAAGTAGGTAAATAAGTATTTTAGACAAAATAAGATGATATATTCGTAATTCTCGTAAAATTCTTTATGTGAAAGTCATGAAAATGGTATGTAGTAAGCTGTATTTATCTATCATTAAATAAAATCAAAATAGCATGGTAATGCCTCACTTCTATGACGTCACAAAATACTCCCGCACGGTTGTGGGGGTTTGGGGAGAATCTGCGCGCGATCATAACTGTTAAAAGTTATTATATCATGGACAAATGTTAATAAGTTCAAAACTGAAGGAACAACTTCGAATTTAAACAGAGAGCGATCGGGTTGCAGGAGAACAGAACGAACAAGGGAAAACATTAATCGTGTTCGTGAAAAGCTAATTGAGAATTCAAAAATATCAACGAGAAGGAACGGGTTGGACATCAGTAAAAGCACATTTAACCGGATTGTTGAAAACGATGTAAGGTATCATGCTTACAAGATTCATGTACGGCATGAACTATTAGAACCGGATTTACCTTGCGGCCTAAATTTTTCATATTGGTTTCTGCAAAAAAATGCTCGCTTCGTAGAAGACATCGTGATTGGTGATGAAGCAGCATTTCATATGAATGGAAGAGTCAATAATTATAACATTCGCCAGTATGCACCCAGAAATAATCCTCCAAATTTCAACTTCGACGTAACAATGTGCAGGGAGAAAGTTTCTGTATGGATGGGAATGTGTGGAAACAGACGACTTGTGGGCCCTATCTTCTACGAAAATAATATGAATGGAGATAAATACTTAAACCTAATTACAGAAAGAATAATTCCTGAGCTGCATCAAATTTACCCAAACAGATTTAATAGGCTATGGTGGATTCAGGATGGTGCTCCAGCACATAGAAGTCGTGCAGTTCAAGAATTGCTACATGATAATTTCAACGATCGCATTATTGCACTGAACCATCCAATTGAGTGGCCGCCCAGATCGCCGGACTTGCCACCGTGCGATTTTTTCCTTTGGGGACACCTCAAGAGCAAAGTGTACTTTTCTCCTCCAGAAAACACAGACGATTTGAGAGAGAGAATTGTAAACGAAGTTAATTTACTAAAAGAAAATCCGGATTTAGTTAAAAGAGTTTTTGCTGGAATGAGAAAAAGGCTGCAATTATGTGTAGAAAGAAATGGAGGACATGTCGAGGGAAATTAACCTTACACCTTGGAAATAAGTATTGCGGTTCCAATGTTAATAAATCTCTTTAATTTGTCTCTTATTTGTAATAAACCGTAGGATTTAATTTTTAATACTACCGGATGTTTAAGAAATATATCGTGCCCGCACAAGGACTTTTTTTTCCTTTTGCCTAATTCGCTGTAGCATTTCTAATTTTTGTTGTAACATTATTAATTTTTCACAAGGGATGCAGAAAGTGTAAACGTATAAAACAGTGTTTTCAGAATTCTTATAGTTTTAATATTTTCTAAATTAAACTAATTTGAAAATGGGTTTCCTTTTTTCTGGGACACCCTGTATAGCAGTTTGTTTTTGCAATGTAGCAGTTATTTGATCGTGATAGCAGTTTACATTATATAACAGTAGTTAAAATATGTAACTGCTATGAATACATTATATAAAATTAAACTATTGTTTATTTGAATGTGTGTCACTGATTAAACTCAAGGGCTCTACCCTAAAGCTGCCTGTGGTGAATGGAAGAGACCATTAGTCATTTTTACCGTTATACATATTGTCTGTAGGCATTTTCTCTATAGGCATTCGGACAGTTATCCAAATATGACGAAATCACAAAATAATCTTAGCATCATTTTAAATTAACAACTAGAATGGGCACTCAGAGTACATACATTAGCATGCTCGCTACCGCTTCAATCGATTTTGACCTTTTCGTGACCTTGCCCTCCGATCCAATCGTTCCCAAAATTTGATCAAATGGTTCCTGGATAATGAACAACCGTACACCAAATTCCTGGTAATTTGGTTGAATGCTTTATGTGTTATGAGAATAAATTCCCATCTAAACATAACCTACCGCAATAATTTGGCGAAGGTGATAAGTAAGTGAATAATAACTAAATTTGATTCAAATATTAAATTAATAACCGTTTTTTTATCGCACCTCTATGGTAACTAGAAAAGACTCTCAGAAACTAGAAGATACTTACGAACAAGAAGACACTTACGAACAAGAAGACACTTACGAACAAGAAGACACTTACGAACAAGAAGACAATTACGAACAAGAAGACAATTACGAACAAGAAGACAATTACGAACAAGAAAAACTTACGCACAAGAAGATACTTACGAACAAGAAGACACACATGAGCAACGGGGACACACTTAGGTAAAACAGGAAACTTAGAAAAAAAGACTCTTATGAGCAAGAATACACTTAAGGTACATGAAGACACTTTGCAACTAGTAGACACTTAGGAAAAGGTAGATAATAACAACAAGAAGATACTTAGGAACAAGAGGACACACATATGATCAAGAGGACACAGGTAGGATCTCAAGGGGCACACATAGAATCAAGAGGACACACTTAGGATCTACAGTACATACTTAGGATCAGCATGACATACTTAGGATCAGCATGACATACTTAGGATCAGCATGACATACTTAGGATCAACATGACATACTTAGGATCAACATGACATACTTAGGATCAACATGACATACTTAGGATCAACATGACATTATGATCAACAGGACATACTTAGGATCAACATGACATACTTAGGATCAACATGACTTACTTAGGATCAACAGGACATTAGGAACAGCAGGACATACTCAGGATCAACAGGACATACTTAGGATCAACAGGACATACATAGGATCAACAGGACACACTATAGGAACCGTGGACCGACAGTTGGGCGCAATACAATTGGGCCCCAAGAGAATTGCACCTACGACAATTGGGCCCCAAGACAATTATATTATTTGCCCATTTTTTCAGGGTTTACAGTTTTAACTTAACTAAAGACCATTGCTACAATAATAACGGGGGTTGTGACAATATGCATTTTGCATAAAAAATATAGTCTTGAGCATATTTTAAATAAAAAATATTCCTTACATGAAAAAATATTCTCGATATGAAAAATGAATATTTTTAATAGAACATATTGTTTTCATAAATAAATACTATAATTCTTTCTAACTACAATAATTTTCTGTTCTGAGATAGGTCACGTAAGCAAGAAACAATAGAAAACAATTGGGTGTATGTATTTAGACCTGCCGAAATTATTGGAACCTACAAATTGAATTAAAGTTAATTTGAATTTTTTGAAACCTGTTCAGTGTTAAGAAGAGTTTTATGAATCTTTATTACAAAGGGTATTCTCATAATCTCATTTTATCCCAAGAACTGTTCAAATAACTGTTCAATGTAACGTATTACCTTCAAATTTTTTACTAAATATTTGTCTTTGTCAGACGGTGTACACTGTACAGTACACATTGGATCCATGATGGCTTACTTAATTATACGGTCTGATTTTCTGCCTTTTCGTCAAAAAAATAGGTCACTATTTTCATTTGTAATATAACTCAGCCGCGTTTTGTAACCAAATAATGATTGTTTATTAAGCATAATCCTGCAGTATATCCTGACGGATCAGTGTAAATTCATCGCGGGTAAATTCATCGCAGTAAATTCATCGCATAATAAATCATTGATGACGTATAAAAGGAAGGTAGATAATACAAATAATA
This sequence comes from Caprella mutica, assembly GCA_947561585.1. NCBI lineage: Eukaryota > Metazoa > Arthropoda > Malacostraca > Amphipoda > Caprellidae > Caprella > Caprella mutica. Next base: position 323,781 of record CANNZV010000445.1, on the reverse strand, counting down.
GAGAGGTAAATAAACGATGATAAATACCCACTTTCTTATTTTCTATTGTCTCTTCATCTAAAATAGCTACATTCTTTTTTTCTATTGGCTACATCCTAACTCATTCACTATACAGGAGTTCACTATAGAGTTACTATAACAATGAAATATGTTGCTTACATGACTTATCTCAGAACAGAAAATTATACTAATTTGAAAGAATAAAACCGTTTATTCATAAGATGAATATGTTCTAAGATATATATTTTTCATACCAAGAATGTTTTTTTTTCATATTTGAATATTCTATATTATAATTATGTTCAAGACTATATTTTTATACCAAAAGCATATTGTCACATCCCTAGTTATTACGATAGCAATGGTCTCTAATTAAGTTAATACTGTAGACTCTGAAAAATTGCGCAAATACTTTATTGGTCCTTGGGCCCAATTGTTGTGGGCACAATTGTGCGGGGTCCAATTGTCGTGGTGCCTAATTGTCGTGGGGACTAATTGTCTTGGGCCCAATTGTCGGTCCACGAAATAATATATGGATATGTTGCCCAAGTAAACCATTAATATTAAAGATTAAATTCTACCGTTACAACTGCACAAAAAATATATCTGAATTACTTTTTAAAAAATAAATTGTAATCAATACCTCTCAATTAATTAGAAAACCTGGTTCCCATTTACTGAGGCAATTATGCTTTGCTGATCATATTTTCAAAGAGGTGTAGCATTTACAGTTATGTTGTTCTTCAAACTATGAGTTTGAAGAGAGGCAAACCCAAATACGTAATTTGAGAAATATTAAAAAATTAAATTAAAGAAAAATATGCATAACTATAAAATAATAAATTAATGCAAGTATATACTCACACATTAAAATTTTTAAATTAAATATTAATTGAATGATATACCTACATGCGAAAATTATATGACATTCTATTACTAAGATCCATTCATTTAGAATAAAATAAAATCACAAATTCGTACAAACAAGTTACCCTAATCCAGTGAAAAATAAAGTGAGGTCGGCGCGATAATTTGCAAAAAGTATATTTAAGTTTTATCAATTTAATTTTATAATGTACCATGCGATTAATTTACAAAGCGATGTATTTACCATGCGATGAATTTACCACGCGATGAATTTACCACGCGATGAATTTACTATGCGATGAATGTACCACGCGATGAATTTACCATGCGATGAAACAACAACTGTCGGTGCACCTTAGGTACAACAGGACATACTTGAAATCAACAGGACACATTCAGGATTAAGAGCTTAGAGGACACATATAGCAACAAGTAGCACATATGAATAGAGTTCATACATAGAAACAAGAAGACATTATAAACAACAATAAAACACATTTGATTTTGTTACATATATATGAAAAGTAGAATTATTCAAGAGAATTAATGTAATCAGCATTAGCTATAGCTAGTAACAATTTTTCTCATTTTTTGTCTCATATTCTAATATTTAATAGATAAATTAAAATTAATTAACTATAAGATAGATAGTTGTAATAGATAGACGGTATCTAACAAACAACTATTCGTCATAAAATTCATTGTCAGGTTTTCCACCCTTCTCCTGATGATGAATTAAAGAAAGATTCCTATTTGAAAGCTTGAAACCAAAAATACCTTCAACGCAGAGTTTAAAGGTCCCCTCCAAGCTAATTTTTTAATGCTTAAATCAACGAGGCTAATGTTTCTTATCATTTTACTGCAAACCCCATAAAATTTGATAGCATATTTTTAATTTTATATGCTTTTGAAGATTTTTATAATCAAAACTCTACAAAACCTACTTTACTTCCGATTTTCTAATTTTCAGTCTGAAGAAGAAGAATGTACACCATTTGTTTTGATTGTCAACTAGGTATTTGGTTTAATAAATCTATTTATTATTCGTTTAAAGGTTTAAATTTGGATAAAGTTATTATAGAAACGTTTATATACTTTTAGAAACAATTAATATCTTAAAAGAAGGCCAAAAAGGCATTGTTTATTTAAAAATCTAAATTTGAAATCAAAACAAAGAGTGTGCAATCTTCTTTCTCAGCGTCAGGTTGGAGATTCGCTCGATTGTTGCTCACAGAGTACCAAAAAAATTCAAAAGTTAATTGTAAAATATTTACTGATCCGAATTGTATGTGGTTTGCGGAATAATGATCGTAGACCTTAGTTCTATAATATTATGCAATAAACTCATTTTTTCTCCGGAGCCTGGAGAGGACCTTTAAATAACCTCTGATATTATGAATTTCCCGTTGAGTATGAATATCATTAATCAAATGTAATGAGTCTAATGACTGTTGGTCATACTTATTATTAGGGCTGGGACAATATGTTCTTAAAGCTATTGATCTAAAAAATACCATAGACGAAACTAAATGAAATGGTATCGAATACTATATACAGCTGGTTTAGAACGATTCAATACTCTTTAATTCTCTCCGTCTATAATATTTTCGTGGTCTATAATTTTAAAAGCATATTTTCCCAGCGCTGCTTACTATGAAATATAAATATAATGAATGCTAAAATTCTATCTGGACGCGAAACCTATTATCAAATGTAGGGTAAGTTAAAAATTATCGGTCAGTCCCACATCTTCGGTCATAAAATTAAAAAAAACGATGTATATAATAATAATTATTTTACTTTCATTTTAATTGGTATCCATGATACCTGCAGCTATCACAGATATCAACAGCTATAATAAAATAATTAGTATTATTTTTCTTATCTTATTTGATCGAAGATGTGACACTGACCGATAATTCGTAACTTACCCTACGGCCCTACCTCTACCTACTGAGTATAGCTGACCACACAAACGCTTGTATTATTTATAGACATTTTTCTTTATTCCACTATATAAATTCCACTAAATATATTATGCTTATTAATATTTTTAAATAATAATAAACGGATCATAAGGAAAGACCATCTGAAAAATTTAATAATATTAAGATGTAAAGTGTTTTTTCGTCAATTTATGTGGTGCTGTTTAGTGTGTCAACTCGTTCACACAAAGAACTTGGCGTTAAATAACTCATCTCAAATTATTTAAAAATTCCAAAATTATGATGCTGAAATATTAGTGTCTAATAAAAATTTAAAATCATTTAAATTAAAGTTATTATAAACTAATTATGAATTAAAAAATCTTTTTATGCGTGAAACTTGCTCTACCAGCCCATACCTATTTGCAGAAATAAAGATCACGTGAACGCTAAAAGAACAAATTTCATCAGTTCACTTTATAGGTAATCTTCAAATAATCTATAAGAGGACTTAAAAATCTTAAAATAAGATTTAAGAGGACTTAAAAAGATAATATCTCAATAAGAATAAACAGTTCATAAAGAAAGACTTTGAGTGGAAATTAAAGAATGAATATCAAGAAGAGAATGCCTAGTTACTTTTCAGTAAATTATACAGTATACCTATATATTTTTAAAATTGGACCGTCATCCTTAAGTGAACAGATTTCGTCATTTCACTTTATAAGCTACAATTAGTAATTAAATATTTGCAAAGATAACATCTTAATTAAGAAACGACACTTAATAAAGAAAGACTTTGTGTAGACATTAAAGAAACTCAAGAAATGAATGCCTATTTGACATAGTAATACTACTATATTTATTTTATATATTGGACCGTCACCTTGAATTGAACAAATTTCGTCATTTTACTTTGTAAGATACAAATAATCATTAAATATTTGCAAAACTGATATTTTAATAAGAATAAACATACCTATCTTGGAGAAAGACTATGTGTAGATATAAAAAAATATTAAAACATTAAATAATATTAATGCCTAGTTATTTTTCAGTAATAGTTAGGTACTGAACGTACGGTAGGTGCATTAACATACACTTATTTACTTATTTAGTGTGCTAAATTTGAAATTATAATATTTCAGGCTTCAACGACCTAGACTTCACTTTTATTTTATTGAAATTCATTTACTACAATCAAACATTAGTTATAGAGGAAGATCTGATATAGTTTTGATTTTAGACGTAGGTACGTACGTACCTAACAATATGACACTTGTAAAGGGTAAAATTAAATAGAAGATATATCGAATACAATTGAAATTGAATACCCCTTTATACAGAAATAAGAAGATAATGATTGATAACTTTATATTCGGATTTAAAAAAAAATCTTTTATCAAACGATTATTGGTATACCTATTATATATAAATATCTAGGCAAACTTACCAAAAGATTAATTGAGATAACCTTATATAATGTATATATAATAATCATATTCAATCTGAATCTAAATTAAAATGAGCATAATAAACCTGATTCCTTTTGAAATTTTCAGTCAAATATCAACTCAATTTATGAAGCGCTGTTGCTGTTTGTGCTAAATTTCACTTATTTTCATTTTCAAATAACTCACAGTACTTGTCTCTTATTGGCCAATCATATGCTTCCATAGCCAATCAGTGAGCTAGTAACTTTAGTACACAATATCCCAAACAACTTATCAGCAAGGAACAATATTCTTAAAAGTTTAGACGTTACAATTTTATGCGGTAGTTCATTATTCTTATTTGTCGTATTTTTATAACCAGTAACCTTTTGTCTTATAACCTTAAAAACATGTTCGGTGAATACATTATCTTTATACTATTATTCGTTAAAATTAGGTTTTTTAGAATGTTATAACTTTAAAAAACTATATTTAAGAATCGTATTTTTATAAACATTATTCTAAAAAACATAACCATAATAGTCAATATTTTTATTTTCTTATTCGCAATATTGTATATTCTTAGAATTATAACTTTTGAACATATATTTTAAAAACTATACTCTTAGTGTTAGTAACTATATAATTTCTAACCTTAGAAGTGCCACCCCAAGTTAATCCGTATATAGAATTTAGGTAAAAAGATAATTGACTCTTACACATAGTCTCAGAATGCACATATGTTAATATAATATAAGTACAATATTCAAATACAATAATATAATATAATAATATAATATTCAAATACAATAATAATATTTATATTCATATAAGATTATTATTGGAAAGTAGTTAGAGTTGAATATATATAGTCTAATATTATATAATATATAATATTTGTTTCATATGATTCAATTTCTAACACTCCTCCGCCTCAAAAAAAAGTGAAAATCTCAGATTTTTACTCTTTCTCAGGTCAGGTACCTAGTGGTTGGTTGCACCACGCTATAGTACCACGCTTTGCTACGAGTTACTATACATACTGCGACAAGGTCATTCGTTAGCTAGCTAGTTTAGTTTCATAGTTTCATTCATTATTCTTGAATATGTTATTTCAATTATAATTTCTGTGTAGAAGTTATGAAGGAATGGTCTAGGTATATTGTAATAAAATACTGGAATATAATTCTAGAGATACAAATTGTTTTTATACTTATGTCTTACTTTCTTAATTTATCACCGTAAACCCAAGAACACAATACAATTATGATTATAGATAGTTAACTCTCTAGTCATAAAATATGGGTAAATGGAATATATGATTATGCATAGGATAGAATATACTTAAAAGTAAGAACACAATCTTATGCTATATTGCTATATAATCACATGTTACAACAATCAGTATTTAATCAATTTTCAACAATGGTATAATTTTACAATGTTAATATTAAAAGATGGAATTGGTATGTTTCTGTACCTTGCTCATTGTTGAGGATATTATATTAAAGGACAATGTTGGAACACTTTACCATGATTATGAGTATTCGTGGCTTCGTGGTTACATATACTATAGAGGGATGTTCCAGTTTTATATCTGGAGATAACCAGTTACTCCTCCCTTTTGCCTGCGGCTACTTGTCCGTACTATCAGCTACAGGTCTCAGTGAACTAGCATTGGAGTTTTTTACTTCTACTAGACTATCTACTGGACGGACATCTTCATGCTTTACTAAAACTTTCTAAATGAAGTTTTTTAATGAATCACACAGTGACTTATGGAGTCGTTTTTTTATACTGTTCCATATTCTTAATTCAATTGAATTTATCTTGACTTCCCCTGTGATTCTTTCTATTTATAAACCAATTTCGTATTTTTAGGAAGAATATGATTGATAATAATATGGGATGAAGAATGAAAATTTCATTCTCTGGCTGCTTCAAGGATATCATTAATATCGAAATAGAATTGACTCGTGTAAGGTTGAGTCTCATTTAGCAAGTCAATTTACTTCATTTAAGTTAAATCACATTCTACCGGATAAGGGTAGACCTTTATTTGTATCTTTATTCTACAGTCTTATTCTACAGTCTCAGGGAAATTTGAATGGGAGTTGGCTCAGAAACATACAACAATCTATTTGTAAAGTATTAGTTAAATAGATACCTATTGGATTACCTTACAAAATTTACATAACCTTAATACACATTTATAATTCCAATATCCTGCATATGAACATGAATTATGTTTAAGGTTTCAAATGGAAAATATCATCAACAGCAAAATATCATCAACAACAAAATATCATCAACAACAAAATATCATTAAGAAATTTACAATTCCAGAGCATTAAAACTATGTATTCATACTTATTACTAAAATTACATCGTTTATATCAGCTATCATTAGGAAGTTTTATTGGATGATACTAACAAATAAACCCAGTATTTCGACATCATGATTTGTATTTCCTATTCAATCAAGTGTTACAATTTAATTATAATTTCAACAATCTCTGCTTCTTATAATATTCTACTTTTCAGAATTATCATCTGACAATATACTTACTTGATTCGCATAGTTTTATACGATTATTTCTTACTTCGTTCATATGAAGGTTTTATGATTTATACTTCAAATATCAATATATATCAACTGCATTGAATCTTCTTATTCCCCGTACTTTCATTACTGGAGATTTTACGTTAAAGAATTAATTAGTTAAGTTAAACAATAACCTTTAATCAAAATCAACTATTTCTTACTTTTAATTATTACAGGAATATAGTTTGAATCTAGAACTTTCTCAAGAATTTATAACCAAGGATTAATTATAACCCCATCTCGATATTTCCTTCAATCAAAACTAGTTTTTTCCCTAGTTACCACATATCATCCGATAATACATTAACTATGGTTAAGCAGTATTAATATCTAGGTAACTTTAAATCTCTTCACAATATTCAAATTACAATTTTAATATTAACTAGACATTAAATTCCAAGATATTTATCTATATCTCTATATCTATGTCAATCATTCACAAATTGTTCCACTCTTTTATAATGAGTCAAATATTTACGTTACGTCATAATTACGTTACATATTTTATCTGATTCGATTATCTTTAATCACTGTAATGATTAACAGATTCTTATTCAACACTGCAATTATTTCTACTGAACAAGTGTATGACACTTCCTTTGAAATAATAAGAATATTAGTTATGATCTCATATCATACATATGATACGTTCATATCATAGGTAATTCCGGGCTACCTGGACCTCGTCTATATTAATATAGACATATTCTGCTTTATGGACTTAAGGTTCTTTTGACCTTAGTCAGCTATTCACATCCGTGACTGTTCTTCGGTATATTCCTATATGATATACCCGTTTTTATGATATCAACCTCTCTCGAGATCACTTTCTCTTGATATTACGATATTACCTACTATATATCAGCATAATTATAATTTCCAAGATTTATATTGACATTATTGCTTCTAAGCCACAACAATAAGTATCATTTCATCAAAAAATATGAAAGTTTTAATGAGATACAAGAATGGGTTAATTACGTCCATTCCAGTACTAAAAATACTATGGAAAATATATTAAGAAATAGAGGTATATCGTTACTTACCAAATTTACCTTTGGTTATTACATGACAATTCATAGCTTAATAGCCCATTTTATTTATCATCCACTTTAGAGTATTTTATTCTCTTTTTCTGTGAATATTCAATTACATACTCCATCTGTATCTTCTTATGAGTATACAGGTTATTAGTAATTACTTTCGCTTTCTTCCAAGCCACTTTGAATATTCTATTCATTACTGTCCGTCAAGACGTATGCACAAGGGCACATATTAATGGTTTCTAACCATTATCCTTACCATTTTCTACGGTGACTAATATATTTGCAACTATATTAGCTAAATTAGACATTGTTCTAATGTTCTGTTCACACCTTTGGCATAGTTCGTTCGAGTTCGTTCTCGTCATCCGAACCCTTTTTTTTTTTTTTTTTCTCTTTGTTTCTTCGAAACTCTTATATACGATTTTCGGAATTCTTTTATAATTCCTTTATTATAATTATACTTCGCCCTTTATAGGTCAACAACAGTTATCTTGTAATATTTTTATACTATTACTTTATTACTTCCAAGAGCCTTTTTTTTTTTAAGATACTTATAGAATAATTATGCAATAAATTAGATTTAATGCCGTTCTCAGTCATAAGGTACTGAAATACATAGTATTTTTAGCCTTTCAAAATGTAGATAGTTTCGCTATCCCGACATCTCTAAGATATTTTATGCAATTAGTATTCTCAGATTTTATGACATCTGTTAAAAGTTAAATTGCCTTTAAATGATACACATTGACTAAATTTGTCATATCATCTTTACTCCACTATTTGAGGCTAAGAGGCAAAGGTATAATCTATCATTCAAGGAACGTAGCGACATGGTTACACCTTAATTATACATTCGAGAATTCAAGTTAATGTGAATAAAATGAATTAATAAAGTTACAATTCACTTGATTCGCTAACTCTACAATTGTTATGGCGTTCCGCTATTAGTTCCTGCTTACATCTTGGATCGATCGTATTACAATATAATTAAAAGAACAGTTCACATGGCATTCTTACAATGATTGATTATTAACTTTATTTATACAATGTTCTGACAGGTTCGTATGACCACACATATAGGTAATAACTTATTACCTACAGCTCCAGTTTTACTGGTAACTTATTCTTAATTTCATCGTAATATTAAATTATGATGTATAATTTAATTCTTGCCATTATTCTATGAGTTTAATTGCTAACCCATTTATTAATCAAACATTACAGTTTATTCCTTAAAATCACCAAGAACTCTCCTTCAAACTTAATCATTTATTTAATAATTAATTAAATAATTACTTATTAGTTTTGAGTAACCTATTGGAATAATCACATTAATTCCCTTTATTCGATCCATTTAATACGCATTATTTTATTCATATTATGTCCTTGCTATCGTCACTATAGTGTTACTGACTGTACCACCTTAACGATCTCTTATATACGTAACAAGAAACTGGTTTGTCTAGCAATGCTATAATTGTCTGCTAGTTTATTAACATACAACACAGTACACAACAAGTTATTTTCCTTGACTCAACTTCTGGAGATTTTATACAAGAACACATTTAAATATAACATGTAAGTACATAATAATTTTATATTATCCTCTTAAGATTATGTCATCTCATGCATATACCTACAATAGTTTATTAAGTTAACCTGAACCCTTTCTTACTCATACATACATTAAAGGTATCAAACAGTGATAACTATCTGGTATCTAATGAACATAGTGATTACGTCATATTATGTCATGATATTATCCTTTTAATTTCATTGGTTTTCGAACAGATTACCAGAAACTGTATTGGATTTTATTATCCCCTTTCATTTTTTCTCAAGTTCTAAGCTTCTTCGAGAATTCATATTATTCATCTTGGTTATTCAAAATATTAATTAGTACTCACTGCTAATCAAGTCATCGAGGGCATTTACTCTCGATTATATTTAATTTTTATTTACTCAATCATCGAGGTATTTTTAACTCTCGGCTACCTGTATTGCCTTGATTCTTACACAATATGCGTGAGTTTTCATTTATTAAGATATTAGATAACTAAATTTTACCACTATGGGTTTACAATTTAATGTTTATTTAATCTTAATTCATCAAGTTTTATCAACTTTGCAGTTATTTGTTTATTTTATCTTTATCAACAATAAATAACTAACTCTTCCGTATTGATAAATTAATTAGCATTTCAGTCTTATTGTTCCTACAGAACTTTTATCTACATCCTTATAAATCATCTCAACTCAATTTATCATCAGTCATACAATTACCATACCCGTGTCCTAACAAATTTATACAGATATATATCATTCATTGCGTAAGGTTTATCATTCAGGATGAGTCATAACTGAACCTGCTAAGTATGAACACAATCCTATGTCACGTATACGTAGGTTAGGATATGAGAAATAACCTGTTCTTAATTCAGTAGCTTGCTGGTCCTTTGGATACAGCTGTTGTGCTGTGCCCGGAGGCCTTGTGTAGCACAACCTGGTTGGATAACCAGAGAAGGTTTGTTGGCCCTGTGGTGATGTTCTGACTGACGTACGTCAGCCCATGATCTGCCTCGCTTGAATGTGGCATCTCTGTAGGTCACTCTCCAGGCCACGCTGTAGTAGAACTAGGTCGTCACTGCTTCTGCTCCTGGCGATTTAGATTTTTTGTAACTTGATATTCCATTCTGACTGAATTTGTTAGACTGTAGTTTGGGTGACTGGCTTCTGCTTAAGGGGTGGGATGAGTAGGTGTGGCCTTCTTCTAACTGTGTGCTCGGTCTTCTATGTTGGCTAGGAGTCGTTCCGTCCTTAGTAATACTTCCTTTAATTTTATGAGAGCGTCCATGCGCTCCCTTAAGGAATCATTAATCTTCTCGAAAATGATGGTCACTTCAGTATCCTTATTAACTGAGGTGTCCGACCACTCATAGTCGGGCGAATCTCGACCAGACTTTTTATTCACTGGATTCACTTCCGAGTTTGTGGCGAAGTCCTGCCCTTTCTTGTCATTAATAGAAGAGTATATTACTTCTATGTCAGGGTTACTTCTCAGTCTGGCTTTCTTCCGGGGCTGGTTTTCCTCCTCGTCACTTCCGTTGCTCTTACGACGCTTGTTTGGAGAAACAGTAGATTTTGGATGTACTTCTACCAATCTGCAAGGGTTTATAGGTGATCTGTTTTGCTCCTTCTCCTTGTCTGTCATGACTTCTTATGCTTGGTGCCTTATTCGTAACTCGACTCTGAAGTTCACTCAACTGCCTTCCACATGTGGATTTTGTTGGTGGTTGTAACCAGTGAGTGCAGAGTGTTAATATTTACACACCCTATGGTTTAGCACGTACTCCTTAACACCCGTAAATTAGCGTGTGTGCTTCACACCCGTAGATTAGCGTGTGATGCGTTGCAGCGTAGGGTTCGTTGATCCTAGACGCCGGTATGGAATAAATACCAGTTCTTCAGCAGCACTGGGAAGTAGGTCTCAACTAGCCGGAGGCACTGCTGTTATCACTGACTGCACTGCATCAGGTCAAGTTGAAGGATACCAGTTCTTCAGCTGCGCTGGGAAGTAGGTCTCCACTTGCCGGAGGCACTGCCACTACCACTGCACATGCAACTGATCAGGTTTGGAGATATGTGCTATAAGCGCTGGCTGTGAGTGATACAACAGGGAAGGGGGGTCGACTGAGCAGTTACGTATTGCCGTACAGTCACGTGTTGCCGTACAGTTTCGTGTTGCCGTACAGTTACGTGTTGCCGTACAGTTACGTGTTGCCGTACAGTTACGTATTGCCGTACAGTTACGTGTTGCCGTACAGTTACGTGTTGCCGTACAGTTACGTGTTGCCGTACAGTTACGTGTTGTCGTACAGTTACGTGTTGCCGTACAGTTACGTAGTGCCGTACAGTTACGTGTTGCCGTACAGTTTAGAGGTACGAGGTACGTGCAATGTTTGCCACGTAGGTCTCACTACACTATCTTGATAGTGTTCTGATGATTGCTCGTTGAATTGAAGGAACTGTACTCTTACTCTCGATACTACTCTTGGTGGTATCGTCTATACTCAGGAACTGTTACTGTTGAACCTGAGGGTTTGTTGTCCGTTGTCTCTTCCGCCTTCCGATACTGTAGGTCCACTTATTTTGGTGTATTGACAGGTGTATTGTTCTTGGTAATATATGCGTTATACTATCACCAGTAATTAGAGTTATTAGTCACCACCACTGTATCACCTGTACTAGAATATTTTGCATTTGATTAATAATTCAGAGATGTCCCTGTTTTCGGGCGCCAATTTTAGAACTAGCTTGCTAGTCAGTTTTTGTTTTTCTGACTCTAGTCTTAATTAGTTCGATTGATCGATTGGATTGAACTACTCTTACTGATTTAAATTGAATCTAAGTAAGGAGTAAATAAAACACATCGATAACATCTCTGAATTCGATTATTGCAAAAATATTAAGTACAGGATTACAAGATACAGATTTTGATTCGCGCACAGTTTAAAAATATACTATGTTCTATGTTCTATGTTCTATGCACAATATACACCGATTCGGATAAGAGGATTTTCAGGACGGAAGGTGATTGTGCTAGATGCACAGCGAAGGGACTCAGGTACGAACAGAACGTGGTTCCTTGGAATCCACAGTCTTTTATACTGGGTTCTCAGAGGATAGAATGGAGCGAAAATCCACTATGCAACAAGTTTTTGCTAGATTTTAAAGTCCTTGGCTACAGTTTCTAATGTAATACAAAGTAATACTCTAATGAGCTTTTATAAGTCTTCGTGATCTTTAATCCAATGAATTTGGTGAATTTATATCCTCTCCTCCGACAGAACAGATAGATAATTGTGCATAGCCAACTTTTATGATAGGTAATGATAGTTCAAATCCTAAATTATTCTCCTACTTATAACATTTGCAATCAAGATACTATTCAGATATTGTTTGTTAATCCGTATATAGAATTTAGGTAAAAAGATAATTGACTCTTACACATAGTCTCAGAATGCACATATGTTAATATAATATAAGTACAATATTCAAATACAATAATATAATATAATAATATAATATTCAAATACAATAATAATATTTATATTCATATAAGATTATTATTGGAAAGTAGTTAGAGTTGAATATATATAGTCTAATATTATATAATATATAATATTTGTTTCATATGATTCAATTTCTAACAGTACCTGTACACTGTAACTGTACACTGTAACTGTACACTGTAACTGTACACTGTAACTGTACACTGTAACTGTACACTGTAACTGTACACTGTAACTGTACACTGTAACTGTACACTGTAACTGTACATTGTAACTGTACACTGTAACTGTACACTGTAACTGTCCACTGTATCTGTCCACTGTCACGGTACACTGTAATTGTACACTGTAACTGTACACTGTAACTGTACACTGTAACTGTACACTGTAACTCTACACTGTAACTGTACACTGTAACTGTACACTGTAACTGTAGACTGTAACTGTAGACTGTAACTGTACACTGTAACTGTACACTGTAACTGTACACTGTAACTGTACACTGTAACTGTACACTGTAACTGTACACTGTAACTGTACACTGTAACGGTACACTGTAACGGTACACTGTAACTGTAAACTGTATCTGTACACTGTATCTGTACACTGTAACTGTACACTTTAACTGTACACTGTAACTGTACACTGTAACTGTACACTGTAACTGTACACTGTAACTGTACACTGTAACTGTACACTGTAACTGTACACTGTAACTGTACACTGTAACTGTACACTGTAACTGTACACTGTAACTGTACACTGTAACTGTACACTGTAACTGTACACTGTAACTGTACACTGTAACTGTACACTGTAACTGTACAATGTAACTGTACACTATAACTTTACA
>CANNZV010000445.1:289324-309853 GCA_947561585.1 Caprella mutica | reverse complement strand
ACACTGTAACTGTACACTGTAACTGTACACTGTAACTGTACACTGTAACTGTACACTGTAACTATAAACTGTAACTGTAAACAGTAACTGTACACTGTAACTCTACACTGTAACTGTGCACTGTAACTGTAAACTGTAACTGCAAACTGTAACTGTACACTGTAACTGTACACTGTAACTGTACACTGTAACTGTACACTGTAACTGTACACTGTAACTGTACACTGTAACTGTACACTGTAACTGTACACTGTAACTGTACACTGTAACTGTACACTGTAACTGTACACTGTAACTGTACATTGTAACTGTACACTGTAACTGTACACCGTAACTGTACTTTGTAACTGTACACTGTAACTGTACACTGTAACTGTACACTGTAACTGTACACGGTAATTGTACACTGTAACTGTACACTGTAACTGTACACTCTATCTGTACACTGTAACTGTACACTGTAACTGTACACTGCAACTGTACACTGTAACTGTGCACTGTATTTGAACACTGTAACTGTACACTGTAACTGTGCACTGTAACTGTACACTGTAACTGTACAATGTAACTGTACACTGTAACTGTACACTGTAACTGTACACTGTAACTGTACACTGTAACTGTACACTGTAACTGTGCACTGTAACTGTACACTGTAACTGTACAATGTAACTGTACACTGTAACTGTACACTGTAACTGTACACTGTAACTGTACCTTGTAACTGTTGTCAACAGCAAAGGATCTATCTACAGCAAAGGATCTATTTACAGCAGAAGATCTCTCTACAGCAGAGGATCTATCTACAGAAAAGGATCTATCTACAGATAAGGATCTATCTACAGCGAAGAATATATCTACAGCAAAGGATCTATCTACAGCAAAAGATCTATCTACGGCAAGGGATCTGTCTACGGCTAAGGATTTATTAATTTATTGACAGCAAAGGATCTTAGATTTATCTACAGCTAAGGATCTATCTACAGTAAAAGATCTATCTACTACAAAGGATATATCTACAGCAAAGGTTCTATCTACAACAAAGAATCTATATACAGCTAAGAATCTATCTACAGTAAAGGATCTATCTACAGCAAAGAATCTATCTACAGCAAAGGATCTATCTACAACAAAGGATCTATCTACAGTAAAGGATCTGACTACAACAAAGGATCTATCTACAACAACCGATTTATCTACAGCAAAGGATCTATCTACAGCAAAGGATCCATCTACAGCAAAGGATCTATCAACAGTAAGGGATCTATCTACTGCAAAGGATCTGTCTTCAGCAAAGGATCTATCTACAACAAAGAACTATTTACAACAAAGAATCTATGTTCACCAAATAATCTATCTACAGCAAATGATCTATCTACAGCAAAGGATCAATCTACAGCAAAGGATCAATCTACAGCAAATAATCTATCTAGAGTAAAGGGACAATATACAACAAAGGATCCATCTACAGTTAAGGAATTATCAACAGCAAAGGATCAATCTATAACAAAAGATCTATTTACAACAAAAGTTCTATATACAGCAAAGAATCTATCTACAGCAAAGGATCTATCTACAGGAAAGGATCTATCTACAGCAAAGGATCTATTTACAGTAAAGGAGCTATCTACAGCAAGAGATCTATCAACAATGAGGGATCTATCTTCAGCAAAGGATCTATTTACAGCAAAGGATCTATCCTCAGCAAAGGATCTTAATACAGCATAGGATCTATGTACAGTAATGGATCTATCTTCTGCATAGGATACATCTACTGCAAAGAATCTATCTACAGCAAAGAATCTATCTTCAGCGAAGAATCTATCTAAAGCAAAGGATCTATCTACAGCAAAGGATCTGTTCTACAGCAAAGGATCTATCTACAGCAAAGGATCTATCTACAGTCAAGGATTTATCTACTGCAAAGGATCTCTCTACAGCATAGGATCAATCTAGAGTTAAGGAACTACCTTAAGCAAAGGATCTATCAACAGCAAAGGATCTATCTAAAGCCAATGATCTATCTACAACAAAGGATCTATTTGCAACAGCAGAACTTTATACAGCAAAGGATCTATCTACAGCAAAGGATCTATCTACAGCAAAGTGATCTATCTTCAGTAAGGGATCTATCTACAGCAAAGAATCTGTCTTCACCAAAGGATCTTTCTACAACGCAGGATCTGTCAACTACAAAGGATCAATCTATAGCAAAAGATCTATTTACAACAAAAGTTCAATCTACAGCAAAAAATCTATCTACAGCAAAGGATCTATCTACAGGAAAGGATCTATCTAAAGCAAAGGATCTATTAACAGTAAAGGAGCTATCTACAGCAAAAGATCTATCAAAAATAAGGGATCAATCTGCAGCAAAGAATCTATCTACAGCAAAGGATCTATCTTCAGCAAAGGATCTATCTACAGCAAAGTGATCTATCTACAGTAGGGGATCGATCTACAGCAAATGATCTATCTACAGCAAAGTGTTCTATCTACAGCAGAGGATCTATCTACAGCAAAGGATCTATTTACAGCAAAAGATCTTTCTACAGCAGAGGATCTTTCTACAGCAAAGGATCTATCAACAGCAAAGGATCTATTTGCAGAATGGGATCTATCTACAGCAACTGTTTTATCTACAATAAAAGATCTATCTACAGAAAAGGATCTATCAACAGAAAAGGATCTATCTACAGTAAAGGATCTATCTACAGCAAATTATCTATCTACAACAAACGATTTATCTACAGCAAAGGATCTATCTACATATAAGGATCCATCTACAGCAAAGGATCTATCTACAGTAAAGGATCTATCTACAGCAAAGGACCTATCTACAGTAGAGGATCTATCTACCTCAAATGATCAATCCACAGCAAGGGATCTATCTACAGCAAAGGATCTATCTACAGCAAAGGATCTATCTAAAGCCAATGATCTATCTACAAGAAAGGATCTATTTACAACAGCAGAACTTTATACAGCAAAGGATCTATCTACTGCAAAGGATCTATCTACAGCAAATTAATCTATCTACAGTAAGGGATCTATCTTCATCAAAGAATCTGTCTACACCAAAAGATCTTTCTACAGCGCAGGATCTGTCAACAGCAAAGGATCAATTTATAGCAAAAGATCTATTCACAACAAAAGTTCTATCTACAGCAAAGAATCTATCTACAACAAAGGATCTATTTACAGGAAAGGATCTATCTTCAGCAAAGGATCTATCTACAGCAAAGGATCTATTTACAGTATGGGATCTATCTGCAGCAACGGTTTTATCAACAATAAAAGATCTATCTACAGAAAAGGATCTATCTACAGAAAAGGATCTATCTACAGCGAAGAATATATCTACAGCAAAGGATCTATCTACAGCAAAGGATCTATCTACGGCAAGGGATCTATCTACGGCAAAGGATTTATTAATTTATTTACAGCAAAGGATCTTATATCTATCTACAGCTAAGGATCTATCTACAGTAAAAGATCTATCTACTACAAAGGATCTATCTACAGCAAAGGATCTATCTACAACAAAGAATCTATATACAGCTAAGAATCTATCTACTGTAAAGGATCTATCTACAGCAAAGGATCTATCTACAGCAAAGGATCTATCTACAGCAAAGGATCTATCTACAGTAAAGGATCTATCTACAACAAAGGATCTATCTACAACAACCGATTTATCTACAGCAAAGGATATATCTACAGCAAAGGATATATCTACAGCAAAGAATCTATCTACAACAAAGGATCTATCTACAGAAAAGGATATATCTACAGCAAAGTGATCTATCTACAGTAAGTGATCTATAAACAGCAAAGAATCTATCTACACCAAAGAATCTTCTTACAGCGAAAGATCTGTCAACAGCAAAGGATCTATCTACAGCAAAGGATCTATTTACAGCAGAAGATCTTTCTTCAGCAGAGGATCTTTCTACAGCAAAGGATCTATCTACAGCAAGGGTTCTATTTACAGTATGGGATCTATCTACAGCAACAGTTTCATCAACAATAAAAGATCTATCTACAGAAAAGGATCTATCTACAGATAAGGATCTATCTACAGCGAAGAATATATCTACAGCAAAGGATCTATCTACAGCAAAAGATCTATTTACGGCAAGGGATCTGTCTACGGCAAAGGATTTATTAATTTATTGACAGCAAAGGATCTTAGATCTATCTACAGCTAAGGATCTATCTACAGTAAAAGATCTATCTACTACAAAGGATCTATCTACAGCAAAGGTTCTATCTACAACAAAGAATCTATATACAGCTAAGAATCTATCTACAGTAAAGGATCTATATACAGCAAAGGATCTATCTACAGCCAAGGATCTATCTACAACAAAGGATCTATCTACAGTAAAGGATCTATCTACAACAAAGGATCTATCTACAACAACCGATTTATCTACAGCAAAGGATCTATCTCCAGCAAAGGATCCATCTACTGCAAAGGATCTATCTACAGTAGAGGATCTATCTACTGCAAAGGATCTGTCTTCAGCAAAGGATCTATCTACAACAAAGAAACTATTTACAACAAAGAATCTATGTTCAGCAAATAATCTATCTATAGCAAATGATCTATCTACAGCAAAGGATCAATCTACAGCAAAGGATCAATCTACAGCAAATAATCTATCTACAGTAAAGGGACTATATACAACAAAGGATCCATCTACAGTTAAGGATCTATCAACAGCAAAGGATCTATCTACAGCAAAGGATCTATCTACATCAAAGGATCTATTTACAGTATGGGATCTATCTGCACCAACGGTTTTATCAACAATAGAAGATCTATCTACAGAAAAGGATCTATCTACAGAGAAGGATCTATCTACAGCGAAGAATATATCTACAGCAAAGGATCTATCTACAGTAAAGGATCTATTTACAGTATGGGATCTATCTAAAGCAACGGTTTTATCAACAATAAAAGATCTATCTACAGAAAATGATCTATCTACAGAAAAGGATCTATCTACAGCGAAGAATATATCTACAGCAAAGGATCTATCTACAGCAAAGGATCTATCTACGGCAAGGGATCTATCTACGGCAAGGGATCGATCTACGGCAAAGGATTTATTAATTTATTTACAGCAAAGGATCTTAGATCTATCTACAGCTGAGGATCTATCTACAGTAAAAGATCTATCTACTACAAAGGATCTATCTACAGCAAAGGATCTATCTACAACAAAGAATCTATATACAGCTAAGAATCTATCTACAGTAAAGTATCTATCTACAGCAAAGGATCTATCTACAGCAAAGGATCTATCTACAGCAAAGGATCTATCTACAGTAAAGGATCTATCTACAACAAAGGAACTATCTACAATAACCAATTTATCTACAGCAAAGGATCTATCTCCAGCAAAGGATCCATCTACTGCAAAGGATCTTTTTACAGTAAAGGATCTATCTACTGCAAAGGATCTGTCTTCAGCAAAGGATCTATCTACAACAAAGAAACTATTTACAACAAAGAATCTATGTTCAGCAAATAATCTATCTACAGCAAATGATCTATCTACAGCAAAGGATCAATCTACAGCAAAGGATCAATCTACAGCAAATAATCTATCTACAGTAAAGGGACTATATACAACAAAGGATCCATCTACAGTTAAGAATCTATCAACAGCAAAAGATCAATCTATAAAAAAAGATCTATTTACAACAAAAGTTCTATCTACAGCAAAGAATCAATCTATAGCAAAGGATCTATCTACAGGAAAGGATCTATCTACAGCAAAGGATCTATTTACAGTAAATGAGCTATCTACAGCAAGAGATCTATATACAATGAGGGATCTATCTTCAGCAAAGGATCTATTTACAGCAAAGGATCTATCCTCAGCAAAGGATTTTAATACAGCATAGGATCTATGTACAGTAATGGATCTATCTACTGCATAGGATACATCTACTGCAAAGAATCTATCTACAGCAAAGAATCTATCTTCAGCAAAGAATCTATCTACAGCAAAGGATCTATCTACAGCAAAGGATCTGTTCTACAGCAAAAGATCTATCTACAGCAAAGGATCTATCTACAGTCAAGGATTTATCTACTGCAAAGGATCTCTCTACAGCATAGGATCATTCTATAGCAAAAAATCTATTTACAACAAAAGTTCAATCAACAGCAAAAAATCTATCTACAGCAAAGAATCTATCTACAGGAAAGGATCTATCTAAAGCAAAGGATCTATTAACAGTAAAGGAGCTATGTACAGCAAAAGATCTATCAACAATAAGGGATCTATCAGCAGCAAAGAATCTATCTACAGCAAAGGATCTATCTTCAGCAAAGGATCTATCTTCAGCAAATGATCTATCTACGGCAAGGGATCTATCTACGACACAGGATTTATTTATTTATTTACAGCAAAGGATCTTAGATCTATCTACAGCAAAGGATTTATCTACGGTAAAGGATCTATCTACTACAAAGGATCTATCTATAGCAAATGATCTATCTACAACAAAGAATCTATGTACAGAAAAAAAATCTATCTACAGTAAAGAATCTATCTACAGCATAGGATCTATCTACAGCAAAGGATCTATCTACAGCAAAGGATCTATCTACAGTAAAGGATCTATCTACAGCAAAGTATCTATCTACAGCAAACGATTTATCTACAGCAAAGGATCTATCTACAGATAAGGATCCATCGACAGCAAAGGATCTATCTACAGTAAAGGATCTATCTACTGAAAAGGATCTATCTACAGTAAAGGAGCTATCTACAGCAAAAGATCTATCTACAATAAGGGATCTATCTGCAGCATAGGATCTATCTACAGCAAAAGATCTATCTTCAGCAAAGGATCTTTATACAGCATAAGATCTATGTACAGTAGAGCATCTATCTACTGCATAGGATACATCTACTGCAAAGAATCTATCTAGAGCAAAGAATCTATCTTCAGCAAAGAATCTATCTAGAGAAAGGATCTATCTACAACGAAGGATCTATCTACAGCAAAAGATCAATCTACAGCAAATGATCTATCTTCATCAAAGGATCTTTTTACAGCATAAGATCTATCTAGATAAAAGGATCTATCTACAGCAAAAGATCTATCTACAGCAAATGATCAATCTACAGCAAAGGATATATCTACAGTAAAGGAAGTCTATACAGCCAAAGGATCCATTTACAGCAAAGGATCTATCTACAGCAAAGGATCTATCTACAGCAAAGGATCTATTTATAGCGGAAAATTTTTCTACAGCAAAGGAACTACTACAGCAAAAGATCTATCTACAGCAAAGGATCTATCTACAGCAAAGGATCTATCTACAGTAAGGTATCTATTTACAGCGAAGGATCAATCTACAGCAAATGATCTATCTACAGCAAAGGATCTATCTACAGCATAGGATCCATCTACAGCACTGGTTCTATCTACAGTAAGGGATCTTTTTGCAGCAAAGGGTCAATCTATAGCAAAGGATCTATTTACAGCATATGATCGATCTACAGCAAAGGACCTATCTACAGCAAAGGATCTATCTTAAGCAAAGGATCTATCTACAGCAAAGGATCTATCTAAAGCCAATGATCTATCTACAAAAAAGGATCTATTTACAATAGCAGAACTTTATACAGCAAAGGATCTATCTACAGCAAAGGATCTATCTGCAGCAAAGAATCTATCTACAACAAAGGATCTATTTACAGGACAGGATATATCTACAGCAAAGGATCTATTTACAGTAAAGGAGCTATCTACAACAAAATATCTATCAACAGTAAGGGATCTATCTTCAGCAAAGGATCTATCTACAGCAAAGGATCTATCTTCAGCAAAGGATCTATCTACAGCAAAGTGATCTGTATACAGTAAGGGATCTATCTACAGTAAATGATCTTTCTTCAGCAAAGGATCTATCTACATCAAATGATCTATTTACAGTATGGGATCTATCTGCAGCAACGGTTTTGTCAACAATAAAAGATCTATCTACAGAAAAGGATCTATCTACTGAAAAGGATCTATCTACAGCAAAGAATCTATCTACAGCAAAGGACCTATCTACAGTAAAGGATCTATCTACATCATATGATCAATCAACAGCAAGGGATCTATCTACAGCAAAGGATCTATTTACAGTAAAGGAGCTATCTACAGCAAAAGATCTATCTACAATAAGGGATTTATCTGCAGCATAGGATCCATCTACAGCAAAGGATCTATCTTCAGCAAAGGATCTATCTTCAGCAAAGGATTTTTATACAGCATAGGATCTATGTACAGTAAAGCATCTATCTACTGCATAGGATACATCTACTGCAAAGAATCTATCTAGAGCAAAGAATCTATCTTCAGCAAAGAATCTATCTACAGAAAGGATCTATCTACAACGAAGGATCTATCTACAGCAAAAGATCAATCTACAGCAAATGATCTATCTTCATCAAAGGATCTTTCTACAGCATAAGATCTATCTAGATAAAAGGATCTATCTACAGCAAAAGATCTATCTACAGCAAATGATCAATCTACAGCAAAGGATATATCTACAGTAAAGGAAGTCTATACAGCCAAAGGATCCATTTACAGCAAAGGATCTATCTACAGCAAAGGATCTATCTACAGCAAAGGATCTATCTATAGCGGAAAATTTTTCTACAGCAAAGGAACTACTACAGCAAAAGATCTATCTACAGCAAAGGATCTATCTACAGCAAAGGACCTATCTACAGTAAGGGATCTATTTACAGCGAAGGATCAATCAACAGCAAATGATCTATCTACAGCAAAGGATCTATCTACAGCATAGGATCTATCTACAGCACTGGTTCTATCTACAGTAAGGGATCTTTTTGCCGCAAAGGATCAATCTATAGCAAAGGATCTATTTACAGCAAATGATCGATCTACAGCAAAGGATCTATCTACAGCAAAGGATCTATCTTAAGCAAAGGATCTATCTACAGCAAAGGATCTATCTAAAGCCAATGATCTATCTACAAAAAAGGATCTATTTACAATAGCAGAACTTTATACAGCAAAGGATCTATCTACAGCAAAGGATCTATCTACAGCAAAGAATCTATCTACAACAAAGGATCTATTTACAGGACAGGATCTATCTACAGCAAAGGATCTATTTACAGTAAAGGAGCTATCTACAACAAAATATCTATCAACAGTAAGGGATCTATCTTCAGCAAAGGATCTATCTACAGCAAAGGATCTATCTTCAGCAAAGGATCTATCTACAGCAAAGTGATCTGTTTACAGTAAGGGATCTATCTACAGCAAATGATCTTTCTTCAGCAAAGGATCTATCTACATCAAATGATCTATTTACAGTGTGGGATCTATCTGCAGCAACGGTTTTGTCAACAATAAAAGATCTATCTACAGAAAAGGATCTATCTACTGAAAAGGATCTATCTACAGCAAAGAATCTATCTACAGCAAAGGACTTATCTACAGTAAAGGTTCTATCTACATCATATGATCAATCAACAGCAAGGGATCTATCTACAGCAAAGGATCTATTTACAGTAAAGGAGCTATCTACAGCAAAAGATCTATCTACAATAAGGGATTTATCTGCAGCATAGGATCCATCTACAGCAAAGGATCTATCTTCAGCAAAGGATCTATCTTCAGCAAAGGATCTTTATACAGCATAGGATCTATGTACAGTAAAGCATCTATCTACTGCATAGGATACATCTACTGCAAAGAATCTATCTAGAGCAAAGAATCTATCTTCAGCAAAGAATCTATCTACAGAAAGGATCTATCTACAACGAAGGATCTATCTACAGCAAAAGATCAATCTACAGCAAATGATCTATCTTCATCAAAGGATCTTTCTACAGCATAAGATCTATCTAGATAAAAGGATCTATCTACAGCAAAAGATCTATCTACAGCAAATGATCAATCTACAGCAAAGGATATATCTACAGTAAAGGAAGTCTATACAGCCAAAGGTTCCATTTACAGCAAAGGATCTATCTACAGCAAAGGATCTATCTACAGCAAAGGATCTATTTATAGCGGAAAAATTTTCTACAGCAAAGGAACTACTACAGCAAAAGATCTATCTACAGCAAAGTATCTATCCACAGCAAAGGACCTATCTACAGTAAGGGATCTATTTACAGCGAAGGATCAATCAACAGCAAATGATCTATCTACAGCAAAGGATCTATCTACAGCATAGGATCTATCTACAGCACTGGTTCTATCTACAGTAAGGGATCTTTTTGCAGCAAAGGATCAATCTACAGCAAAGGATCTATTTACAGCAAATGATCGATCTACAGCAAAGGATCTATCTACAGCAAAGGATCTATCTTAAGCAAAGGATCTATCTACAGCAAAGGATCTATCTAAAGCCAATGATCTATGTACAAAAAAGGATCTATTTACAATAGCAGAACTTTATACAGCAAAGGATCTATCTACAGCAAAGGATCTATCTACAGCAAAGAATCTATCTACAACAAAGGATCTATTTACAGGACAGGATCTATCTACAGCAAAGGATCTATTTACAGTAAAGGAGCTATCTACAACAAAATATCTATCAACAGTAAGGGATCTATCTTCAGCAAAGGATCTATCTACAGCAAAGGATCTATCTTCAGCAAAGGATCTATCTACAGCAAAGTGATCTGTATACAGTAAGGGATCTATCTACAGCAAATGATCTTTCTACAGCAAAGGATCTATCTACATCAAAGGATCTATTTACAGTATGGGATCTATCTGCAGCAACGGTTTTATCAACAATAAAAGATCTATCAACAGAAAAGGATCTATCTACAGAAAAGGATCTATCTATAGCGAAGAATATATCTACAGCAAAGGATCTATCTACAGCAAAGGATCTATTTACAGTATGGGATCTATCTAAAGCATCGGTTTTATCAACAATAAAAGATCTATCTACAGAAAATGATCTATCTACAGAAAAGGATCTATCTACAGCGAAGAATATATCTACAGCAAAGGATCTATCTACAGCAAAGGATCTATCTACGGCGAGGGATCTATCTACGGCAAAGGATTTATTAATTTATTTACAGCAAAGGATCTTAGATCTATCTACAGCTAAGGATCTATTTACAGTAAAAGATCTATCTACTACAAAGGATCTATCTACAGCAAAGAATCTATCTACAACAAAGAATCTATATACAGCTAAGAATCTATCTACAGTAAAGGATCTATCTACAGAAAAGGATCTATCTACAGCAAAGGATCTATCTACAGCAAAGGTTCTATCTACAGTAAAAGATCTATCTACAACAAAGGATCTATCTTCAACAACCGATTTATCTGTTGATAGAGCAAAGGATCTATCTACAACAAAGGATCTATCTACAGAAAAGGATCTATCTACAGCAAAGGATCTATTTACAGTAAATGAGCTATCTACAGCAAAAGATCTATCAACAGTAAGGGATCTATCTGCAGCAAAATATTTATCTACAGCAAAGGATCTATCTTCAGCAAAGGATCTATCTACAGCAAAGTGATCTATATACAGTAAGGGATCTATCTACAGCAAATGATCTATCTACAGCAAAGTGATCTATCTAGAGTAAGTGATCTATCAACAGCAAAGAATCTATCTACACCAAAGGATCTTTCAACAGCGAAAGATATGTCAACAGCAAAGGATCTATCTACAGCAAAGGATCTGTTTACAGCAGAAGATCTTTCTACAGCAGAGGATCTATCTACAGAAAAGGATCTATCTACAGATAAGAATCTATCTACAGCGAAGAATATATCTACAGCAAAGGATCTATCTACAGCAAAATATCTATCTACGGCAAGGGATCTGTCTACGGCTAAGGATTTATTAATTTATTGACAGCAAAGGATCTTAGATTTATCTACAGCTAAGGATCTATCTACAGTAAAAGATATATCTACTACAAAGGATATATCTACAGCAATGGTTCTATCTACAACAAAGAATCTATATATAGCTAAGAATCTATCTACAGTAAAGGATCTATCTACAGCAAAGGATCTATCTTAAGCAAAGGATCTATCTACAGCAAAGGATCTATCTAAAGCCAATGATCTATCTACAAAAAAGGATCTATTTACAATAGCAGAACTTTATACAGCAAAGGATCTATCTACAGCAAAGGATCTATCTACAGCAAAGAATCTATCTACAACAAAGGATCTATTTACAGGACAGGATCTATCTACAGCAAAGGATCTATTTACAGTAAAGGAGCTATCTACAACAAAATATCTATCAACAGTAAGGGATCTATCTTCAGCAAAGGATCTATCTACAGCAAAGGATCTATCTTCAGCAAAGGATCTATCTACAGCAAAGTGATCTGTTTACAGTAAGGGATCTATCTACAGCAAATGATCTTTCTTCAGCAAAGGATCTATCTACATCAAATGATCTATTTACAGTGTGGGATCTATCTGCAGCAACGGTTTTGTCAACAATAAAAGATCTATCTACAGAAAAGGATCTATCTACTGAAAAGGATCTATCTACAGCAAAGAATCTATCTACAGCAAAGGACTTATCTACAGTAAAGGTTCTATCTACATCATATGATCAATCAACAGCAAGGGATCTATCTACAGCAAAGGATCTATTTACAGTAAAGGAGCTATCTACAGCAAAAGATCTATCTACAATAAGGGATTTATCTGCAGCATAGGATCCATCTACAGCAAAGGATCTATCTTCAGCAAAGGATCTATCTTCAGCAAAGGATCTTTATACAGCATAGGATCTATGTACAGTAAAGCATCTATCTACTGCATAGGATACATCTACTGCAAAGAATCTATCTAGAGCAAAGAATCTATCTTCAGCAAAGAATCTATCTACAGAAAGGATCTATCTACAACGAAGGATCTATCTACAGCAAAAGATCAATCTACAGCAAATGATCTATCTTCATCAAAGGATCTTTCTACAGCATAAGATCTATCTAGATAAAAGGATCTATCTACAGCAAAAGATCTATCTACAGCAAATGATCAATCTACAGCAAAGGATATATCTACAGTAAAGGAAGTCTATACAGCCAAAGGTTCCATTTACAGCAAAGGATCTATCTACAGCAAAGGATCTATCTACAGCAAAGGATCTATTTATAGCGGAAAATTTTTCTACAGCAAAGGAACTACTACAGCAAAAGATCTATCTACAGCAAAGTATCTATCCACAGCAAAGGACCTATCTACAGTAAGGGATCTATTTACAGCGAAGGATCAATCAACAGCAAATGATCTATCTACAGCAAAGGATCTATCTACAGCATAGGATCTATCTACAGCACTGGTTCTATCTACAGTAAGGGATCTTTTTGCAGCAAAGGATCAATCTACAGCAAAGGATCTATTTACAGCAAATGATCGATCTACAGCAAAGGATCTATCTACAGCAAAGGATCTATCTTAAGCAAAGGATCTATCTACAGCAAAGGATCTATCTAAAGCCAATGATCTATGTACAAAAAAGGATCTATTTACAATAGCAGAACTTTATACAGCAAAGGATCTATCTACAGCAAAGGATCTATCTACAGCAAAGAATCTATCTACAACAAAGGATCTATTTACAGGACAGGATCTATCTACAGCAAAGGATCTATTTACAGTAAAGGAGCTATCTACAACAAAATATCTATCAACAGTAAGGGATCTATCTTCAGCAAAGGATCTATCTACAGCAAAGGATCTATCTTCAGCAAAGGATCTATCTACAGCAAAGTGATCTGTATACAGTAAGGGATCTATCTACAGCAAATGATCTTTCTACAGCAAAGGATCTATCTACATCAAAGGATCTATTTACAGTATGGGATCTATCTGCAGCAACGGTTTTATCAACAATAAAAGATCTATCAACAGAAAAGGATCTATCTACAGAAAAGGATCTATCTATAGCGAAGAATATATCTACAGCAAAGGATCTATCTACAGCAAAGGATCTATTTACAGTATGGGATCTATCTAAAGCAACGGTTTTATCAACAATAGAAGATCTATCTACAGAAAAGGATCTATCTACAGAAAAGGATCTATCTACAGCGAAGAATATATCTACAGCAAAGGATCTATCTACAGTAAAGGATCTATTTACAGTATGGGATCTATCTAAAGCAACGGTTTTATCAACAATAAAAGATCTATCTACAGAAAATGATCTATCTACAGAAAAGGATCTATCTACAGCGAAGAATATATCTACAGCAAAGGATCTATCTACAGCAAAGGATCTATCTACGGCAAGGGATCTATCTACGGCAAGGGATCTATCTACGGCAAAGGATTTATTAATTTATTCACAGCAAAGGATCTTAGATCTATCTACAGCTGAGGATCTATCTACAGTAAAAGATCTATCTACTACAAAGGATCTATCTACAGCAAAGGATCTATCTACAACAAAGAATCTATATACAGCTAAGAATCTATCTACAGTAAAGTATCTATCTACAGCAAAGGATCTATCTACAGCAAAGGATCTATCTACAGCAAAGGATCTATCTACAGTAAAGGATCTATCTACAACAAAGGAACTATCTACAATAACCAATTTATCTACAGCAAAGGATCTATCTCCAGCAAAGGATCCATCTACTGCAAAGGATCTTTTTACAGTAAAGGATCTATCTACTGCAAAGGATCTGTCTTCAGCAAAGGATCTATCTACAACAAAGAAACTATTTACAACAAAGAATCTATGTTCAGCAAATAATCTATCTACAGCAAATGATCTATCTACAGCAAAGGATCAATCTACAGCAAAGGATCAATCTACAGCAAATAATCTATCTACAGTAAAGGGACTATATACAACAAAGGATCCATCTACAGTTAAGAATCTATCAACAGCAAAAGATCAATCTATAAAAGAAGATCTATTTACAACAAAAGTTCTATCTACAGCAAAGAATCAATCTATAGCAAAGGATCTATCTACAGGAAAGGATCTATCTACAGCAAAGGATCTATTTACAGTAAATGAGCTATCTACAGCAAGAGATCTATATACAATGAGGGATCTATCTTCAGCAAAGGATCTATTTACAGCAAAGGATCTATCCTCAGCAAAGGATCTTAATACAGCATAGGATCTATGTACAGTAATGGATCTATCTTCTGCATAGGATACATCTACTGCAAAGAATCTATCTACAGCAAAGAATCTATCTTCAGCGAAGAATCTATCTAAAGAAAAGGATCTATCTACAGCAAAGGATCTGTTCTACAGCAAAGGATCTATCTACAGCAAAGGATCTATCTACAGTCAAGGATTTATCTACTGCAAAGGATCTCTCTACAGCATAGGATCAATCTAGAGTTAAGGATCTACCTTAAGCAAAGGATCTATCAACAGCAAAGGATCTATCTAAAGCCAATGATCTATCTACAACGAAGGATCTATTTGCAACAGCAGAACTTTATACAGCAAAGGATCTATCTACAGCAAAGGATCTATCTACAGCAAAGTGATCTATCTTCAGTAAGGGATCTATCTACAGCAAAGAATCTGTCTTCACCAAAGGATCTTTCTACAACGCAGGATCTGTCAACAACAAAGGATCAATCTATAGCAAAAGATCTATTTACAACAAAAGTTCAATCTACAGCAAAAAATCTATCTACAGCAAAGGATCTATCTACAGGAAAGGATCTATCTAAAGCAAAGGATCTATTAACAGTAAAGGAGCTATCTACAGCAAAAGATCTATCAAAAATAAGGGATCAATCTGCAGCAAAGAATCTATCTACAGCAAAGGATCTATCTTCAGCAAAGGATCTATCTACAGCAAAGTGATCTATCTACAGTAGGGGATCGATCTACAGCAAATGATCTATCTACAGCAAAGTGTTCTATCTACAGCAGAGGATCTATCTACAGCAAAGGATCTATTTACAGCAAAAGATCTTTCTACAGCAGAGGATCTTTCTACAGCAAAGGATCTATCAACAGCAAAGGATCTATTTGCAGAATTGGATCTATCTACAGCAACTGTTTTATCTACAATAAAAGATCTATCTACAGAAAAGGATCTATCAACAGAAAAGGATCTATCTACAGTAAAGGATCTATCTACAGCAAATTATCTATCTACAACAAACGATTTATCTACAGCAAAGGATCTATCTACATATAAGGATCCATCTACAGCAAAGGATCTATCTACAGTAAAGGATCTATCTACAGCAAAGGACCTATCTACAGTAGAGGATCTATCTACCTCAAATGATCAATCCACAGCAAGGGATCTATCTACAGCAAAGGATCTATCTACAGCAAAGGATCTATCTAAAGCCAATGATCTATCTACAAGAAAGGATCTATTTACAACAGCAGAACTTTATACAGCAAAGGATCTATCTACTGCAAAGGATCTATCTACAGCAAATTAATCTATCTACAGTAAGGGATCTATCTTCATCAAAGAATCTGTCTACACCAAAAGATCTTTCTACAGCGCAGGATCTGTCAACAGCAAAGGATCAATTTATAGCAAAAGATCTATTCACAACAAAAGTTCTATCTACAGCAAAGAATCTATCTACAACAAAGGATCTATTTACAGGAAAGGATCTATCTTCAGCAAAGGATCTATCTACAGCAAAGGATCTATTTACAGTATGGGATCTATCTGCAGCAACGGTTTTATCAACAATAAAAGATCTATCTACAGAAAAGGATCTATCTACAGAAAAGGATCTATCTACAGCGAAGAATATATCTACAGCAAAGGATCTATCTACAGCAAAGGATCTATCTACGGCAAGGGATCTATCTACGGCAAAGGATTTATTAATTTATTTACAGCAAAGGATCTTATATCTATCTACAGCTAAGGATCTATCTACAGTAAAAGATCTATCTACTACAAAGGATCTATCTACAGCAAAGGATCTATCTACAACAAAGAATCTATATACAGCTAAGAATCTATCTACTGTAAAGGATCTATCTACAGCAAAGGATCTATATACAGCAAAGGATCTATCTACAGCAAAGGATCTATCTACAGCAAAGGATCTATCTACAGTAAAGGATCTATCTACAACAAAGGATCTATCTACAACAACCGATTTATCTACAGCAAAGGATATATCTACAGCAAAGGATATATCTACAGCAAAGAATCTATCTACAACAAAGGATCTATCTACAGAAAAGGATATATCTACAGCAAAGTGATCTATCTACAGTAAGTGATCTATCAACAGCAAAGAATCTATCTACACCAAAGAATCTTCTTACAGCGAAAGATCTGTCAACAGCAAAGGATCTATCTACAGCAAAGGATCTATTTACAGCAGAAGATCTTTCTACAGCAGAGGATCTTTCTACAGCAAAGGATCTATCTACAGCAAGGGTTCTATTTACAGTATGGGATCTATCTACAGCAACAGTTTCATCAACAATAAAGGATCTATCTACAGAAAAGGATCTATCTACAGATAAGGATCTATCTACAGCGAAGAATATATCTACAGCAAAGGATCTATACACAGCAAAAGATCTATTTACGGCAAGGGATCTGTCTACGGCAAAGGATTTATTAATTTATTGACAGCAAAGGATCTTAGATCTATCTACAGCTAAGGATCTATCTACAGTAAAAGATCTATCTACTACAAAGGATCTATCTACAGCAAAGGTTCTATCTACAACAAAGAATCTATATACAGCTAAGAATCTATCTACAGTAAAGGATCTATATACAGCAAAGGATCTATCTACAGCAAAGGATCTATCTACAACAAAGGATCTATCTACAGTAAAGGATCTATCTACAACAAAGGATCTATCTACAACAACCGATTTATCTACAGCAAAGGATCTATCTCCAGCAAAGGATCCATCTACTGCAAAGGATCTATCTACAGTAAAGGATCTATCTACTGCAAAGGATCTGTCTTCAGCAAAGGATCTATCTACAACAAAGAAACTATTTACAACAAAGAATCTATGTTCAGCAAATAATCTATTTATAGCAAATGATCTATCTACAGCAAAGGATCAATCTACAGCAAAGGATCAATCTACAGCAAATAATCTATCTACAGTAAAGGGACTATATACAACAAAGGATCCATCTACAGTTAAGGATCTATCAACAGCAAAGGATCTATCTACAGCAAAGGATCTATCTACATCAAAGGATCTATTTACAGTATGGGATCTATCTGCAGCAACGGTTTTATCAACAATAGAAGATCTATCTACAGAAAAGGATCTATCTACAGAAAAGGATCTATCTACAGCGAAGAATATATCTACAGCAAAGGATCTATCTACAGTAAAGGATCTATTTACAGTATGGGATCTATCTAAAGCAACGGTTTTATCAACAATAAAAGATCTATCTACAGAAAATGATCTATCTACAGAAAAGGATCTATCTACAGCGAAGAATATATCTACAGCAAAGGATCTATCTACAGCAAAGGATCTATCTACGGCAAGGGATCTATCTACGGCAAGGGATCTATCTACGGCAAAGGATTTATTAATTTATTCACAGCAAAGGATCTTAGATCTATCTACAGCTGAGGATCTATCTACAGTAAAAGATCTATCTACTACAAAGGATCTATCTACAGCAAAGGATCTATCTACAACAAAGAATCTATATACAGCTAAGAATCTATCTACAGTAAAGTATCTATCTACAGCAAAGGATCTATCTACAGCAAAGGATCTATCTACAGCAAAGGATCTATCTACAGTAAAGGATCTATCTACAACAAAGGAACTATCTACAATAACCAATTTATCTACAGCAAAGGATCTATCTCCAGCAAAGGATCCATCTACTGCAAAGGATCTTTTTACAGTAAAGGATCTATCTACTGCAAAGGATCTGTCTTCAGCAAAGGATCTATCTACAACAAAGAAACTATTTACAACAAAGAATCTATGTTCAGCAAATAATCTATCTACAGCAAATGATCTATCTACAGCAAAGGATCAATCTACAGCAAAGGATCAATCTACAGCAAATAATCTATCTACAGTAAAGGGACTATATACAACAAAGGATCCATCTACAGTTAAGAATCTATCAACAGCAAAAGATCAATCTATAAAAGAAGATCTATTTACAACAAA
The DNA here is from genome assembly GCA_947561585.1 of Caprella mutica. Lineage (NCBI taxonomy): Eukaryota > Metazoa > Arthropoda > Malacostraca > Amphipoda > Caprellidae > Caprella > Caprella mutica. The sequence goes on along the minus strand of CANNZV010000445.1, from coordinate 290,691 downwards.
AGTTCTATCTACAGCAAAGAATCAATCTATAGCAAAGGATCTATCTACAGGAAAGGATCTATCTACAGCAAAGGATCTATTTACAGTAAATGAGCTATCTACAGCAAGAGATCTATATACAATGAGGGATCTATCTTCAGCAAAGGATCTATTTACAGCAAAGGATCTATCCTCAGCAAAGGATTTTAATACAGCATAGGATCTATGTACAGTAATGGATCTATCTACTGCATAGGATACATCTACTGCAAAGAATCTATCTACAGCAAAGAATCTATCTTCAGCAAAGAATCTATCTACAGCAAAGGATCTATCTACAGCAAAGGATCTGTTCTACAGCAAAAGATCTATCTACAGCAAAGGATCTATCTACAGTCAAGGATTTATCTACTGCAAAGAATCTCTCTACAGCATAGGATCATTCTATAGCAAAAAATCTATTTACAACAAAAGTTCAATCTACAGCAAAAAATCTATCTACAGCAAAGAATCTATCTACAGGAAAGGATCTATCTAAAGCAAAGGATCTATTAACAGTAAAGGAGCTATGTACAGCAAAAGATCTATCAACAATAAGGGATCTATCAGCAGCAAAGAATCTATCTACAGCAAAGGATCTATCTTCAGCAAAGGATCTATCTACAGCAAAGTGTTCTATCTACAGCAGAGTATCTATCTACAGCAAAGGATATATTTACAGCAGAAGATCTTTCTACAGCAGAGGATCTTTCTACAGCAAAGGATCTATCTACAGCAAAGGATCTATTTACAGAATGGGATCTATCTACAGCAACTGTTTTATCTACAACAAACGATTTATCTACAGCAAAGGATCTATCTACATATAAGGATCCATCTACAGCAAAGGATCTATCTACAGTAAAGGAACTATCTACAGCAAAGGACCTATCTACAGTAAAAGATCTATCTACCTCATATGATCAATCCACAGCAAGGGATCTATCTACAGCAAAGGATCTATTTACAGTAAAGGAGCTATCTACAGCAAAAGATCTATCTACAATAAGGGATCTATCTACAATAAGTGATCTATCTACATCAAAGGATCTATCTACAGCAAAAGATCTATCTACAGCAAATGATCAATCTACAGCAAAGGATATATCTACAGTAAAGGAACTCTATACAGCCAAAGGATCCATTTACAGCAAAGGACCTATCTACGGTAAGGGATCTATTTACAGCGAAGGATCAATCTACAGCAAATGATCTATCTACAGCAAAGGATCTATCTACAGCATAGGATCTATCTACAGCAATGGATCTATCTACAGTAAGGGATCTTTTTGCAGCAAAGGATAAATCTACAGCAAAGGATCTATTTACAGCGAAGGATCGATCTACAG
>CANNZV010000445.1:0-285109 GCA_947561585.1 Caprella mutica | reverse complement strand
CTATAGCAAAGGATCTATCTACAGGAAAGGATCTATCTACAGCAAAGGATCTATTTACAGTAAAGGAGCTATCAACAGAAAATGATCTATCAACAATGAGGGATCTATCTGCAGCAAAGGATCTATCTACAGCAAAGGAGCTATTTACAGCAAAAGATCTATCAACAATGAGGGATCTATCTGCAGCAAAGGATCTATCTGCAGCAAAAGATCTATCTACAGCAAAGGATCTATCTTCAGCAAAGGATCTTTATACAGCATAGGATCTATGTACAGTAATGGATCTTCTTCTGCATAGGATACATCTACTGCAAAGAATCTATCTACAGCAAAGAATCTATCTTCAGCAAAGAATCTATCTACAGCAAAGGATCTATCTACAGCAAAGGTTCTATCTACAGAAAAGGATCTATCTACAGCAAAGGATCTATCTACAGTCAAGGATTTATCTACTGCATAGGATCTCTCTACAGCAAAGGATCAATCTGCATTTAAGGATCTATCTTAAGCAAAGGATCTATCTACAGCAAAATATCTATATAAAGCCAATGATCTATCTACAACAAAGGATCTATTTACAACAGCAGAACTTTATACCTCAATTGATCTATCTACAGCAAAGGATCTATCTACAGCAAAGTGATCTATCTTCAGTAAGAGATCTATCTACAGCAAAGAATCTGTCTACACCAAAGGATTTTTTACAGCGCAGAATCTATCAACAGCAGAGGATCAATCTTTAGCAAAAGATATATTTACAACAACAGTTCTATCTACAGCAAATGATCTATCTACAGTAAAGTGTTCTATCTACAATAAGGGATCTATCTACAGCAAAGAATCTATCTACACCAAAGGATCTTTCTATAGCAAAAGATCTGTCAACAGCAAAGGATATATCTACAGCAAAGGATCTATTTACAGCAGAAGATCTTTCTACAGCAGAGGATCTTTCTACAGCAAAGGATCTATCTACAGCAAAGAATCTATTTACAGTATGGGATCTATCAACAGCAAAGGTTTTATCTACAGTAAAGGATCAATCTACAGAAAAGGATCTATCTACAGAAAAGGATCTATCTACAGCGAAGGATCTATCTACAACAAAGGATCTATCTACAGCAAATGATCTATCTACGGCAAGGGATCTATCTACAGCACAGGAGTTATTTATTTATTTACAGCAAAGGATCTATCTACAGAAAAGGATCTATCTACAGAAAAGGATCTATCTACAGCAAAGGATCTATCTACAACAAAGGATCTATCTACAGCAAAGTATCTATCTACAGCAAACGATTTATCTACAGCAAAGGATCTATCTACAGATAAGGATCCATCCACAGCAAAGGATCTATCTACAGTAAAGGATCTATCTACTGAAAAGGATCTGTCTACAGCAAAGGATCTATCTACTGAAAAGGACCTATCTACAGTAAAGGATCTATCAACATCATATGGTCAATCCACAACAAGGGATCTATCTACAGCAAAGGATCTATTTACAGTAAAGGAGCTATCTACAGCAAAAGATCTATCAACAATGAGGGATCTATCTGCAGCAAAGATTCTATCTACAGCAAAGGATCTATCTTCAGCAAAGGATCTTTATACAGCATAGGATCTATGTACAGTATTGGATCTATCTGCTGCATAGGATACATCTGCTGTAAAGAATCTATCTACAGCAAAGAAACTATCTTCAGCAAAGAATCTATCTACAGCAAAGGATCTATCTACAGCAAAGGATCTATCTACAGCAAAGGATCTATCTACAGGAAAGGATCTATCTACAGCAAAGTGATCTATCTACAGTAAGTGATCTATCTACAGCAAAGAATCTATCAACACCAAAGGATCTTTCTACAGCGAAAGATCTGTCAACAGCAAAGGATCTATCTACAGCAAAGGATCTATCTACGGCAAGGGATCTATCTACGTCAAAGGATCTATTTACAGTATGGGATCTATCTACAGCAAAGGTTTTATTTACAGTATGGGATCTATCAAAAGCAAAGGTTATATTTACAGTATGGGATCTATCAACAGCAAAGGTTTTATCTACAGTAAAGGATCTTTCTACAGAAAAGGATATATCTGCAGAAATGGATCTATCTACAGCAAAGGATCTATCTACAACAAAGGATCTATCTACAGCAAATGATCTATCTACGGCAGGGGATCTATCTACGGCAAAGGATTTATTTATTTATTTACAGCAAAGGATCTTAAATCTATCTACAGCAAAGGATTTATCTATCTTTCTACAGCAAAGGATCTATTTACAGTATGAGATCTATCAACAGCAAATGTTTTATCTACAGTAAAGTATCTATCTACAGAAAAGGATCTATCTACAGAAAAGGATCTATCTACAGCGAAGGATCTATCAACAACAAAGGATCTATCTACAGCTAATGATCTATCTACGGCAAGGAATCTATCTACGGCACAGGATTTATTTATTTATTTACAGTGAAGGATCTTAGATCTTTCGACAGCAAATGATCTATCTATGTACAACAAAGAATCTAAGTACAACAAAGAATCTATCTACAGTAAAGAATCTATCTACAGCATCGGATCTATCTACAGCAAAGGATCTATCTACAGCAAAGGATCTATCTACACCAGAGGATCTATCTACAGTAAAGGATCTATATACAGCAAAGTATCTATCTACAGCAAACGATTTATCTACAACAAAGGATCTATCTACAGTACAGGATCTATCTACAGCAAAGGATCTATCTACAGCAAAGGACCTATCTACAGTAAAGGATCTATCTACATCATATGATCAATCCACAGCAAAGGATCTATCTACAGCAAAGGATCTATTTACAGTAAAGGAGCTATCTACAGCAAAAGATCTATCAACAATGAGGGATCTATCTGCAGCAAAGGATCTATCTACAACAAAGGATCTATCTTCAGCATAGGATCTTTATACATCATAGGATCTATGTACAGTAATGGATCTATGTACAGTAATGGATCTATCTACTGCATAGGATACATCTACTGCAAAGAATCTATCTACAGCAAAGAATCTATCTTCAGCAAAGAATCTATCTACAGCAAAGGATCTATCTACAGCAAAGGATCTATCTACAGCAAAGGATCTATCTACATCAAAGGATCTATCTACAGTCAAGGATTTATCTACTGCAAAGGATTTCTCTACGGCAAAGGATCATTCTAAAGTTAAGGATCTATCTTAAGCAAAGGATCTATCTACTACAAAAGATCTATCAACAGCAAAGGATCTATCTACAACAAAGAATCTATGTACAGCTAAGAATCTATCTACAACAAAGGATCAATCTAAAGTTAAGGATCTATCTTAAGCAAAGGATCTATCTACAGCAAAGGATCTATCTAAAGCCAATGATCTATCTACAACAAAAAATCTATTTACAACAGCAGAACTTTATACAGCAAAGGATCTATCTATAGCGAAGGATCTATCTACAGCAAAGTGATCTATCTTCAGTAAGGGATCTATCTACAGCAAATAATCTGTCTTCACCAAAGGATCTTTCTACAACGCAGGATCTGTCAACAGCAAAGGGTCTATCTACAGGAAAGGATCTGTCAACAGCAAAGGATCTATTTACAGTAAAGGAGCTATCTACAGCAAAAGATCTATCAACAATAAGGGATCTATCTGCAGCAAAGAATCTATCTACAGCAAAGGATCTATCTTCAGCAAAGGATCTATCTATACAGCAAAGTGTTCTATCTACAGTAAGGGATCTATCTACAGCAAAAAATCTATCTACACCAAAGGATCTTTTTACAGCGAAAGATCTGTCAACAGCAAAGGATCTATCTACAGCAAAGGATCTATTTACAGCAGAAGATCTTTCTACAGCAGAGGATCTTTCTACAGCAAAGGATCTATCTACAGCAAAGGATCTTTTTACAGTATGGGATCTATCTACAGCAACGGTTTTATCTACAATAAAAGATGTATCTACAGAAAAGGATCTATCTACAGTAAAGGATTTATCTAAAGATAATTATCTATCTACAACGAACGATTTATCTACAGCAAAGGATCTATCTACATATAAGGATCCATCTACAGCAAAGGATCTATCTACAGTAAAGGATCTATCTTCAGCAAAGGACCTATCTACAGTAAAGGATCTATCTACATCGTCTGATCAATCCACAGCAAGGGATCTATCTGCAGCAAAGGATCTATTTACAGTAAAGGTGCTATCTACAGCAAAAGATCTATTTACAATAATGGATCTATCCGCAGCAAAGGATTTATCTACAGCAAAGGATCTATCTTCAGCAAAGGATCTTTATACAGCATAGGATCTATGTACAGTAAAGGATCTATCTACTGCATAGGATACATCTACTGCAATGAATCTATCTAGAGAAAATAATCTATCTTCAGCAAAGAATCTATCTACAGAAACGGATCTATCTACAACGAAGGATCTATCTACAGCAAAGGTTCAATCTACAGCAAATGATCTATCTTCAGCAAAGGTTCTTTCTACAGCATAAGATCTATCTACAGCAAAGGATCTATCTACAATAAGTGATCTATCTACATCAAAGGATCTATCTGCAGCAAAAGATCTATTTACAGCAAAGGATCTATCTACAGCAAAGGATCTATCTACAGAAAAGGATCTATCTACAGCAAAGGATCTATCTACAGTCAAGGATTTATTTACTGCATAGGATCTCTCTACAGCAAAAGATCAATCTAAAGTTAAGGATCTATCTTAAGCAAAGGATCTATCTACAGCAAAATATCTATCTAAAGCCAATGATCTATCTACAACATAGGATCTATTTTCAACAGCAGAACCTTATACCCTAATGGATCTATCTACAGAAAAGGATCTATCTACAGCAAAGGATCTATTTACAGTAAAGGAGCTATCTACAGCAAAAGATCTATAAACAATAAGGGATCTACCTACAGCAAATGATCTATCTAGAGCAAGGTGTTCTATCTACAGTAAGGGATCTATCTACAGCAAAGAATCTATCTACGTCAAAGGATCTATCTACAACAAAAAATCTATTTACAACAGCAGAACTTTAAACAGCAAAGGATCTATCTATAGCGAAGGATCTATCTACAGCAAAGTGATCTCTCTTCAGTAAGGGATCTATCTGCAGCAAATAATCTGTCTTCACCAAAGGATCTTTCTACAACGCAGGATCTGTCAACAGCAAAAGATCTATCTTCAGGAAAGGATCTGTCTACAGCAAAGGATCTATTTACAGTAAAGGAGCTATTTGCAGCAAAAGATCTATCAACAATAAGGGATCTATCTGCAGCAAAGAATCTATCTACAGCAAAGGATCTATCTTCAGCAAAGGATCTATCTATACAGCAAAGTGTTCTATCTACAGTAAGGGATCTATCTACAGCAAAAAATCTATTTACACCAAAGGATCTTTTTACAGAGAAAGATCTGTCAACAGCAAAGGATCTATCTACAGCAAAGGATCTATTTACAGCAGAAGATCTTTCTACAGCAGAGGATCTTTCTACAGCAAAGGATCTATCTACAGCAAAGGATCTTTTTACAGTATGGGATCTATCTACAGCAACGGTTTTATCTACAATAAAAGATCTATCTACAGAAAAGGATCTATCTACAGAAAAAGATCTATCTACAGTAAAGGATCTATCTACAGCAAAATATCTATCTAAAGCCAATGATCTATCTACAACAAAGGATCTATTTACAACAGCAGAACTTTATACCTCAATTGATCTATCTACAGCAAAGGATCTATCTACAGCAAAGTGATCTATCTTCAGTAAGAGATCTATCTAAAGCAAAGAATCTGTCTACACCAAAGGATTTTTTACAGCGCAGGATCTATCAACAGCAGAGGATCAATCATTAGCAAAATATATATTTACAACAACAGTTCTATCTACAGCAAAAGATCTATCAACAATAAGGGATCTATCTACAGCAAATGAATTATCTACAGCAAAGGATCTTTCTACAGCAAAAGATCTGTCAACAGCAAGGGATCTATCTACAGCAAAGGATCTATTTACAGCAGAAGATCTTTCTACATCAGAGGATCCTTCTACAGCAAAGGATCTATCTACAGCAAAGAATCTATTTACAGTATGGGATATATCAACAGCAAAGGTTTTATCTACAGTAAAGGATCAATCTACAGAAAAGGATCTATCTACTAAAAAGGATCTATCTACAACAAAGGATCTATCTACAGCAAATGATCTATCCACGGCAAGGGATCTATCTACGGCACAGGATCTATTTATTTATTTACAGCAAAGGATCTATCTACAGAAAAGAATCTATCTACAGAAAAGGATCTATCTACAGCGAAGGATCTATCTACAACAAAGGATCTATCTACAGCAAATGATCTATCTACTACAAAGGATCTATCTAAAGCAAATGTTCTATCTACAACAAAGAATCTATGTACAGCAAAGAATCTATCTACAGCAAAGGATCAATCTACAGTAAAGGATCCATCTACAGCAAAGTATCTATCTACAGCAAACGATTTATCTACAGCAAAGGATCTATCTACAGATAAGGATCCATCCACAGGAAAGGATCTATCTACAGTAAAGGATCTATCTACAGTAAAGGATCTGTCTACAGCAAAGGATCTATCTACAGCAAGAGACCTATCTACAGTAAAGGATCTATCAACATCATATGATCAATCCACAGCAAGGGATCTATCTACAGCAAAGGATCTATTTACAGTAAAGGAGCTATCTACAGCAAAAGATCTATCAACAATGAGGGATCTATCCGCAGCAAAGGCTCTATCTACAGCAAAGGATCTATCTTCAGCAAAGGATCTTTATACAGCATAGGATCTATGTACAGTATTGGATCTATCTACTGCATAGGATACATATGCTGCAAAGAATCTATCTACAGCAAAGAAACTATCTTCAGCAAAGAATCTATCTACAGAAAAGGATCTATCTACAGCAAAGGATCTATCTACAGCAAAGGATCTATCTACAGTAAAGGATCTATCTACAGCAAAATATCTATCTAAAGCCAATGATCTATCTACAACAAAGGATCTATTTACAACAGCAGAACTTCATACCTTAATTGATCTATCTACAGCAAAGGATCTATCTACAGCAAAGTGATCTATCTTCAGTAAGAGATCTATCCAAAGCAAAGAATCTGTCTACACCAAAGGATTTTTTACAGCGCAGGATCTATCAACAGCAGAGGATCAATCATTAGCAAAATATATATTTACAACAACAGTTCTATCTACAGCAAAAGATCTATCAACAATAAGGGATCTATCTACAGCAAATGAATTATCTACAGCAAAGGATCTTTCTACAGCAAAAGATCTGTCAACAGCAAGGGATCTATCTACAGCAAAGGATCTATTTACAGCAGAAGATCTTTCTACATCAGAGGATCCTTCTACAACAAAGGATCTATCTACAGCAAAGAATCTATTTACAGTATGGGATATATCAACAGCAAAGGTTTTATCTACAGTAAAGGATCAATCTACAGAAAAGAATCTATCTACTGAAAAGGATCTATCTTCAACAAAGGATCTATCTACAGCAAATGATCTATCTACGGCAAGGGATCTATCTACGGCACAGGATCTATTTATTTATTTACAGCAAAGGATCTATCTACAGAAAAGAATCTATCTACAGAAAAGGATCTATCTACAGCGAAGGATCTATCTACAACAAAGGATCTATCTACAGCAAATGATCTATCTACTACAAAGGATCTATCTAAAGCAAATGTTCTATCTACAACAAAGAATCTATGTACAGCAAAGAATCTATCTACAGCAAAGGATCAATCTACAGTAAAGGATCTATCTACAGCAAAGTATCTATCTACAGCAAACGATTTATCTACAGCAAAGGATCTATCTACAGATAAGGATCCATCCACAGGAAAGGATCTATCTACAGTAAAGGTTCTATCTACTGAGAAGGATCTGTCTACAGCAAAAGATCTATCTACAGCAAGAGACCTATCTACAGTAAAGGATCTATCAACATCATATGATCAATCCACAGCAAGGGATCTATCTACAGCAAAGGATCTATTTACAGTAAAGGAGCTATCTACAGCAAAAGATCTATCAACAATGAGGGATCTATCCGCAGCAAAGGCTCTATCTACAGCAAAGGATCTATCTTCAGCAAAGGATCTTTATACAGCATAGGATCTATGTACAGTATTGGATCTATCTACTGCATAGGATACATATGCTGCAAAGAATCTATCTACAGCAAAGAAACTATCTTCAGCAAAGAATCTATCTACAGAAAAGGATCTATCTACAGCAAAGGATCTATCTACAGCAAAGGATCTATCTACAGTAAAGGATCTATCTACAGCAAAATATCTATCTAAAGCCAATGATCTATCTACAACAAAGGATCTATTTACAACAGCAGAACTTTATACCTCAATTGATCTATCTACAGCAAAGGATCTATCTACAGCAAAGTGATCTATCTTCAGTAAGAGATCTATCTAAAGCAAAGAATCTGTCTACACCAAAGGATTTTTTACAGCGCAGGATCTATCAACAGCAGAGGATCAATCATTAGCAAAATATATATTTACAACAACAGTTCTATCTACAGCAAAAGATCTATCAACAATAAGGGATCTATCTACAGCAAATGAATTATCTACAGCAAAGTATCTTTCTACAGCAAAAGATCTGTCAACAGCAAGGGATCTATCTACAGCAAAGGATCTATTTACAGCAGAAGATCTTTCTACATCAGAGGATCCTTCTACAGCAAAGGATCTATCTACAGCAAAGAATCTATTTACAGTATGGGATATATCAACAGCAAAGGTTTTATCTACAGTAAAGGATCAATCTACAGAAAAGGATCTATCTACTGAAAAGGATCTACCTACAACAAAGGATCTATCTACAGCAAATGATCTATCTACGGCAAGGGATCTATCTACGGCACAGGATCTATTTATTTATTTACAGCAAAGGATCTATCTACAGAAAAGAATCTATCTACAGAAAAGGATCTATCTACAGCGAAGGATCTATCTACAACAAAGGATCTATCTACAGCAAATGATCTATCTACTACAAAGGATCTATCTAAAGCAAATGTTCTATCTACAACAAAGAATCTATGTACAGCAAAGAATCTATCTACAGCAAAGGATCAATCTACAGTAAAGGATCTATCTACAGCAAAGTATCTATCTACAGCAAACGATTTATCTACAGCAAAGGATCTATCTACAGATAAGGATCCATCCACAGGAAAGGATCTATCTACAGTAAAGGATCTATCTACTGAAAAGGATCTGTCTACAGCAAAGGATCTATCTACAGCAAGAGACCTATCTACAGTAAAGGATCTATCAACATCATATGATCAATCTACAGCAAGGGATCTATCAACAGCAAAGAATCTATCTACAGCAAAGAAACTATCTTCATCAAAGAATCTATCTACAGAAAAGGATCTATCTACAGCAAAGGATCTATCTACAGCAAAGGATCTATCTACAGCAAAGGATCTATCTACAGTCAAGGATTTATCTACTGCAAAGGATCTCTCTACAGCATAGGATCAATCTAAAGTTAAGGATCTATCTTAAGCAAAGGATCTATCTACAGCAAAGGAACTATCTAAAGCCAATGATCTATCTACAACAAAAAATCTATTTACAACAGCAGAACTTTATACAGCAAAGGATCTATCTATAGCGGAGGATCTATCTACAGCAAAGTGATCTATCTTCAGTAAGGGATCTATCTACAGCAAATAATCTGTCTTCACCAAAGGATCTTTCTACAACGCAGGATCTGTCAACAGCAAAGGATCTATCCACAGGAAAGGATCTGTCTACAGCAAAGGATCTATTTACAGTAAAGGAGCTATCCACAGCAAAAGATCTTTCAACAATAAGGGATCTATCTGCAGCAAAGGATCTATCTATACAGCAAAGTGTTCTATCTACAGTAAGGGATCTATCTACAGCAAAAAATCTATCTACACCAAAGGCTCTTTTTACAGCGAAAGATCTGTCAACAGCAAAGGATCTATCTACAGCAAAGGATTTATTTACAGCAGAAGATCTTTCTACAGCAGAGGATCTTTCTACAGCAAAGGATCTATCTACAGCAAAGGATCTTTTTACAGTATGGGATCTATCTACAGTAACGGTTTTATCTACAATAAAAGATCTATCTATAGAAAAGGATCTATCTACAGAAAAGGATCTATCTACAGTAAAGGATCTATCTAAAGCAAATTATCTATCTACAACGAACGATTTATCTACAGCAAAGGATCTATCTGCATATAAGGATCCATCTACAGCAAAGGATCTATCTACAGTAAAGGATCTATCTACAGCAAAGGACCTATCTACAGTAAAGGATCTATCTACATCGTATGATCAATCCACAGCAAGGGATCTATCTGCAGCAAAGGATCTATTTACAGTAAAGGAGCTATCTACAGCAAAAGATCTATCTACAATAAGGGATCTATCTGCAGCAAAGGATTTATCTACAGCAAAGGATCTATCTTCAGCAAAGGATCTTTATACAGCATAGGATCTATGTACAGTAAAGGATCTATCTACTGCATAGGATACATCTACTAAAATGAATCTATCTAGAGAAAATAATCTATCTTCAGCAAAGAATCTATCTACAGAAACGAATCTATCTACAACGAAGGATCTATCTACAGCAAAGGTTCAATCTACAGCAAATGATCTATCTTCAGCAAAGGTTCTTTCTACAGCATAAGATCTATCCACAGCAAAGGATCTATCTACAATAAGTGATCTATCTACATCAAAGGATCTATCTACAGCAAAAGATCTATTTACAGCAAAGGATCTATCTACAGCAAAGGATCTATCTACAGTCAAGGATTTATTTACTGCATAGGATCTCTCTACAGCAAAGGATAAATCTACAGTTAATGATATATCTTAAGCAAAGGATCTATCTACAGCAAAATATCTATCTAAAGCCAATGATCTATCTACAACAAAGGATCTATTTTCAACAGCAGAACTTTATACCCTAATGGATCTATCTACAGAAAAGGATCTATCTACAGCAAAGTGATCTATCTTCAGTAAGAGATCAATCTACAGCAAAGAATCTCTCTACACCAAAGGATTTTTTACAGCGCAGGATCTATCAACAGCAGAAGATCAATCTTTAGCAAAAGATATATATACAACAAAAGTTCTATCTACAGCAAAAAATCTATCTACAGCAAAGGATTTATCCACAGGAAAGGATCTATCTACAGCAAAGGATCTATTTACAGTAAAGGAGCTATCTACAGCAAAAGATCTATAAACAATAAGGGATCTACCTACTGCAAATGATCTATCTACAGCAAGGTGTTCTATCTACAGTAAGGGATCTATCTACAGCAATGAATCTATCTACACCAAAGGATCTTTCTACAGCGAAAGATCTGCAAACAGCAAAGGATCTATCTACAGCAAAGGATCTATTTACAGCAGAAGATCTTTCTACAGCAGAGGATCTTTCTATAGCAAAGGATCTATCTACAGCAAAGAATCTATTTACAGTATGGGATCTATAAACAGCAAAGGTTTTATCTACAGTAAAGGATCTATCTAAAGAAAAGGATCTATCTACAGAAAAGGATCTATCTACAGCAAAGGATCTATCTACAGCAAAGGATCTATCTAAAGCCAATGATCTATCTACAAAAAAGGATCTATTTACAACAGCAGAACTTTATACAGCACAGGATCTGTCTACAGCAAAGGATCTATCTACAGCAAAGGATCTATCTACAGCAAAGTGATCTATTTTCAGTAAGAGATCTATCTACAGAAAAGAACCTGTCTACACCCAAAGATCTTTCTACAGCGCAGGATCTGTCAACAGCAAAGGATCAATCCATAGCAAAAGATCTATTTACAACAAAAGTTCTATCTACAGCAAAGAATCTATCTACAGCAAAGGATCTATCAACAATAAGGGATCTATCTGCAGCAAAGGATCTATCTACAGCAAAGTGATCTATCTACAGTAATGGATCTATCTACAGCAAATGATCTATCTACAGCAAAGTGATCTATCTACAGTATGGGATCTATCTACAGCAAAGAATCTATCTACACCAAAGGATCTTTCTACAGCGAAAGATCTGTCAACAGCAAAGGATCTATCTACAGCAATGGATCTATTTACAGCAGGAGATCTTTCTTCGGCAGAGGATTTTTCTACAGCAAAGGATCTATCTACAGCAAAGGATCTATTTTCAGTATGGAATCTATCTACAGCAATAGTTTTATCTACAATAAAAGATCTATCTACAGAAGAGGATCTATCTACAGCAAAGGATCTATCTACGGCAAGGGATCTATCTACGGCAAAGGATTCATTTATTTATTTACAGCAAAAGATCTTAGATCTATCTACAGCTAAGGATATATCTACAGTAAAAGATCTATCTACTACAAAGGATCAATCTACAGTAAAGGATCTATCTACAGCAAAGTATCTATCTACAGCAAACGATTTATCTACAGCAAAGGATCTATCTACAGATAAGGATCCATCCACAGGAAAGGATCTATCTACAGTAAAGGATCTATCTACTAAAAAGGATCTGTCTACAGCAAAGGATCTATCTACAGCAAAGGATCTATCTACAGTCAAGGATTTATTTACTGCATAGGATCTCTCTACAGCAAAGGATAAATCTACAGTTAATGATATATCTTAAGCAAAGGATCTATCTACAGCAAAATATCTATCTAAAGCCAATGATCTATCTACAACAAAGGATCTATTTTCAACAGCAGAACTTTATACCCTAATGGATCTATCTACAGAAAAGGATCTATCTACAGCAAAGTGATCTATCTTCAGTAAGAGATCAATCTACAGCAAAGAATCTCTCTACACCAAAGGATTTTTTACAGCGCAGGATCTATCAACAGCAGAAGATCAATCTTTAGCAAAAGATATATTTACAACAAAAGTTCTATCTACAGCAAAAAATCTATCTACAGCAAAGGATTTATCCACAGGAAAGGATCTATCTACAGCAAAGGATCTATTTACAGTAAAGGAGCTATCTACAGCAAAAGATCTATAAACAATAAGGGATCTACCTACTGCAAATGATCTATCTACAGCAAGGTGTTCTATCTACAGTAAGGGATCTATCTACAGCAATGAATCTATCTACACCAAAGGATCTTTCTACAGCGAAAGATCTGCAAACAGCAAAGGATCTATCTACAGCAAAGGATCTATTTACAGCAGAAGATCTTTCTACAGCAGAGGATCTTTCTATAGCAAAGGATCTATCTACAGCAAAGAATCTATTTACAGTATGGGATCTATAAACAGCAAAGGTTTTATCTACAGTAAAGGATCTATCTAAAGAAAAGGATCTATCTACAGAAAAGGATCTATCTACAGCAAAGGATCTATCTACAGCAAAGGATCTATCTAAAGCCAATGATCTATCTACAAAAAAGGATCTATTTACAACAGCAGAACTTTATACAGCACAGGATCTGTCTACAGCAAAGGATCTATCTACAGCAAAGGATCTATCTACAGCAAAGTGATCTATTTTCAGTAAGAGATCTATCTACAGAAAAGAACCTGTCTACACCCAAAGATCTTTCTACAGCGCAGGATCTGTCAACAGCAAAGGATCAATCCATAGCAAAAGATCTATTTACAACAAAAGTTCTATCTACAGCAAAGAATCTATCTACAGCAAAGGATCTATCAACAATAAGGGATCTATCTGCAGCAAAGGATCTATCTACAGCAAAGTGATCTATCTACAGTAATGGATCTATCTACAGCAAATGATCTATCTACAGCAAAGTGATCTATCTACAGTATGGGATCTATCTACAGCAAAGAATCTATCTACACCAAAGGATCTTTCTACAGCGAAAGATCTGTCAACAGCAAAGGATCTATCTACAGCAATGGATCTATTTACAGCAGGAGATCTTTCTTCGGCAGAGGATTTTTCTACAGCAAAGGATCTATCTACAGCAAAGGATCTATTTTCAGTATGGAATCTATCTACAGCAATAGTTTTATCTACAATAAAAGATCTATCTACAGAAGAGGATCTATCTACAGCAAAGGATCTATCTACGGCAAGGGATCTATCTACGGCAAAGGATTCATTTATTTATTTACAGCAAAAGATCTTAGATCTATCTACAGCTAAGGATATATCTACAGTAAAAGATCTATCTACTACAAAGGATCAATCTACAGTAAAGGATCTATCTACAGCAAAGTATCTATCTACAGCAAACGATTTATCTACAGCAAAGGATCTATCTACAGATAAGGATCCATCCACAGGAAAGGATCTATCTACAGTAAAGGATCTATCTACTGAAAAGGATCTGTCTACAGCAAAGGATCTATCTACAGCAAGAGACCTATCTACAGTAAAGGATCTATCAACATCATATGATCAATCTACAGCAAGGGATCTATCAACAGCAAAGAATCTATCTACAGCAAAGAAACTATCTTCATCAAAGAATCTATCTACAGAAAAGGATCTATCTACAGCAAAGGATCTATCTACAGCAAAGGATCTATCTACAGCAAAGGATCTATCTACAGTCAAGGATTTATCTACTGCAAAGGATCTCTCTACAGCATAGGATCAATCTAAAGTTAAGGATCTATCTTAAGCAAAGGATCTATCTACAGCAAAGGAACTATCTAAAGCCAATGATCTATCTACAACAAAAAATCTATTTACAACAGCAGAACTTTATACAGCAAAGGATCTATCTATAGCGGAGGATCTATCTACAGCAAAGTGATCTATCTTCAGTAAGGGATCTATCTACAGCAAATAATCTGTCTTCACCAAAGGATCTTTCTACAACGCAGGATCTGTCAACAGCAAAGGATCTATCCACAGGAAAGGATCTGTCTACAGCAAAGGATCTATTTACAGTAAAGGAGCTATCTACAGCAAAAGATCTTTCAACAATAAGGGATCTATCTGCAGCAAAGGATCTATCTATACAGCAAAGTGTTCTATCTACAGTAAGGGATCTATCTACAGCAAAAAATCTATCTACACCAAAGGCTCTTTTTACAGCGAAAGATCTGTCAACAGCAAAGGATCTATCTACAGCAAAGGATCTATTTACAGCAGAAGATCTTTCTACAGCAGAGGATCTTTCTACAGCAAAGGATCTATCTACAGCAAAGGATCTTTTTACAGTATGGGATCTATCTACAGTAACGGTTTTATCTACAATAAAAGATCTATCTATAGAAAAGGATCTATCTACAGAAAAGGATCTATCTACAGTAAAGGATCTATCTAAAGCAAATTATCTATCTACAACGAACGACTTTATCTACAGCAAAGGATCTATCTACAGTAAAGGATCTATCTACAGCAAAGGACCTATCTACAGTAAAGGATCTATCTACATCGTATGATCAATCCACAGCAAGGGATCTATCTGCAGCAAAGGATCTATTTACAGTAAAGGAGCTATCTACAGCAAAAGATCTATCTACAATAAGGGATCTATCTGCAGGAAAGGATTTATCTACAGCAAAGGATCTATCTTCAGCAAAGGATCTTTATACAGCATAGGATCTATGTACAGTAAAGGATCTATCTACTGCATAGGATACATCTACTAAAATGAATCTATCTAGAGAAAATAATCTATCTTCAGCAAATAATCTATCTACAGAAACGAATCTATCTACAACGAAGGATCTATCTACAGCAAAGGTTCAATCTACAGCAAATGATCTATCTTCAGCAAAGGTTCTTTCTACAGCATAAGATCTATCCACAGCAAAGGATCTATCTACAATAAGTGATCTATCTACATCAAAGGATCTATCTACAGCAAAAGATCTATTTACAGCAAAGGATCTATCTACAGCAAAGGATCTATCTACAGTCAAGGATTTATTTACTGCATAGGATCTCTCTACAGCAAAGGATAAATCTACAGTTAATGATATATCTTAAGCAAAGGATCTATCTACAGCAAAATATCTATCTAAAGCCAATGATCTATCTACAACAAAGGATCTATTTTCAACAGCAGAACTTTATACCCTAATGGATCTATCTACAGAAAAGGATCTATCTACAGCAAAGTGATCTATCTTCAGTAAGAGATCAATCTACAGCAAAGAATCTGTCTACACCAAAGGATTTTTTACAGCGCAGGATCTATCAACAGCAGAAGATCAATCTTTAGCAAAAGATATATTTACAACAAAAGTTCTATCTACAGCAAAAAATCTATCTACAGCAAAGGATTTATCCACAGGAAAGGATCTATCTACAGCAAAGGATCTATTTACAGTAAAGGAGCTATCTACAGCAAAAGATCTATAAACAATAAGGGATCTACCTACTGCAAATGATCTATCTACAGCAAGGTGTTCTATCTACAGTAAGGGATCTATCTACAGCAATGAATCTATCTACACCAAAGGATCTTTCTACAGCGAAAGATCTGCAAACAGCAAAGGATCTATCTACAGCAAAGGATCTATTTACAGCAGAAGATCTTTCTACAGCAGAGGATCTTTCTATAGCAAAGGATCTATCTACAGCAAAGAATCTATTTACAGTAAAGGATCTATCTACAGCAAAGTATCTATCTACAGCAAACGATTTATCTACAGCAAAGGATCTATCTACAGATAAGGATCCATCCACAGGAAATGATCTATCTACAGTAAAGGATCTATCTACTGAAAAGGATCTGTCTACAGCAAAGGATCTATCTACAGCAAAGGACCTATCTACAGTAAAGGATCTATCAACATCATATGATCAATCCACAGCAAGGGATCCATCTACAGCAAAGGATCTATTCACAGTAAAGGAGCTATCTACAGCAAAAGATCTATCAACAATGAGATATCTATCTGCAGCAAAGGATCTATCTACAGCAAAGGATCTATCTTCAGCAAAGGATCTTTATACAGCATAGGATCTATGTACAGTATTGGATCTATCTACTGCATAGGATACATATGCTGCAAAGAATCTATCTACAGCAAAGAAACTATCTTCAGCAAAGAATCTAACTACAGTAAAGGATCTATCTACAGCAAAGGATCTATCTACATCAAAGGATCTATCTACAGCAAAGGATCTATCTACAGTCAAGGATTTATCTACTGCAAAGGATCTCTCTACAACATAGGATCAATCTAAAGTTAAGGATCTATCTTATGCAAAGGATCTATCTACAGCAAAGGATCTATCTAAAGCCAATGATCTATCTACAACAAAAAATCTATTTACAACAGCAGAACTTTATACAGCAAAGGATCTATCTATAGCGAAGGATCTATCTACAGCAAAGTGATCTATCTTCAGTAAGGGATCTATCTTCAGCAAATAATCTGTCTTCACCAAAGGATCTTTCTACAACGCAGGATCTGTCAACAGCAAAGGATCTATCTACAGGAAAGGATCTGTCTACAGCAAAGGATCTATTTACAGTAAAGGAGCTATCTACAGCAAAAGATCTATCAACAATAAGGGATCTATCTGCAGCAAAGAATCTATCTACAGCAAAGGATCTATCTTCAGCAAAGGATCTATCTATACAGCAAAGTGTTCTATCTACAGTAAGGGATCTATCTACAGCAAAAAATCTATCTACACCTAAGGCTCTTTTTACAGCGTAAGATCTGTCAACAGCAAAGGATCTATCTACAGCAAAAAATCTATCTACAGCAAAGGATTTATCCACAGGAAAGGATCTATCTACAGCAAAGGATCTATTTACAGTAAAGGAGCTATCTACAGCAAAAGATCTATAAACAATAAGGGATCTACCTACAGCAAATGATCTATCTACAGCAAGGTGTTCTATCTACAGTAAGGGATCTATCTACAGCAATGAATCTATCTACACCAAAGGATCTTTCTACAGCGAAAGATCTGCAAACAGCAAAGGATCTATCTACAGCAAAGGATCTATTTACAGCAGAAGATCTTTCTACAGCAGAGGATCTTTCTATAGCAAAGGATCTATCTACAGCAAAGAATCTATTTACAGTATGGAATCTATCAACAGCAAAGGTTTTATCTTCAGTAAAGGATCTATCTAAAGAAAAGGATCTATCTACAGAAAAGGATCTATCTACAGCAAAGGATCTATCTACAGCAGAGGATCTATCTAAAGCCAATGATCTATCTACAAAAAAGGATCTATTTACAACAGCAGAACTGTATACAGCATAGGATCTGTCTACAGCAAAGGATCTATCTACAGCAAAGGATCTATCTACAGCAAAGTGATCAATTTTCAGTAAGGGATCTATCTACAGAAAAGTATCTGTCTACACCAAAAGATCTTTCTACAGCGCAGGATCTGTCAACAGCAAAGGATCAATCTATAGCACAAGATCTTTTTACAACAAAAGTTCTATCTACAGCAAAGAATCTATCTACAGCAAAGGATCTATCAACAATAAGGGATCTATCTGCAGCAAAGGATCTATCTACAACAAAGGATCTATCTTCAGCAAAGGATCTATCTACAGCAAAGTGATCTATCTACAGTAATGGATCTATCTACAGCAAATGATCTATCTACAGCAAAGTGATCTATCTACAGTATGGGATCTATCTACAGCAAAGAATCTATCTACACCAAAGGATCTTTCTACAGCGAAAGATCTGTCAACAGCAAAGGATCTATCTACAGCAATGGATCTATTTACAGCAGGAGATCTTTCTTCAGCAGAGGATTTTTCTACAGCAAAGGATCTATCTACACTAATGGATCTATTTTCAGTATGGGATCTATCTACAGCAATAGTTTTATCTACAATAAAAGATCTATCTACAGAAAAGGATCTATCTACAGCAAAGGATCTATCTACGGCAAGGGATCTATCTACGGCAAAGGATTCATTTATTTATTTACAGCAAAAGATCTTAGATCTATCTACAGCTAAGGATCTATCTACAGTAAAAGATCTATCTACTACAAAGGATCTATCAACAGCAAAGGATCTATCTACAACAAAGAATCTATGTACAGCTAAGAATCTATCTACAGCAAAGGATCAATCTAAAGTTAAGGATCTATCTTAAGCAACGGATCTATCTACAGCAAAGGATCTATCTAAACCCAATGATATATCTACATCAAAAAATCTATTTACAACAGCAGAACTTTATACAGCAAAGGATCTATCTATAGCGAAGGATCTATCTACAGCTAAGTGATCTATCTTCAGTAAGGGATCTATCTACAGCAAATAATCTTTCTTCACCAAAGGATCTTTCTACAACGCAGGATCTGTCAACAGCAAAGGGTCTATCTACAGGAAAGGATCTGTCTACAGCAAAGGATCTATTTACAGTAAAGGAGCTATCTACAGCAAAAGATCTATCAACAATAAGGGATCTATCTGCAGCAAAGAATCTATCTACAGCAAAGGATCTATCTTCAGCAAAGGATCTATCTATACAGCAAAGTGTTCTATCTACAGTAAGGGATCTATCTACAGCAAAAAATCTATCTACACCAAAGGATCTTTTTACAGCGAAAGATCTGTCAACAGCAAAGGATCTATCTACAGCAAAGGATCTATTTACAGCAGAAGATCTTTCTACAGCAGAGGATCTTTCTACAGCAAAGGATCTATCTACAGCAAAGGATCTTTTTACAGTATGGGATCTATCTACAGCAACGGTTTTATCTACAATAAAAGATGTATCTACAGAAAAGGATCTATCTACAGTAAAGGATTTATCTAAAGCAAATTATCTATCTACAACGAACGATTTATCTACAGCAAAGGATCTATCTACATATAAGGATCCATCTACAGCAAAGGATCTATCTACAGTAAAGGATCTATCTACAGCAAAGGACCTATCTACAGTAAAGGATCTATCTACATCGTCTGATCAATCCACAGCAAGGGATCTATCTGCAGCAAAGGATCTATTTACAGTAAAGGTGCTATCTACAGCAAAAGATATATTTACAATAAGGGATCTATCTGCAGCAAAGGATTTATCTACAGCAAAGGATCTATCTTCAGCAAAGGATCTTCATACAGCATAGGATCTATGTACAGTAAAGGATCTATCTACTGCATAAGATACATCTACTGCAATGAATCTATCTAGAGAAAATAATCTATCTTCAGCAATGAATCTATCTACAGAAACGGATCCATCTACAACGAAGGATCTATCTACAGCAAAGGTTCAATCTACAGCAAATGATCTATCTTCAGCAAAGGTTCTTTCTACAGCATAAGATCTATCTACAGCAAAGGATCTATCTACAGCAAAGGATCTATCTACAATAAGTGATCTATCTACATCAAAGGATCTATCTACAGCAAAAGATCTATTTACAGCAAAGGATCTATCTACAGAAAAGGATCTATCTACAGAAAAGGATCTATCTACAGCAAAGGATCTATCTACAGTCAAGGATTTATTTACTGCATAGGATCTCTCTACAGCAAAGGATTAATCTAAAGTTAAGGATCTATCTTAAGCAAAGGATCTATTTACAGCAAAATATCTATCTAAAGCCAATGATCTATCTACAACAAAGGATCTATTTTCAACAGCAGAACTTTATACCCTAATGGATCTATCTACAGAAAAGGATCTATCTACAGCAAAGTGATCTATCTTCAGTAAGAGATCTATCTACAGCAAAGAATCTGTCTACACCAAAGTATTTTTTACAGCGCAGGATCTATCAACAGCAGAGGATCAATCTTTAGCAAAAGATATATTTACAACAAAAGTTCTATCTACAGCAAAAAATCTATCTACAGCAAAAGATTTATCCACAGGAAAGGATCTATCTACAGCAAAAAATCTATTCACAGTAAAGGAGCTATCTACAGCAAAAGATCTATAAACATTAAGGGATCTACCTACAGCAAATGATCTATCTACAGCAAGGTGTTCTATCTACAGTAAGGGATCTATCTACAGCAAAGAATCTATCTACACCAAAGGATCTTTCTACAGCGAAAGATCTGTAAACAGCAAAGGATCTATCTACAGCAAAGGATCTATTTACAGCAGAAGATCTTTCTACAGCAGATGATCTTTCTATAGCAAAGGATCTATCTACAGCAAAGAATCTATTTACAGTATTGGATCTATCAACAGCAAATGTTTTATCTACAGTAAAGGATCTATCTACAGAAAAGGATCTATCTACAGCAAAGGATCTATCTACAGCAAAGGATCTATCTACAGCAAAGGATCTATCTAAAGCCAATGATCTATCTACAAAAAAGGATCTATTTACAACAGCAGAAATTTATACAGCATAGGATCTGTCTACAGCAAAGGATCTATCTACAGCAAAGGATCTATCTACAGCAAAAAATCTATCTACACCAAAGGATCTTTTTATAGCGAAAGATCTGTCAACAGCAAAGGATCTATCTACAGCAAAGGATCTATTTACAGCAGAAGATCTTTCTACAGCAGAGGATCTTTCTACAGCAAAGAATCTATCCACAGCAAAGGATCTTTTTACAGTATGGGATCTATCTACAGCAACGGTTTTATCTACAATAAAAGATGTATCTACAGAAAAGGATCTATCTACAGTAAAGGATTTATCTAAAGCAAATAATCTATCTACAACGAACGATTTATCTACAGCAAAGGATCTATCTACATATAAGGATCCATCTACAGCAAAGGATCTATCTACAGTAAAGGATCTATCTACAGCAAAGGACCTATCTACAGTAAAGGATCTATCTACATCGTCTGATCAATCCACAGCAAGGGATCTAACTGCAGCAAAGGATCTATTTACTGTAAAGGTGCTATCTACAGCAAAAGATCTATTTACAATAAGGAATCTATCTGCAGCAAAGGATTTATCTACAGCAAAGGATCTATCTTCAGTAAAGGATCTTCATACAGCATAGGATCTATGTACAGTAAAGGATCTATCTACTGCATAGGATACATCTACTGCAATGAATCTATCTAGAGAAAATAATCTATCTTCAGCAAAGAATCTATCTACAGAAACGGATCTATCTACAACGAAGGATCTATCTACAGCAAAGGTTCAATCTACAGCAAATAATCTATCTTCAGCAAAGGATCTATCTACAGCAAAGGATCTATCTACAGAAAAGGATCTATCTACAGCAAAGGATCTATCTACAGTCAAGGATTTATTTACTGCATAGGATCTCTCTACAGCAAAGGATCAATCTAAAGTTAAGGATCTATCTTAAGCAAAGGATCTATCTACAGCAAAATATCTATCTAAAGCCAATGATCTATCTACAACAAAGGATCTATTTTCAACAGCAGAACTTAATACCCTAATGGATCTATCTACAGAAAAGGATCTATCTACAGCAAAGTGATCTATCTTCAGTAAGAGATCTATCTACAGCAAAGAATCTGTCTACACCAAAGTATTTTTTACAGTGCAGGATCTATCAACAGCAGAGGATCAATCTTTAGCAAAAGATATATTTACAACAAAAGTTCTATCTACAGCAAAAAATCTATCAACAGCAAAGGATTTATCCACAGGAAAGGATCTATCTACAGCAAAGGATCTATTTACAGTAAAGGAGCTATCTACAGCAAAAGATCTATAAACAATAAGGGATCTACCTACAGCAAATGATCTATCTACAACAAGGTGTTCTATCTACAGTAAGGGATCTATCTACAGCAAAGAATCTATCTACACCAAAGGATCTTTCTACAGCGATAGATCTGTAAACAGCAAAGGATCTATCTACAGCAAAGGATCTATTTACAGCAGAAGATCTTTCTACAGCAGATGATCTTTCTATAGCAAAGAATCTATCTACAGCAAAGAATCTATTTACAGTATTGGATCTATCAACAGCAAATGTTTTATCTACAGTAAAGGATCTATCTACAGAAAAGGATCTATCTACAGCAAAGGATCTATCTACAGCAAAGGATCTATCTACAGCAAAGGATCTATCTAAAGCCAATGATCTATCTACAAAAAAGGATCTATTTGCAACAGCAGAACTTTATACAGCATAGGATCTTTCTACAGCGCAGGATCTGTCAACAGCAAAGGATCAATCTATAGCAAAAGATCTATTCACAACAAAAGTTCTATCTACAGCAAAGAATCTATCTACAGCAAAGGATCTATCAACAATAAGGGATCTATCTGCAGCAAAGGATCTATCTACAGCAAAGGATCTATCTTCAGCAAAGGATCTACCTACAGCAAAGTGATCTATCTACAGCAAAGGATCTATCTACAGATAAGGATCCATCCACAGGAAAGGATCTATCTACAGTAAAGGATCTATCTACTGAAAAGGATCTGTCTACAGCAAAGGATCTATCTACAGCAAAGGACCTATCTACAGTAAAGGATCTATCAACATCATATGATCAATCCACAGCAAGGGATCCATCTACAGCAAAGGATCTATTCACAGTAAAGGAGCTATCTACAGCAAAAGATCTATCAACAATGAGATATCTATCTGCAGCAAAGGATCTATCTACAGCAAAGGATCTATCTTCAGCAAAGGATCTTTATACAGCATAGGATCTATGTACAGTATTGGATCTATCTACTGCATAGGATACATATGCTGCAAAGAATCTATCTACAGCAAAGAAACTATCTTCAGCAAAGAATCTATCTACAGTAAAGGATCTATCTACAGCAAAGGATCTATCTACATCAAAGGATCTATCTACAGCGAAGGATCTATCTACAGTCAAGGATTTATCTACTGCAAAGGATCTCTCTACAGCATAGGATCAATCTAAAGTTAAGGATCTATCTTATGCAAAGGATCTATCTACAGCAAAGGATCTATCTAAAGCCAATGATCTATCTACAACAAAAAATCTATTTACAACAGCAGAACTTTATACAGCAAAGGATCTATCTATAGCGAAGGATCTATCTACAGCAAAGTGATCTATCTTCAGTAAGGGATCTATCTACAGCAAATAATCTGTCTTCACCAAAGGATCTTTCTACAACGCAGGATCTGTCAACAGCAAAGGATCTATCTACAGGAAAGGATCTGTCTACAGCAAAGGATCTATTTACAGTAAAGGAGCTATCTACAGCAAAAGATCTATCAACAATAAGGGATCTATCTGCAGCAAAGAATCTATCTACAGCAAAGGATCTATCTTCAGCAAAGGATCTATCTATACAGCAAAGTGTTCTATCTACAGTAAGGGATCTATCTACAGCAAAAAATCTATCTACACCAAAGGCTCTTTTTACAGCGAAAGATCTGTCAACAGCAAAGGATCTATCTACAGCAAAAAATCTATCTACAGCAAAGGATTTATCCACAGGAAAGGATCTATCTACAGCAAAGGATCTATTTACAGTAAAGGAGCTATCTACAGCAAAAGATCTATAAACAATAAGGGATCTACCTACAGCAAATGATCTATCTACAGCAAGGTGTTCTATCTACAGTAAGGGATCTATCTACAGCAATGAATCTATCTACACCAAAGGATCTTTCTACAGCGAAAGATCTGCAAACAGCAAAGGATCTATTTACAGCAGAAGATCTTTCTACAGCAGAGGATCTTTCAATAGCAAAGGATCTATCTACAGCAAAGAATCTATTTACAGTATGGGATCTATCAACAGCAAAGGTTTTATCTTCAATAAAGGATCTATCTAAAGAAAAGGATCTATCTACAGAAAAGGATCTATCTACAGCAAAGGATCTATCTACAGCAAAGGATCTATCTAAAGCCAATGATCTATCTACAAAAAAGGATCTATTTACAACAGCAGAACTGTATACAGCATAGGATCTGTCTACAGCAAAGGATCTATCTACAGCAAAGGATCTATCTACAGCAAAGTGATCAATTTTCAGTAAGGGATCTATCTACAGAAAAGTATCTGTCTACACCGAAAGATCTTTCTACAGCGCAGGATCTGTCAACAGCAAAGGATCAATCTAGAGCACAAGATCTTTTTACAACAAAAGTTCTATCTACAGCAAAGAATCTATCTACAGCAAAGAATCTATCTACAGCAAAGGATCTATCAACAATAAGGGATCTATCTGCAGCAAAGGATCTATCTACAGCAAAGGATCTATCTTCAGCAAAGGATCTATCTACAGCAAAGTGATCTATCTACAGTAATGGATCTATCTACAGCAAATGATCTATCTACATCAAAGTGATCTATCTACAGTATTGGATCTATCTACAGCAAAGAATCTATCTACACCAAAGGATCTTTCTACAGCGAAAGATCTGTCAACAGCAAAGGATCTATCTACAGCAATGGATCTATTTACAGCAGGAGATCTTTCTTCAGCAGAGGATTTTTCTACAGCAAAGGATCTATCTACACTAATGGATCTATTTTCAGTATGGGATCTATCTACAGCAATAGTTTTATCTACAATAAAAGATCTATCTACAGAAAAGGATCTATCTACAGCAAAGGATCTATCTACGGCAAGGGATCTATCTACGGCAAAGGATTCATTTATTTATTTACAGCAAAAGATCTTAGATCTATCTACAGCTAAGGATCTATCTACAGTAAAAGATCTATCTACTACAAAGGATCTATCTACAGCAAAGGATCTATCTACAACAAAGAATCTATGTACAGCTAAGAATCTATCTACAGCAAATAATCTGTCTTCACCAAAGGATCTTTCTACAACGCAGGATCTGTCAACAGCAAAGGGTTTATCTACAGGAAAGGATCTGTCTACAGCAAAGGATCTATTTACAGTAAAGGAGCTATCTACAGCAAAAGATCTATCAACAATAAGGGATCTATCTGCAGCAAAGAATCTATCTACAGCAAAGGATCTATCTTCAGCAAAGGATCTATCTATACAGCAAAGTGTTCTATCTACAGTAAGGGATCTATCTACAGCAAAAAATCTATCTACACCAAAGGATCTTTTTACAGCGAAAGATCTGTCAACAGCAAAGGATCTATCTACAGCAAAGGATCTATTTACAGCAGAAGATCTTTCTACAGCAGAGGATCTTTCTACAGCAAAGGATCTATCTACAGCAAAGGATCTTTTTACAGTATGGGATCTATCTACAGCAACGGTTTTATCTACAATAAAAGATGTATCTACAGAAAAGGATCTATCTACAGTAAAGGATTTATCTAAAGCAAATTATCTATCTACAACGAACGATTTATCTACAGCAAAGGATCTATCTACATATAAGGATCCATCTACAGCAAAGGATCTATCTACAGTAAAGGATCTATCTACAGCAAATGACCTATCTACAGTAAAGGATCTATCTACATCGTCTGATCAATCCACAGCAAGGGATCTATCTGCAGCAAAGGATCTATTTACAGTAAAGGTGCTATCTACAGCAAAAGATCTATTTACAATAAGGGATCTATCTGCAGCAAAGGATTTATCTACAGCAAAGGATCTATCTTCAGCAAAGGATCTTCATACAGCATAGGATCTATGTACAGTAAAGGATCTATCTACTGCATAGGATACATCTACTGCAATGAATCTATCTAGAGAAAATAATCTATCTTCAGCAAAGAATCTATCTACAGAAACGGATCTATCTACAACGAAGGATCTATCTACAGCAAAGGTTCAATCTACAGCAAATGATCTATCTTCAGCAAAGGTTCTTTCTACAGCATAAGATCTATCTACAGCAAAGGATCTATCTACAATAAGTGATCTATCTACATCAAAGGATCTATCTACAGCAAAAGATCTATTTACAGCAAAGGATCTATCTACAGCAAAGGATCTATCTACAGAAAAGGATCTCTCTACAGCAAAGGATCAATCTAAAGTTAAGGATCTATCTTAAGCAAAGGATCTATCTACAGCAAAATATCTATCTAAAGCCAATGATCTATCTACAACAAAGGATCTATTTTCAACAGCAGAACTTTATACCCTAATGGATCTATCTACAGAAAAGGATCTATCTACAGCAAAGTGATCTATCTTCAGTAAGAGATCTATCTACAGCAAAGAATCTGTCTACACCAAAGTATTTTTTACAGCGCAGGATCTATCAACAGCAGAGGATCAATCTTTAGCAAAAGATATATTTACAACAAAAGTTCTATCTACAGCAAAAAATCTATCTACAGCAAAGGATTTATCCACAGGAAAGGATCTATCTACAGCAAAGGATCTATTTACAGTAAAGGAGCTATCTACAGCAAAAGATCTATAAACAATAAGGGATCTACCTACAGCAAATGATCTATCTACAGCAAGGCGTTCTATCTACAGTAAGGGATCTATCTACAGCAAAGAATCTATCTACATCAAAGGATCTTTCTACAGCGAAAGATCTGTAAACAGCAAAGGATCTATCTACAGCAAAGGATCTATTTACAGCAGAAGATCTTTCTACAGCAGATGATCTTTCTATAGCAAAGGATCTATCTACAGCAAAGAATCTATTTACAGTATTGGATCTATCAACAGCAAATGTTTTATCTACAGTAAAGGATCTATCTACAGAAAAGGATCTATCTACAGCAAATGATCTATCTACAGCAAAGGATCTATCTACAGCAAAGGATCTATCTAAAGCCAATGATCTATCTACAAAAAAGGATCTATTTACAACAGCAGAACTTTATACAGCATAGGATCTGTCTACAGCAAAGGATCTATCTACAGCAAAGGATCTATCTACAGCAAAAAATCTATCTACACCAAAGGATCTTTTTACAGCGAAAGATCTGTCAACAGCAAAGGATCTATCTACAGCAAAGGATCTATTTACAGCAGAAGATCTTTCTACAGCAGAGGATCTTTCTACAGCAAAGAATCTATCTACAGCAAAGGATCTTTTTACAGTATGGGATCTATCTACAGCAACGGTTTTATCTACAATAAAAGATGTATCTACAGAAAAGGATCT
This sequence comes from Caprella mutica, assembly GCA_947561585.1. Classification (NCBI taxonomy): domain Eukaryota; kingdom Metazoa; phylum Arthropoda; class Malacostraca; order Amphipoda; family Caprellidae; genus Caprella; species Caprella mutica. The sequence goes on along the minus strand of CANNZV010000445.1, from coordinate 257,112 downwards.
ATCTACAGTAAAGGATTTATCTAAAGCAAATTATCTATCTACAACGAACGATTTATCTACAGCAAAGGATCTATCTACATATAAGGATCCATCTACAGCAAAGGATCTATCTACAGTAAAGGATCTATCTACAGCAAAGGACCTATCTACGGTAAAGGATCTATCAACATCATATGATCAATCCACAGCAAGGGATCCATCTACAGCAAAGGATCTATTCACAGTAAAGGAGCTATCTACAGCAAAAGATCTATCAACAATGAGATATCTATCTGCAGCAAAGGATCTATCTACAGCAAAGGATCTATCTTCAGCAAAGGATCTTTATACAGCATAGGATCTATGTACAGTATTGGATCTATCTACTGCATAGGATACATATGCTGCAAAGAATCTATCTACAGCAAAGAAACTATCTTCAGCAAAGAATCTATCTACAGTAAAGGATCTATCTACAGCAAAGGATCTATCTACATCAAAGGATCTATCTACAGCGAAGGATCTATCTACAGTCAAGGATTTATCTACTGCAAAGGATCTCTCTACAGCATAGGATCAATCTAAAGTTAAGGATCTATCTTATGCAAAGGATCTATCTACAGCAAAGGATCTATCTAAAGCCAATGATCTATCTACAACAAAAAATCTATTTACAACAGCAGAACTTTATACAGCAAAGGATCTATCTATAGCGAAGGATCTATCTACAGCAAAGTGATCTATCTTCAGTAAGGGATCTATCTACAGCAAATAATCTGTCTTCACCAAAGGATCTTTCTACAACGCAGGATCTGTCAACAGCAAAGGATCTATCTACAGGAAAGGATCTGTCTACAGCAAAGGATCTATTTACAGTAAAGGAGCTATCTACAGCAAAAGATCTATCAACAATAAGGGATCTATCTGCAGCAAAGAATCTATCTACAGCAAAGGATCTATCTTCAGCAAAGGATCTATCTATACAGCAAAGTGTTCTATCTACAGTAAGGGATCTATCTACAGCAAAAAATCTATCTACACCAAAGGCTCTTTTTACAGCGAAAGATCTGTCAACAGCAAAGGATCTATCTACAGCAAAAAATCTATCTACAGCAAAGGATTTATCCACAGGAAAGGATCTATCTACAGCAAAGGATCTATTTACAGTAAAGGAGCTATCTACAGCAAAAGATCTATAAACAATAAGGGATCTACCTACAGCAAATGATCTATCTACAGCAAGGTGTTCTATCTACAGTAAGGGATCTATCTACAGCAATGAATCTATCTACACCAAAGGATCTTTCTACAGCGAAAGATCTGCAAACAGCAAAGGATCTATTTACAGCAGAAGATCTTTCTACAGCAGAGGATCTTTCAATAGCAAAGGATCTATCTACAGCAAAGAATCTATTTACAGTATGGGATCTATCAACAGCAAAGGTTTTATCTTCAGTAAAGGATCTATCTAAAGAAAAGGATCTATCTACAGAAAAGGATCTATCTACAGCAAAGGATCTATCTACAGCAAAGGATCTATCTAAAGCCAATGATCTATCTACAAAAAAGGATCTATTTACAACAGCAGAACTGTATACAGCATAGGATCTGTCTACAGCAAAGGATCTATCTACAGCAAAGGATCTATCTACAGCAAAGTGATCAATTTTCAGTAAGGGATCTATCTACAGAAAAGTATCTGTCTACACCGAAAGATCTTTCTACAGCGCAGGATCTGTCAACAGCAAAGGATCAATCTAGAGCACAAGATCTTTTTACAACAAAAGTTCTATCTACAGCAAAGAATCTATCTACAGCAAAGAATCTATCTACAGCAAAGGATCTATCAATAATAAGGGATCTATCTGCAGCAAAGGATCTATCTACAGCAAAGGATCTATCTTCAGCAAAGGATCTATCTACAGCAAAGTGATCTATCTACAGTAATGGATCTATCTACAGCAAATGATCTATCTACATCAAAGTGATCTATCTACAGTATTGGATCTATCTACAGCAAATAATCTATCTACACCAAAGGATCTTTCTACAGCGAAAGATCTGTCAACAGCAAAGGATCTATCTACAGCAATGGATCTATTTACAGCAGGAGATCTTTCTTCAGCAGAGGATTTTTCTACAGCAAAGGATCTATCTACACTAATGGATCTATTTTCAGTATGGGATCTATCTACAGCAATAGTTTTATCTACAATAAAAGATCTATCTACAGAAAAGGATCTATCTACAGCAAAGGATCTATCTACGGCAAGGGATCTATCTACGGCAAAGGATTCATTTATTTATTTACAGCAAAAGATCTTAGATCTATCTACAGCTAAGGATCTATCTACAGTAAAAGATCTATCTACTACAAAGGATCTATCTACAGCAAAGGATCTATCTACAACAAAGAATCTATGTACAGCTAAGAATCTATCTACAGCAAATAATCTGTCTTCACCAAAGGATCTTTCTACAACGCAGGATCTGTCAACAGCAAAGGGTTTATCTACAGGAAAGGATCTGTCTACAGCAAAGGATCTATTTACAGTAAAGGAGCTATCTACAGCAAAAGATCTATCAACAATAAGGGATCTATCTGCAGCAAAGAATCTATCTACAGCAAAGGATCTATCTTCAGCAAAGGATCTATCTATACAGCAAAGTGTTCTATCTACAGTAAGGGATCTATCTACAGCAAAAAATCTATCTACACCAAAGGATCTTTTTACAGCGAAAGATCTGTCAACAGCAAAGGATCTATCTACAGCAAAGGATCTATTTACAGCAGAAGATCTTTCTACAGCAGAGGATCTTTCTACAGCAAAGGATCTATCTACAGCAAAGGATCTTTTTACAGTATGGGATCTATCTACAGCAACGGTTTTATCTACAATAAAAGATGTATCTACAGAAAAGGATCTATCTACAGTAAAGGATTTATCTAAAGCAAATTATCTATCTACAACGAACGATTTATCTACAGCAAAGGATCTATCTACATATAAGGATCCATCTACAGCAAAGGATCTATCTACAGTAAAGGATCTATCTACAGCAAATGACCTATCTACAGTAAAGGATCTATCTACATCGTCTGATCAATCCACAGCAAGGGATCTATCTGCAGCAAAGGATCTATTTACAGTAAAGGTGCTATCTACAGCAAAAGATCTATTTACAATAAGGGATCTATCTGCAGCAAAGGATTTATCTACAGCAAAGGATCTATCTTCAGCAAAGGATCTTCATACAGCATAGGATCTATGTACAGTAAAGGATCTATCTACTGCATAGGATACATCTACTGCAATGAATCTATCTAGAGAAAATAATCTATCTTCAGCAAAGAATCTATCTACAGAAACTGATCTATCTACAACGAAGGATCTATCTACAGCAAAGGTTCAATCTACAGCAAATGATCTATCTTCAGCAAAGGTTCTTTCTACAGCATAAGATCTATCTACAGCAAAGGATCTATCTACAATAAGTGATCTATCTACATCAAAGGATCTATCTACAGCAAAAGATCTATTTACAGCAAAGGATCTATCTACAGCAAAGGATCTATCTACAGAAAAGGATCTCTCTACAGCAAAGGATCAATCTAAAGTTAAGGATCTATCTTAAGCAAAGGATCTATCTACAGCAAAATATCTATCTAAAGCCAATGATCTATCTACAACAAAGGATCTATTTTCAACAGCAGAACTTTATACCCTAATGGATCTATCTACAGAAAAGGATCTATCTACAGCAAAGTGATCTATCTTCAGTAAGAGATCTATCTACAGCAAAGAATCTGTCTACACCAAAGTATTTTTTAAAGCGCAGGATCTATCAACAGCAGAGGATCAATCTTTAGCAAAAGATATATTTACAACAAAAGTTCTATCTACAGCAAAAAATCTATCTACAGCAAAGGATTTATCCACAGGAAAGGATCTATCTACAGCAAAGGATCTATTTACAGTAAAGGAGCTATCTACAGCAAAAGATCTATAAACAATAAGGGATCTACCTACAGCAAATGATCTATCTACAGCAAGGCGTTCTATCTACAGTAAGGGATCTATCTACAGCAAAGAATCTATCTACATCAAAGGATCTTTCTACAGCGAAAGATCTGTAAACAGCAAAGGATCTATCTACAGCAAAGGATCTATTTACAGCAGAAGATCTTTCTACAGCAGATGATCTTTCTATAGCAAAGGATCTATCTACAGCAAAGAATCTATTTACAGTATTGGATCTATCAACAGCAAATGTTTTATCTACAGTAAAGGATCTATCTACAGAAAAGGATCTATCTACAGCAAATGATCTATCTACAGCAAAGGATCTATCTACAGCAAAGGATCTATCTAAAGCCAATGATCTATCTACAAAAAAGGATCTATTTACAACAGCAGAACTTTATACAGCATAGGATCTGTCTACAGCAAAGGATCTATCTACAGCAAAGGATCTATCTACAGCAAAAAATCTATCTACACCAAAGGATCTTTTTACAGCGAAAGATCTGTCAACAGCAAAGGATCTATCTACAGCAAAGGATCTATTTACAGCAGAAGATCTTTCTACAGCAGAGGATCTTTCTACAGCAAAGAATCTATCTACAGCAAAGGATCTTTTTACAGTATGGGATCTATCTACAGCAACGGTTTTATCTACAATAAAAGATGTATCTACAGAAAAGGATCTATCTACAGTAAAGGATTTATCTAAAGCAAATTATCTATCTACAACGAACGATTTATCTACAGCAAAGGATCTATCTACATATAAGGATCCATCTACAGCAAAGGATCTATCTACAGTAAAGGATCTATCTACAGCAAAGGACCTATCTACAGTAAAGGATCTATCTACATCGTCTGATCAATCCACAGTAAGGGATCTATCTGCAGCAAAGGATCTATTTACTGTAAAGGTGCTATCTACAGCAAAAGATCTATTTACAATAAGGGATCTATCTGCAGCAAAGGATTTATCTACAGCAAAGGATCTATCTTCAGCAAAGGATCTTCATACAGCATAGGATCTATGTACAGTAAAGGATCTATCTACTGCATAGGATACATCTACTGCAATGAATCTATCTAGAGAAAATAATCTATCTTCAGCAAAGAATCTATCTACAGAAACGGATCTATCTACAGCGAAGGATCTATCTACAGCAAAGGTTCAATCTACAGCAAATGATCTATCTTCAGCAAAGGTTCTTTCTACAGCATAAGATCTATCTACAGCAAAGGATCTATCTACAATAAGTGATCTATCTACATCAAAGGATCTATCTACAGCAAAAGATCTATTTACAGCAAAGGATCTATCTACAGCAAAGGATCTATCTACAGAAAAGGATCTATCTACAACAAAGGATCTATCTACAGTCAAGGATTTATTTACTGCATAGGATCTCTCTACAGCAAAGGATCAATCTAAAGTTAAGGATCTATCTTAAGCAAAGGATCTATCTACAGCAAAATATCTATCTAAAGCCAATGATCTATCTACAACAAAGGATCTATTTTCAACAGCAGAACTTTATACCCTAATGGATCTATCTACAGAAAAGGATCTATCTACAGCAAAGTGATCTATCTTCAGTAAGAGATCTATCTACAGCAAAGAATCTGTCTACACCAAAGTATTTTTTACAGCGCAGGATCTATCAACAGCAGAGGATCAATCTTTAGCAAAAGATATATTTACAACAAAAGTTCTATCTACAGCAAAAAATCTATCTACAGCAAAGGATTTATCCACAGGAAAGGATCTATCTACAGCAAAGGATCTATTTACAGTAAAGGAGCTATCTACAGCAAAATATCTATAAACAATAAGGGATCTACCTACAGCAAATGATCTATCTACAGCAAGGTGTTCTATCTACAGTAAGGGATCTATCTACAGCAAAGAATCTATCTACACCAAAGGATCTTTCTACAGCGAAAGATCTGTAAACAGCAAAGGATCTATCTACAGCAAAGGATCTATTTACAGCAGAAGATCTTTCTACAGCAGATGATCTTTCTATAGCAAAGAATCTATCTACAGCAAAGAATCTATTTACAGTATTGGATCTATCAACAGCAAATGTTTTATCTACAGTAAAGGATCTATCTACAGAAAAGGATCTATCTACAGCAAAGGATCTATCTACAGCAAAGGATCTATCTACAGCAAAGGATCTATCTAAAGCCAATGATCTATCTACAAAAAAGGATCTATTTACAACAGCAGAACTTTATACAGCATAGGATCTGTCTACAGCAAAGGATCTATCTACAGCAAAGGATCTATCTACAGCAAAGTGATCTATTTTCAGTAAGGGATCTATCTACAGAAAAGAATCTTACTACACCGAAAGATCTTTCTGCAGCGCAGGATCTGTCAACAGCAAAGGATCAATCTATAGCAAAAGATCTATTTACAACAAAAGTTCTATCTACAGCAAAGAATCTATCTACAGCAAAGGATCTATCAACAATAAGGGAACTATCTGCAGCAAAGGATCTATCTACAGCAAAGGATCTATCTTCAGCAAAGGATCTACCTACAGCAAAGTGATCTATCTACAGTAATGGATCTATATACAGCAAATGATCTATCTACAGCAAAGTGATCTATCTACAGTATGGGATCTATCTACAGCAAAGAATCTATCTACACCAAAGAATCTCTCTACACCAAAGGATCTTTCTACAGCGAAAGATCTGTCAACAGCAAAGGATCTATCTACAGCAATGGATCTATTTACAGCAGGAGATCTTTCTTCAGCAGAGGATTTTTCTACAGCAAAGGATCTATCTACAGCAAAGGATCTATTTTCAGTATGGGATCTATTTACAGCAATAGTTTTATCTACAATAAAAGATCTATCTACAGAAAAGGATCTATCTACAGCAAAGGATCTATCTACGGCAAGGGATCAATCTACAGACAATGATCTATCTAAAGTAACGGGACTATATACAGCAAAGGATCCATCTGCAGTTAAGGATCTATCAACAGCAAAGGATCAATCTATAACAAAAGATCTATTTACAACAAAAGTTCTATCTGCAGCAAAGGATCTATCTACAGCAAAGGATCTATCTACAGGAAAGGATCTATCTACAGCAAAGGATCTATTTACAGAAAAAAACTATCAACAGAAAATGATCTATCAACAATGAGGGATCTATCTGCAGCAAAGGATCTATCTACAGCAAAGGAGCTATTTACAGCAAAAGATCTATCAACAATGAGGGATCTATCTGCAGCAAAGGATCTATCTGCAGCAAAAGATCTATCTACAGCAAAGGATCAATCTGCAGTTAAGGATCTATCTTAAGCAAAGGATCTATCTACAGCAAAATATCTATCTAAAGCCAATGATCTATCTACAACAAAGGATCTTTTTACAACAGCAGAACTTTATACCTCAATTGATCTATCTACAGCAAAGGATCTATTTACAGCAAAGTGATCTATCTTCAGTAAGAGATCTATCTACAGCAAAGAATCTGTCTACACCAAAGGATTTTTTACAGCGCAGAATCTATCAACAGCAGAGGATCAATCTTTAGCAAAAGATATATTTACAACAACAGTTCTATCTACAGAAAATGATCTATCTACAGTAAAGTGTTCTATCTACAATAAGGGATCTATCTACAGCAAAGAATTTATCTACACCAAAGGATCTTTCTATAGCAAGAGATCTTTCAACAGCAAAGGATCTATCTACAGCAAAGGATCTATTTACAGCAGAAGATCTTTCTACAGCAGAGGACCTTTCTACAGCAAAGGATCTATCTACAGCAAAGAATCTATTTACAGTATGGGATCTATCAACAGCAAAGGTTTTATCTACAGTAAAGGATCAATCTACAGAAAAGGATCTATCTACAGAAAAGGATCTATCTACAGCGAAGGATCTATCTACAACAAAGGATCTATCTACAGCAAATGATCTATCTACGGCAAGGGATCTATCTACGGCACAGAAGTTATTTATTTATTTACAGCAAAGGATATATCTACAGAAAAGGATCTATTTACAGAAAAGGATCTATCTACAGCGAAGGATCTATCTACAACAAAGGATCTATCTACAGCAAAGTATCTATCTTCAGCAAACGATTTATCTACAGCAAAGGATCTATCTACAGATTAGGATCCATCCACAGCAAAGGATCTGTCTACAGTAAAGGATCTATCTACTGAAAAGGATCTGTCTACAGCAAAGGATCTATCTACTGAAAAGGACCTATCTACAGTAAAGGATCTATCAACATCATATGATCAATCCACAGCAAGGGATCTATCTACAGCAAAGGATCTATTTACAGTAAAGGAGCTATCTACAGCAAAAGATCTATCAACAATGAGGGATCTATCTGCAGCAAAGGATCTATCTACAGCAAAGGATCTATCTTCAGCAAAGGATTTTTATAGAGCATAGGATCTATGTACAGTATTGGATCTATCTGCTGCATAGGATACATCTGCTGCACAGAATCTATCTACAGCAAAGAATCTATCTTCAGCAAAGAATCTATCTACAGCAAAGGATCTATCTACAGCAAAGGATCTATCTACAGCAAAGGATCTATCTACAGCAAATGATCTATCTACAGGAAAGGATCTGTCTACAGCAAAGGATCTATTTACAGTAAAAAAGCTATCAACAGCAAAAGATCTATCAACAATAAGGGATCTATATGCAACAAAGAATCTATCTACAGCAAAGGATCTATCTTCAGCAAAGGATCTATTTATACAGCAAAGTGTTCTATCTACAGTAAGGGATCCATCTACAGCAAAAAATCTATCTACACAGAAGGATCTTTTTACAGCGAAAGATCTGTCAACAGCAAAGGATCTACATACAGCAAAGGATCTATTTACAGCAGAAGATCTTTCTACAGCAGAGGATCTTTCTACAGCAAAGGATCTATCTACAGCAAAGGATCTTTTTACAGTATGGGATCTATCTACAGCAACGGTTTTATCTACAATAAAAGATCTATCTACAGAAAAGGATCTATCTACAGAAAAGGATCTATCAACAGTAAAGGATCTATCTAAAGCAAATTATCTATCTACAACAAACGATTTATCTACAGCAAAGGATCTATCTATATATAAGGATCCATCTACAGCAAAGGATCTATCTACAGTAAAGGATCTATCTACAGCAAAGAACCTATCTAAAGTAAAGAATCTATCTACATCGTATGATCTATCCACAGCAAGGGATCTATCTGCAGCAAAGGATCTATTTACAGTAAAGGAGCTATCTACAGCAAAAGATCTATCTACAATAAGGGATCTATCTGCAGCAAAGGATTTATCTATAGCAAAGGATCTATCTTCAGCAAAGGATCTTTATACAGCATAGGATCTATGTACAGTAAAGGATCTATCTACTGCATAGGATACATCTACTGCAATGAATCTATCTAGAGAAAATAATCTATCTTCAGCTAAGAATCTATCTACAGAAACGGATCTATCCACAACGAAGGATCTATCTACAGCAACGGTTCAATCTACAGCAAATGATCTATCTTCAGCAAAGGTTCTTTCTACAGCATAAGATCTATCTACAGCAAAGAATCTATCTACAATAAGTGATCTATCTACATCAAAGGATCTATCTACAGCAAAAGATCTATTTACAGCAAATGGTCAATCTACAGCAAAGGATATATCTGCAGTAATGGAACTCTATACAGCCAAATATCCATTTACAGCAAAGGATCTATATCGGGCAAAGGATCTATCTACTGAAAAGGATCTATCTACAGCGAAGGTTCAATTTATAGCGGAGAATCCTTCTACAGCAAAGGAACTACTACAGCAAAAGATCTATCTACAGCAAAGAATCTATCTAGAGCAAAGGATCTATCCACAGCAAATGACCTATCCACAGTAAGGGATCTATTTACAGCGAAGGATCAATCTACAACAAATGATCTATCTACAGCAATGGATCTATCTACCGTAAGGAATCTTTTTGCAGCAAAGGATAAATCTACAGTAAATGATCTATTTACAGCGAAGGATCGATCTACAGCAAAGGATCTATCTACATTCAAGGATTTATCTACTGCAAAGGATCTCTCTACAACAAAAGATCAATCTACATTTAAGAGTCTATCTTAAGCAAAGGATCTATCTACAGCAAAGTGATCTATCTTCAGTAAGGGATCTATCTACAGAAAATTATCTGTTTACACCAAAGGATCTTTCTACAGCGCAGGATCTGTCAACAGCAAAGGATAAATCTATTGCAAAAGATCAATTTACAACAAAAGTTCTATCAACAGCAAAGGATCTATCTACAGCGAAGGATATATCTACAGGAAAGGATCTATCTACAGCAAAGGATCTATTTACAGTAAAGGAGCTCTCTACAGCAAAAGATCTATCAACAATAAGGGATCTGTCTACAGCAAAGGATCTATCTACAGCAAAGGATCTATCTTCAGCAAAGGATCTATCTACAGCAAAGTGATCTATCTACAGTAAGGGATCTATCTACAGCAAATGATCTATCTACAGCAAAGTGATCTATCTACAGTAAGGGTTCTATCTACAGCAAAGAATCTATCTACACCAAAGGATCTTTATACAGCGAAAGATCTGTCAACAGCAAAGGATCTATCTACACCAAAGGATCTATCTACGGCAAGGGATCTATCTACGTCAAAGGATCTATTTACAGTATGGGATCTATCTACAGCGAAGGTTTTATTTACAGTATGGGATCTATCAAAAGCAAAGGTTTTATTTACAGTATGGGATCTATCAACAGCAAAGGTTTTATCTACAGTAAAGGATCTTTCTACAGAAAAGGATATATCTGCAGAAAAGGATCTATCTACAGCGAAGGATCTATCTACAACAAAGGATCTATCTACAGCAAATTATCTATCTACGGCAGGAGATCTATCTACGGCAAAGGATTTATTTATTTATTTACAGCAAAGGATCTTAAATCTATCTACAGCAATGGATTTATCTACAGTGAAGGATCTATCTACTACAAAGGATCTATCTACAGCAAAGGATCTATCTACAACAAAGAATCTATGTACAGCTAAGAATCTATCTACAGCAAAGGATCTATCTACAGTAAAGAATCTATCTACTGCAAAGGATCTGTTTACAGTAAAGGATCTATATACAACAAAGATTCTATCTACAGCAAAGAATCTATGTTCAGCAAATAATCTATCTACAGCAAATGATCTATCTACAGCAAAGGATCAATCTAAAGCAAATGTTCTATCTAAAGTAACGGGACTATATACAGCAAAGGATCCATCTACAGTTAAGTATCTATCAACAGCAAAGGATCAATCTATAACAAAAGATCTATATACAACAAAAGTTAATTCTACAGCAAAGGATCTATCTACAGCAAAGGATCTATCTATAGGAAAAGATCTATCTACCGCAAAAGATCTATCAACAATGAGGGATCTATCTGCAGCAAAGGATCTATCTACAGCAAAGGAGCTATCTACAGCAAAAGATCTATCAACAATGAGGGATCTATCTACAGCAAAGGATCTATCTACAGCAAAGAATCTATTTACACCAAAGGATCTTTCTACAGCGAAAGATCTGTCAACAGCAAAGGATCTATCAACAGCAATGGATCTATTTACAGCATGAGATCTTTCTACAGCAGAGGATTTTCCTACAGCAAAGGCTCTATCTACAGCAAAGGATCTATTTTCAGTATGGGATCTATATACAGCAACGGTTTTATCTACAATAAAAGATCTATCTACAGAAAAGGATCTATCTACAGAAAAGGATCTATCTACAGCGAAGAATCTATCTACAGAAAAGGATCTATCTACAGTGAAGAATCTATCTACAGCAATGGATCTATCTACCGTAAGGAATCTTTTTGCAGCAAAGGATAAATCTACAGTAAATGATCTATTTACAGCGAAGGATCGATCTACAGCAAAGGATTTATTTACAGCAGAAGATCTTTCTACAACAGAGGATCTTTCTACAGCAAAGGATCTATCTACAGCAAAGGATCTTTTTACAGTATGGGATCTATCTACAGCAACGGTTTTATCTACAATAAAAGATCTATCTACAGAAAAAAATCTATCTACAGAAAAGGATCTATCAACAGTAAAGGATATATCTAAAGCAAATTATCTATCTACAACAAACGATTTATCTACAGCAAAGGATCTTCTACATATAAGGATCCATCTACAGCAAAAGATCTATCTAAAGTAAAGGATCTATCTACAGCAAAGGACCTATCTAAAGTAAAGGATCTATCTACATCGTATGATCTATCCACAGCAAGGGATCTATTTGCAGCAAAGGATCTATTTACAGTAAAGGAGCTATCTACAGCAAAAGATCTATCTATAATAAGGGATCTGTCTGCAGCAAAGGATTTATCTACAGCAAAGGATCTATCTTCAGCAAAGGATCTTTATACAGCATAGGATCAATATATAGCGGAGAATCTTTCTACAGCAAAGGAACTACTACAGCAAAAGATCTATCTACAGCAAAGAATCTATCTAGAGCAAAGGATCTATCCACAGCAAATGACCTATCCACAGTAAGGGATCTATTTACAGCGAAGGATCAATGTACAACAAATGATCTATCTACAGCAAAGGATCTATCTACAGCATAGGATCTATCTACAGCAATGGATCTATCTACCGTAAGGAATCTTTTTGCAGCAAAGGATAAATCTACAGTAAAGGATCTATTTACAGCGAAGGATCGATCTACAGCAAAGGATCTATTTACAGTAAAGGAGCTATCTACCGCAAAAGATCTATCAACAATGAGGGATCTATCTGCAGCAAAGGATCTATCTACAGCAAGCAAAGGAGCTATCTACAGCAAAAGATCTATCAACAATGAGGGATCTATCTACAGCAACGGATATATCTACAGCAAAGAATCTATTTACACCAAAGGATCTTTCTACAGCGAAAGATCTGTCAACAGCAAAGGATCTATCAACAGCAATGGATCTATTTACAGCATGAGATCTTTCTACAGCAGAGGATTTTCCTACAGCAAAGGCTCTATCTACAGCAAAGGATCTATTTTCAGTATGGGATCTATATACAGCAACGGTTTTATCTACAATAACAGATCTATCTACAGAAAAGGTTCTATCTACAGCAAAGAATCTATTTACAACAAAGGATCTATCAACAGCAAATGATCTATCTACGGCAAGGGATCTATCTACGGCACAGGAGTTATTTATTTATTTACAGCAAAGGATCTATCTACAGAAAAGGATCTATTTACAGAAAAGGATCTATCTACAGCGAAGGATCTATCTACAACAAAGGATCTATCTACAGCAAAGTATCTATCTACAGCAAACGATTTATCTACAGCAAAGGAACTATCTACAGATAAGGATCCATCAACAGCAAAGGATCTATCTACAGTAAAGGATCTATCTACTGAAAAGGATCTGTCTACAGCAAAGGATCTATCTACTGAAAAGGACCTATCTACAGTAAAGGATCTATCAACATCATATGATCAATCCACAGCAAGGGATCTATCTACAGCAAAGGATCTATTTACAGTAAAGGAGCTATCTACAGCAAAAGATCTATCAACAATGAGGGATCTATCTGCAGCAAAGGATCTATCTACAGCAAAGGATCTATCTTCAGCAAAGGATCTTTATACAGCATAGGATCTATGTACAGTATTGGATCTATCTGCTGCATAGGATACATCTGCTGCAAAGAATCTATCTACAGCTAAGGATCTATCTACAGCAAAGGATCTATCTACAGCAAAGGATCTATCTACAGCAAATGATCTATCTACAGGAAAGGATCTGTCTACAGCAAAGGATCTATTTACAGTAAACTAGCTATCTACATCAAAAGATCTATCAACAATAAGGGATCTATCTGCAGCAAAGAATCTATCTACACTAAAGGATCTATCTTCAGCAAAGGATCTATATATACAGCAAAGTGTTCTATCTACAGTAAGGGATCTATCTACTGCAAAAAATCTATCTACACCGAAGGATCTTTTTACAGCGAAAGATCTGTCAACAGCAAAGGATCTACATACAGCAAAGGATCTATTTACAGCAGAAGATCTTTCTACAACAGAGGATCTTTCTACAGCAAAGGATCTATATACAGCAAAGGATCTTTTTACAGTATGGGATCTATCTACAGCAACGGTTTTATCTACAATAAAAGATCTATCTACAGAAAAGGATCTATCTACAGAAAAGGATCTATCAACAGTAAAGGATATATCTAAAGCAAATTATCTATCTACAACAAACGATTTATCTACAGCAAAGGATCTATCTACATATAAGGATCCATCTACAGCAAAGGATCTATCTAAAGTAAAGGATCTATCTACAGCAAAGGACCTATCTAAAGTAAAGGATCTATCTACATCGTATGATCTATCCACAGCAAGGGATCTATCTGGAGCAAAGGATCTATTTACAGTAAAGGAGCTATCTACAGCAAAAGATCTATCTACAATAAGGGATCTATCTGCAGCAAAGGATTTATCTACAGCAAAGGATCTATCTTCAGCAAAGGATCTTTATACAGCATAGGATCTATGTACAGTAAAGGATCTATCTATTGCATAGGATACATCTACTGCAATGAATCTATCTAGAGAAAATATTCTATCTTCAGCTAAGAATCTATCTACAGAAACGGATCTATCTACAACGAAGGATCTATCTACAGCAACGGTTCAATCTACAGCAAATGATCTATCTTCAGCAAAGGTTCTTTCTACAGCATAAGATCTATCTACAGCAAAGAATCTATCTACAATAAGTGATCTATCTACATCAAAGGATCTATCTACAGCAAAAGATCTATTTACAGCAAATGGTCAATCTACAGCAAAGGATATATCTGCAGTAATGGAACTCTATACAGCCAAATATCCATTTACAGCAAAGGATCTATCTACAGCAAAGGATCTATCTACAGCAAAGGATCTATCTACAGCAAAGGATCAATTTATAGCGGAGAATCTTTCTACAGCAAAGGAACTACTACAGCAAAAGATCTATCAACAGCAAAGAATCTATCTAGAGCAAAGGATCTATCCACAGCAAATGACCTATCCACAGTAAGGGATCTATTTACAGCGAAGGATCAATGTACAACAAATGATCTATCTACAGCAAAGGATCTATCTACAGCATAGGATCTATCTACAGCAATGGATCTATCTACCGTAAGGAATCTTTTTGCAGCAAAGGATAAATCTACAGTAAAGGATCTATTTACAGCGAAGGATCGATCTACAGCAAAGGATCTATCTACAGCAAAGGATCTATCTATAGCAAAGGATCTATCTACAGCAAAGGATCTATCTACAGCAAAGAATCTATCTACATTCAAGGATTTATCTACTGCAAAGGATCTCTCTACAACAAAAGATCAATCTACATTTAAGGGTCTATCTTAAGCAAAGGATCTATCTACAGCAAAGTGATCTATCTTCAGTGAGGGATCTATCTACAGCAAATTATCTTTCTACACCAAAGGATCTTTCTACAGCGCAGGATCTGTCAACAGCAAAGGATAAATCTATTGCAAAAGATCAATTTACAACAAAAGTTCTATCTACAGCAAAGGATCTATCTACAGCAAAGGATATATCTACAGGAAAGGATCTATCTACAGCAAAGGATCTATTTACAGTAAAGGAACTATCTACAGCAAAAGATCTATCAACAATAAGGGATCTGTCTACAGCAAATGATCTGTCTACAGCAAAGGATCTATCTTCAGCAAAGGATCTATCTACAGCAAAGTGATCTATCTACAGTAAGGGATCTATCTACAGCAAATGATCTATCTACAGCAAAGTGATCTATCTACAGTAAGGGTTCTATCTACAGCAAAGGATCTATCTACAGCAAAGGATCTATCTACGGCAAGGGATCTATCTACGTCAAAGGATCTATTTACAGTTTGGGATCTATCTACAGCGAAGGTTTTATTTACAGTATGGGATCTATCAAAAGCAAAGGTTTTATTTACAGTATGGGATCTATCAACAGCAAAGGTTTTATCTACAGTAAAGGATCTTTCTACAGAAAAGGATATATCTGCAGAAAAGGATCTATCTACAGCGAAGGATCTATCTACAACAAAGGATCTATCTACAGCAAATTATCTATCTACGGCAGGTGATCTATCTACTGCAAAGGATTTATTTATTTATTTACAGCAAAGGATCTTAAATCTATCTACAGCAATGGATTTATCTACAGTAAAGGATCTATCTACTACAAAGGATCTATCTACAGCAAAGGATCTATCTACAACAAAGAATCTATGTACAGCTAAGAAACTATCTACAGCAAAGGATCTATCTACAGTAAAGAATCCATCTACTGCAAAGGATCTGTTTACAGCAAAGGATCTATATACAACAAAGATTCTATCTACAGCAAAGAATCTATGTTCAGCAAATAATCTATCTACAGCAAATGATCTATCTACAGCAAAGGATCAATCTAAAGCAAATGATCTATCTAAAGTAACGGGACTATATACAGCAAAGGATCCATCTACAGTTAAGTATCTATCAACAGCAAAGGATCAATCTATAACAAAAGATCTATTTACAACAAAAGTTAATTCTACAGCAAAGGATCTATCTACAGCAAAGGATCTATCTATAGGAAAGGATTTATCTACAGCAAAGGATCTATTTACAGTAAAGGAGCTATCTACCGCAAAAGATCTATCAACAATGAGGGATCTATCTGCAGCAAAGGATCTATCTACAGCAAAGGAGCTATCTACAGCAAAAGATCTATCAACAATGAGAGATCTATCTACAGCAAAGGATCTATCTACAGCAAAGAATCTATCTACACCAAAGAATCTTTCTACAGCGAAAGATCTGTCAACAGCAAAGGATCTATCAACAGCAATGGATCTATTTACAGCATGAGATCTTTCTACAGCAGAGGATTTTCCTACAGCAAAGGATCTATCTACAGCAAAGGATCTATTTTCAGTATGGGATCTATCTACAGCAACGGTTTTATCTAAAATAAAAGATCTATCTACAGAAAAGGATCTATATACAGAAAAGGATCTATCTACAGCGAAGAATCTATCTACAGCAAAGGATCTATCTACAGCAAAGAATCTATCTACATTCAAGGATTTATCTACTGCAAAGGATCTCTCTACAACAAAAGATCAATCTATAGTTAAGGGTCTATCTTAAGCAAAGGATCTATCTACAGCAAAGTGATCTATCTTCAGTAAGGGATCTATCTACAGCAAATTATCTTTCTACACCAAAGGATCTTTCTACAGCGCAGGATCTGTCAACAGCAAAGGATAAATCTATTGCAAAAGATCAATTTACAACAAAAGTTCTATCTACAGCAAAGGATCTATCTACAGCAAAGGATATATCTACAGGAAAGGATCTATCTTCAGCAAAGGATCTATTTACAGTAGAGGAGCAATCTACAGCAAAAGATCTATCAACAATAAGGGATCTGTCTACAGCAAATGATCTATCTACAGCAAAGGATCTATCTTCAGCAAAGGATCTATCTACAGCAAAGTGATCTATCCACAGTAAGGGATCTATCTACAGCAATAATTTTATCTACAATAAAAGATCTATCTACAGAAAAGGATCTATCTACAGCAAAGGATCTATCTACGGCAAGGGATCTATCTACGGCAAAGGATTCATTTATTTATTTACAGCAAAAGATCTTAGATCTATCTACAGCTAAGGATCTATCTACAGTAAAAGATCTATCTACTACAAAGGATATATCTACAGCAAAGGATCTATCTACAACAAAGAATCTATGTACAGCTAAGAATCAATCTACAGCAAAGGATCTATCTACAGTAAAGGATCTATCTACTGCAAAGGATCTGTCTACAGCAAAGGATCTATCTACAACAAAGAATCTATCTACAGCAAAGAATCTATGTTCAGCAGATAATCTATCTACAGCAAATGATCTATCTACAGCAAAGGATCAATCTACAGACAATGATCTATCTAAAGTAACGGGACTATATACAGCAAAGGATCCATCTACAGTTAAGGATCTATCAACAGCAAAGAATCAATCTATAACAAAAGATCTATTTACAACAAAAGTTCTATCTACAGCAAAGGATCTATCTACAGCAAAGGATCTATCTACAGGAAAGGATCTATCTACAGCAAAGGATCTATTTACAGTAAAGGAGCTATCAACAGAAAATGATCTATCAACAATGAGGGATCTATCTGCAGCAAAGGATCTATCTACAGCAAAGGAGCTATCTACAGCAAAAGATCTATCAACAATGAGAGATCTATCTACAGCAAAGGATCCATCTACAGTTAAGGATCTATCAACAGCAAAGAATCAATCTATAACAAAAGATCTATTTACAACAAAAGTTCTATCTACAGCTAACGATCTATCTACAGCAAAGGATCTATCTACAGCAAAGGAGCTATTTACAGCAAAAGATCTATCAACAATGAGGGATCTATCTGCAGCAAAGGATCTATCTGCAGCAAAAGATCTATCTACAGCAAAGGATCTATCTTCAGCAGAGGATTTTTATACAGCATAGGATCTATGTACAGTAATGGATCTTCTTCTGCATAGGATACATCTAATGCAAAGAATCTATCTACAGCAAAGAATCTATCTTCAGCAAAGAATTTATCTTCAGCAAAGAATCTATCTACAGGAAAGGATCTATCTACAGTCAAGGATTTATCTACTGCATAGGATCTCTCTACAGCAAAGGATCAATCTGCAGTTAAGGATCTATCTTGAGCAAAGGATCTATCTACAGCAAAATATCTATCTACAGCCAATGATCTATCTACAACAAAGGATCTATTTAAAACAGCAGAACTTTATACCTCAATTGATCTATCTCGATCTACAGCAAAGTGATCTATCTTCAGTAAGAGATCTATCTACAGCAAAGAATCTGTCTACACCAAAGGATTTTTTACAGCGCAGAATCTATCAACAGCAGAGGATCAATCTTTAGCAAAAGATATATTTACAACAACAGTTCTATCTACAGAAAATGATCTATCTACAGTAAAGTGTTCTATCTACAATAAGGGATCTATCTACAGCAAAGAATTTATCTACACCAAAGGATCTTTCTATAGCAAGAGATCTTTCAACAGCAAAGGATCTATCTACAGCAAAGGATCTATTTACAGCAGAAGATCTTTCTACAGCAGAGGATCTTTCTACAGCAAAGGATCTATCTACATCAAAGAATCTATTTACAGTATGGGATCTATCAACAGCAAATGTTTTATCTACAGTAAAGGATCAATCTACAGAAAAGGATCTATCTACAGAAAAGGATCTATCTACAGCGAAGGATCTATCTACAACAAAGGATCTATCGTCAGCAAATGATCTATCTACGGCAAGGGATCTATCTACGGCACAGGAGTTATTTATTTATTTACAGCAAAGGATCTATCTACAGAAAAGGATCTATTTACAGAAAAGGATCTATCTACAGCGAAGGATCTATCTACAACAAAGGATCTATCTACAGCAAAGTATCTATCTACAGATAAGGATCCATCCACAGCAAAGGATCTGTCTACAGTAAAGGATCTATCTACTGAAAAGGATCTGTCTACAGCAAAGGATCTATCTACTGAAAAGGACCTATCTACAGTAAAGGATCTATCAACATCATATGATCAATCCACAGCAAGGGATCTATCTACAGCAAAGGATCTATTTACAGTAAAGGAGCTATCTACAGCAAAAGATCTATCAACAATGAGGAATCTATCTGCAGCAAAGGATCTATCTACTGCAAAGGATCTATCTTCAGCAAAGGATCTTTATACAGCATAGGATCTATGTACAGTATTGGATCTATCTGCTGCATAGGATACATCTGCTGCAAAGAATCTATCTACAGCAAAGGATCTATCTTCAGCAAAGGATCTATCTATACAGCAAAGTGTTCTATCTACAGTAAGGGATCTATCTACAGCAAAAAATCTATCTACACCGAAGGATCTTTTTACAGCGAAAGATCTGTCAACAGCAAAGGATCTACATACAGCAAAGGATCTATTTACAGCAGAAGATCTTTCTACAGCAGAGGATCTTTCTACAGCAAAGGATCTATCTACAGCAAAGGATCTTTTTACAGTATGGGATCTATCTACAGCAACGGTTTTATCTACAATAAAAGATCTATCTACAGAAAAGGATCTATCTACAGAAAAGGATCTAACAACAGTAAAGGATCTATCTAAAGCAAATTATCTACCTACAACAAACGATTTATCTACAGCAAAGGATCTATCTATATATAAGGATCCATCTACAGCAAAGGATCTATCTACAGTAAAGGATCTATCAACAGCAAAGGACCTATCTAAAGTAAAGAATCTATCTACATCGTATGATCTATCCACAGCAAGGGATCTATCTGCAGCAAAGGATCTATTTACAGTAAAGGAGCTATCTACAGCAGAAGATCTATCTACAATAAGGGATCTATCTGCAGCAAAGGATTTATCTACAGCAAAGGATCTATCTTCAGCAAAGGATCTTTATACAGCATAGGATCTATGTACAGTAAAGGATCTATCTACTGCATAGGATACATCTACTGCAATGAATCTATCTAGAGAAAATAATCTATCTTCAGCTAAGAATCTATCTACAGAAACGGATCTATCTACAACGAAGGTTCTATCTACAGCAACGGTTCAATCTACAGCAAATGATCTATCTTCAGCAAAGGTTCTTTCTACAGCATAAGATCTATCTACAGCAAAGAATCTATCTACAATAAGTGATCTATCTACATCAAAGGATCTATCTACAGCAAAAGATCTATTTACAGCAAATGGTCAATCTACAGCAAAGGATATATCTGCAGTAATGGAACTCTATACAGCCAAATATCCATTTACAGCAAAGGATCTATATCGGGCAAAGGATCTATCTACAGAAAAGGATCTATCTACAGCAAAGGTTCAATTTATAGCGGAGAATCTTTCTACAGCAAAGGAACTACTACAGCAAAAGATCTATCTACAGCAAAGAATCTATCTAGAGCAAAGGATCTATCCACAGCAAATGACCTATCCACAGTAAGGGATCTATTTACAGCGATGGATCAACCTACAACAAATGATCTATCTACATCAAAGGATCTATCTACAGCATAGGATCTATCTACAGCAATGGATCTATCTACCGTAAGGAATCTTTTTGCAGCAAAGGATAAATCTACAGTCTACAGTAAATGATCTATTTACAGCGAAGGATCGATCTACAGCAAAGGATCTATCTACAGCAAAGGATCTATCTATAGCAAAGGATCTATCTACAGCAAAGGATCTATCTACAGCAAAGAATCTATCTACATTCAAGGATTTATCTACTGCAAAGGATCTCTCTACAACAAAAGATCAATCTACATTTAAGAGTCTATCTTAAGCAAAGGATCTATCTACAGCAAAGTGATCTATCTTCAGTAAGGGATCTATCTACAGCAAATTATCTGTCTACACCAAAGGATCTTTCTACAGCGCAGGATCTGTCAACAGCAAAGGATAAATCTATTGCAAAAGATCAATTTACAACAAAAGTTCTATCAACAGCAAAGAATCTATCTACAGCAAAGGATATATCTACAGGAAAGGATCTATCTACAGCAAAGGATCTATTTACAGTAAAGGAGCTCTATACAGCAAAAGATCTATCAACAATAAGGGATCTGTCTACAGCAAAGGATCTATCTACAGCAAAGGATCTATCTACAATAAGTGATCTATCTACATCAAAGGATCTATCTACAGCAAAAGATCTATTTACAGCAAAGGATCTATCTACAGCAAAGGATCTATCTACAGAAAAGGATCTATCTACAGCAAAGGATCTATCTACAGTCAAGGATTTATTTACTGCATAGGATCTCTCTACAGCAAAGGATCAATCTAAAGTTAAGGATCTATCTTAAGCAAAGGATCTATCTACAGCAAAATATCTATCTAAAGCCAATGATCTATCTACAACAAAGGATCTATTTTCAACAGCAGAACTTTATACCCTAATGGATCTATCTACAGAAAAGGATCTATCTACAGCAAAGTGATCTATCTTCAGTAAGAGATCTATCTACAGCAAAGAATCTGTCTACACCAAAGTATTTTTTACAGCGCAGGATCTATCAACAGCAGAGGATCAATCTTTAGCAAAAGATCTATTTACAACAAAAGTTCTATCTACAGCAAAGAATCTATCTACAGCAAAGGATCTATCAACAATAAGGGATCTATCTGCAGCAAAGGATCTATCTACAGCAAAGGATCTATCTTCAGCAAAGGATCTACCTACAGCAAAGTGATCTATCTACAGTAATGGATCTATCTACAGCAAATGATCTATCTACAGCAAAGTGATCTATCTACAGTATGGGATCTATCTACAGCAAAGAATCTATCTACACCAAAGAATATCTCTACACCAAAGGATCTTTCTACAGCGAAAGATCTGTCAACAGCAAAGGATCTATCTACAGCAATGGATCTATTTACAGCAGGAGATCTTTCTTCAGCAGAGGATTTTTCTACAGCAAAGGATCTATCTACAGCAAAGGATCTATTTTCAGTATGGGATCTATCTACAGCAATAGTTTTATCTACAATAAAAGATCTATCTACAGAAAAGGATCTATCTACAGCAAAGGATCTATCTACGGCAAGGGATCTATCTACGGCAAAGGATTCATTTATTCATTTACAGCAAAAGATCTTAGATCTATCTACAGCTAAGGATCTATCTACAGTAAAAGATCTATCTACTACAAAGGATCTATCTACAGCAAAGGATCTATCTACAACAAAGAATCTATGTACAGCTAAGAATCTATCTACAGCAAAGGATCTATCTACTGTAAAGGATCTATCTACTGCAAAGGATCTGTCTACAGCAAAGGATCTATCTACAACAAAGAATCTATCTACAGCAAAGAATCTATGTTCAGCAGATAATCTATCTACAGCAAATGATCTATCTACAGCAAAGGATCAATCTACAGACAATGATCTATCTAAAGTAACGGGACTATATACAGCAAAGGATCCATCTACAGTTAAGGATCTATCAACAGCAAAGGATCAATCTATAACAAAAGATCTATTTACAACAAAAGTTCTATCTACAGCAAAGGATCCATCTACAGCAAAAGATCTATCTACAGGAAAGGATCTATCTGCAGCAAAGGATCTATCTGCAGCAAAAGATCTATCTACAGCAAAGGATCTATCTTCAGCAGAGGATCTTTATACAGCATAGGATCTATGTACAGTAATGGATCTTCTTCTGCATAGGATACATCTAATGCAAAGAATCTATCTACAGCAAAGAATCTATCTTCAGCAAAGAATCTATCTTCAGCAAAGAATCTATCTACAGGAAAGGATCTATCTACAGCAAATGATCTATCTACAGAAAAGGATCTATCTACAGCAAAGGATCTATCTACAGTCAAGGATCTATCTACTGCATAGGATCTCTCTACAGCAAAGGATCGATCTGCAGTTAAGGATCTATCTCAAGCAAAGGATCTATCTACAGCAAAATATCTATCTAAAGCCAATGATCTATCTACAACAAAGGATCTATTTACAACAGCAGAACTTTATACCTCAATTGATCTATCTACAGCAAAGGATCTATTTACAGCAAAGTGATCTATCTTCAGTAAGAGATCTATCTACAGCAAAGAATCTGTCTACACCAAAGGAATTTTTACAGCGCAGAATCTATCAACAGCAGAGGATCAATCTTTAGCAAAAGATATATTTACAACAACAGTTCTATCTACAGAAAATGATATATCTACAGTAAAGTGTTCTATCTATAATAAGGGATCTATCTACAGCAAAGAATTTATCTACACCAAAGGATCTTTCTATAGCAAGAGATCTTTCAACAGCTAAGGATCTATCTACAGCAAAGGATCTATTTACAGCAGAAGATCTTTCTACAACAGAGGATCTTTCTACAGCAAAGGATCTATCTACAGCAAAGGATCTTTTTACAGTATGGGATCTATCTACAGCAACGGTTTTATCTACAATAAAAGATCTATCTACAGAAAAGGATCTATCTACAGAAAAGGATCTATCAACAGTAAAGGATATATCTAAAGCAAATTATCTATCTACAACAAACGATTTATCTACATCAAAGGATCTATCTACATATAAGGATCCATCTACAGCAAAGGATCTATCTAAAGTAAAGGATCTATCTACAGCAAAGGACCTATCTAAAGTAAGGGATCTATCTGCAGCAAAGGATTTATCTACAGCAAAGGATCTATTTACAGTAAAGGAGCTATCTACAGCAAAAGATCTATCTAAAATAAGGGATCTATCTGCAGCAAAGGATTTATCTACAGCAAAGGATCTATCTTCAGCAAAGGATCTTTATACAGCATAGGATCTATGTACAGTAAAGGATCTATCTACTGCATAGGATACATCTACTGCAATGAATCTATCTAGAGAAAATAATCTATCTTCAGCTAAGAATCTATCTACAGAAACGGATCTATCTACAACGAAGGATCTATCTACAGCAACGGTTCAATCTACAGCAAATGATCTATCTTCAGCAAAGGTTCTTTCTACAGCATAAGATCTATCTACAGCAAAGAATCTATCTACAATAAGTGATCTATCTACATCAAAGGATCTATCTACAGCAAAAGATCTATTTACAGCAAATGGTCAATCTACAGCAAAGGATATATCTGCAGTAATGGAACTCTATACAGCCAAATATCCATTTACAGCAAAGGATCTATCTACAGCAAAGGATCTATCTACAGCAAAGGATCTATCTACAGCAAAGGATCTATCTACAGCAAAGGATCTATCTACAGCAAAGGATATATCTACAGGAAAGGATCTATCTACAGCAAATGATCTATTTACAGTAAAGGAGCTATCTACAGCAAAAGATCTATCAACAATAAGGGATCTGTCTACAGCAAATGATCTATCTACAGCAAAGGATCTATCTTCAGCAAAGGATCTATCTACAGCAAAGTGATCTATCTACAGTAAGGGATCTATCTACAGCAAATGATCTATCTACAGCAAAGTGATCTATCTACAGTAAGGGTTTTATCTACAGCAAAGAATCTATCTACACCAAAGGATCTTTCTACAGCGAAAGATCTGTCAACAGCAAAGGATCTATCTACAGCAAAGGATCTATCTACGGCAAGGGATCTATCTACGTCAAAGGATCTATTTACAGTATGGGATCTATCTACAGCGAAGGTTTTATTTACAGTATGGGATCTATCAAAAGCAAAGGTTTTATTTACAGTATGGGATCTATCAACAGCAAAGGTTTTATCTACAGTAAAGGATCTTTCTACAGAAAAGGATATATCTGCAGAAAAGGATCTATCTACAGCGAAGGATCTATCTACAACAAAGGATCTATCTACAGCAAATTATCTATCTACGGCAGGAGATCTATCTACGGCAAAGGATTTATTTATTTATTTACAGCAAAGATCTTAAATCTATCTACAGCAATGGATTTATCTACAGTAAAGTATCTATCTACTACAAAGGATCTATCTACAGCAAAGAATCTATGTACAGCTAAGAAACTATCTACAGCAAAGGATCTATCTACAGTATAGAATCTATCTACTGCAAGGGATCTGTTTACAGCAAAGGATCTATAAACAACAAAGATTCTATCTACAGCAAAGAATCTATGTTCAGCAAATAATCTATCTACAGCAAATGATCTATCTACAGCAAATGATCAATCTAAAGCAAATGATCTATCTAAAGTAACGGGACTATATACAGCAAAAGATCCATCTACAGTTAAGTATCTATCAACAGCAAAGGATCAATCTATAACAAAAGATCCATTTACAACAAAAGTTAATTCTACAGCAAAGGATCTATCTACAGCAAAGGATCTATCTATAGGAAAGGATCTATCTACAGCAAAGGATCTATTTACAGTAAAGGAGCTATCTACTGCAAAAGATCTATCAACAATGAGGGATCTATCTGTAGCAAAGGATCTATCTACAGCAAAGGAGCTATCTACAGCAAAAGATCTATCAACAATAAGGGATCTGTCTACAGCAAATGATCTATCTACAGCAAAGGATCTATCTTCAGCAAAGGATCTATCTACACAAAAGGATCTTTCTACAGCGAAAGATCTGTTAGCAGCAAAGGATCTATCAACAGCAATGGATCTATTTACAGCATGAGATCTTTCTACAGCAGAGGATTTTCCTACAGCAAAGGATCTATCTACAGCAAAGGATCTATTTTCAGTATGGGATCTATCTACAGCAACGGTTTTATCTACAATAAAAGATCTATCTACAGAAAAGGATCTATCTACAGAAAAGGATCTATCTACAGCGAAGAATCTATCTACAGCAAAGGATCTATCTACAGCAAAGAATCTATCTACATTCAAAGATTTATCTACTGCAAAGGATCTCTCTACAACAAAAGATCAATCAAAATTTAAGGGTCTATCTTAAGCAAAGGATCTATCTACAGCAAAGTGATCTATCTTCAGTAAGGGATCTATCTACAGCAAATTATCTTTCTACACCAAAGGATCTTTCTACAGCGCAGGATCTGTCAACAGCAAAGGATAAATCTATTGCAAAAGATCAATTTACAACAAAAGTTCTATCTACAGCAAAGGATCTATCTACAGCAAAGGATATATCTACAGGAAAGGATCTATCAACAGCAAAGGATCTATTTACAGTAAAGGAGCTATCTACAGCGAAAGATCTATCAACAATAAGGGATCTGTCTACAGCAAATGATCTATCTACAGCAAAGGATCTATCTTCAGCAAAGGATCTATCTACAGCAAAGTGATCTATCTACAGTAAGGGATCTATCTACAGCAAATGATCTATCTACAGCAAAGTGATCTATCTACAGTAAGGGTTCTATCTACAGCAAAGAATCTATCTACACCAAAGGATCTTTCTACAGCGAAAGATCTGTCAACAGCAAAGGATCTATATACAGCAAAGGATCTATCTACGGCAAGGGATCTATCTACGTCAAAGGATCTATTTACAGTATGGGATCTATCTACAGCGAAGGTTTTATTTACAGTATGGGATCTATCAACAGCAAAGGTTTTATCTACAGTAAAGGATCTTTCTACAGAAAAGGATATATCTGCAGAAAAGGATCTATCTACAGCGAAGGATCTATCTACAACAAAGGATCTATCTACGGCAGGAGATCTATCTACGGCAGGAGATCTATCTACGGCAGGAGATCTATCTACGGCAAAGGATTTATTTATTTATTTACAGCAAAGGATCTTAAATCTATCTACAGCAATGGATTTATCTACAGTAAAGGATCTATCTACTACAAAGGATCTATCTACAGCAAAGGATCTATCTACAACAAAGAATCTATGTACAGCTAAGAAACTATCTACAGCAAAGGATCTATCTACAGTAAAGAATCTATCTACTGCAAAGGATCTGTTTACAGCAAAGGATCTATATACAACAAAGATTCTATCTACAGCAAAGAATCTATGTTCAGCAAATAATCTATCTACAGCAAATGATCTATCTACAGCAAAGGATCAATCTAAAGCAAATGATCTATCTAAAGTAACGGGACTATATACAGTAAAGAATCCATCTACAGTTAAGTATCTATCAACAGCAAAGGATCAATCTATAACAAAAGATCTATTTACAACAAAAGTTAATTCTACAGCAAAGGATCTATCTACAGCGAAGGATCTATCTATAGGAAAGGATCTATCTACAGCGAAGGATCTATTTACAGTAAAAGAGCTATTTACCGCAAAAGATCTATCAACAATGAGGGATCTATCTGCAGCAAAGGATCTATCTACAGCAAAGGAGCTATCTACAGCAAAAGATCTATCAACAATGAGGGATCTATCTACAGCAAAGGATCTATCTACAGCAAAGAATCTATCTACACCAAAGGATCTTTCTACAGCGAAAGATCTGTCAACAGCAAAGGATCTATCAACAGCAATGGATCTATTTACAGCATGAGATCTTTCTACAGCAGAGGATTTTCCTACAGCAAAGAATCTATCTACAGCAAAGGATCTATTTTCAGTATCGGATCTATCTACAGCAACGGTTTATCTACAATAAAAGATCTATCTACAGAAAAGGATCTATCTACAGAAAAGGATCTATCTACAGCGAAGAATCTATCTACAGCAAAGGATCTATCTACAGCAAAGGATCTATCTACGGCAAGGGATCTATCTACGGCAAAGGATTTATTTATTTATTTACAGCAAAGGATCTTAGATCTATCTACTGCTAAGGATCTATCTACAGTAAAAGATCTATCTACTACAAAGGATCTATCTACACTAAAAGATCTATCTACAACAAAGAATCTATGTACAGCTAAGAATCTATCAACAGCAAAGGATCTATCTACAACAAAGAATCTATCTACAGCAAAGAATCTATGTTCAGCATATAATCTATCTACAGCAAATGATCTATCTACAGCAAAGGATCAATCTACAGACAATGATCTATCTAAAGTAACGGGACTATATACAGCAAAGGATCCATCTACAGTTAAGGATCTATCAACATCAAAGGATCAATCTATAACAAAAGATCTATTTACAACAAAAGTTCTATCTACAGCAAAGGATCTATCTACAGCAAAGGATCTATCTACAGCAAAGGATCTATCTACAGCAAAGGATCTATTTACAGTAAAGGAGCTACCTACAGAAAATGATCTATCAACGATGAAGGATCTATCTGCAGCAATGGATCTATCTACAGCAAAGGAGCTATTTACAGCAAAAGATCTATCAACAATGAGGGATCTATCTGCAGCAAAGGATCTATCTGCAGCAAAAGATCTATCTACAGCAAAGGATCTATCTTCAGCAAAGGATCTTTATACAGCATAGGATCTATGTACTGTAATGGATCTTCTTCTGCATAGGACACATCTACTGCAAAGAATCTATCTACAGCAAAGAATCTATCTTCAGCAAAGAATCTATCTACAGCAAAGGATCTATCTACAGAAAAGGATCTATCTACAGCAAAGGATCTATTTACAGTCAAGGATTTATCTACTGCATAGGATCTCTCTACAGCAAAGGGTCAATCTACAGTTAAGGATCTATCTTAAGCAAAGGATCTATCTACAGAAAAATATCTATCTAAAGCCAATGATCTATCTACAACAAAAGATCTATTTACAACAGCAGAACTTTATACCTCAATGGATCTATCTACAGCAAAGGATCTATCTACAGCAACGTGATCTATCTTCAGTAAGAGATCTATCTACAGCAAAGAATCTGTCTACACCAAAGGATTTTTTACAGCGCAGGATCTATCAACAGCAGAGGATCAATCTTTAGCAAAAGATATATTTACAACAACAGTTCTATTTACAGCAAAAGATCTATCAACAATAAGGGATCTATCTACAGCAAATGATCTATCTACAGCAAAGTGTTCTATCCTACAATAAGGGATCTATCTACAGCAAAGAATCTATCTACACCAAAGGATCTCTCTACAGCAAAAGATCTGTCAACAGCAAAGGATCTATCTACAGCAAAGGATCTATTTACAGCAGAAGATATTTCTACAGCAGGGGATCTTTCTACAGCAAAGGATCTATTTACAGCAAAGAATCTATTTACAGTATGGGATCTATCAACAGCAAAGGTTTTATCTACAGTAAAGGATCAATCTACAGAAAAGGATCTATCTACAGAAAAGGATCTATCTACAGCGAAGGATCTATCTATAACAAAGGATCTATCTACAGCAAATGATCTATCTACGGCAAGGGATCTATCTACGGCACAGGATTTATTTATTTATTTACAGCAAAGGATCTATCTACAGAAAAGGCTCTATCTACAGAAAAGGATCTATCTACAGCGAAGGATCTATCTACAACAAAGGATCTATCTACAGCAAATGATCTATCTACTACAAAGGATCTATCTACAGCAAATGTTCTATCTACAACAAAGAATCTATCTACAGCAAAGTATCTATCTACAGCAAACGATTTATCTACAGCAAAGGATCTATCTACAGATAAGGATCCATCCACAGCAAAGGATCTATCTACAGTAAAGGATCTATCTACTGAAAAGGATCTGTCTACAGCAAAGGATCTATCTACAGCAAAGGACCTTTCTACAGTAAAGGATTTATCAACATCATATGATCAATCCACAGCAAGGGATCTATCTACAGCAAAGGATCTATTTACAGTAAAGGAGCTATCTACAGCGAATGATCTATCAACAATGAGGGATCTATCTGCAGCAAAGGATCTATCTACAGCAAAGGATCTATCTTCAGCGAAGGATCTTTATACAGCATAGTATCTATGTACAGTATTGGAACTATCTACTGCATAGGATACATCTGCTGCAAAGAATCTATCTACAGCAAAGAAACTATCTTCAGTAAAAAATCTATCTACAGCAAAGGATCAATCTACAGCAAAGGATCTATCTACAACAAAGGATCTATCTACAGCAAAGGATCTATCTACAGTCAAGGATTAATCTACTGCAAAGGATCTCTCTACAGCATAGGATCAATCTAAAGTTAAGGATCTATCTTAAGCAAAGGATCTATCTACAGCAAAGGATCTATCTAAAGCCAATGATCTATCTACAACAAAAAATCTATTTACAACAGCAGAACTGTATACAGCAAAGGATCTATCTACAGCGAAGGATCTATCTACAGCAAAGTGATTTATCTTCAGTAAGGGATCTATCTACAGCAAAGAATCTGTCTTCACCAAAGGATCTTCCTACAACGCAGGATCTGTCAACAGCAAAGGATCAATCTATAGCAAAAGATCTATTTACAACAAAAGTTCAATCTACAGCAAAAAATCTATCTACTGCAAAAAATCTATCTACAGCAAAGGATCTATCTACAGGAAAGGATCTGTCTACAGCAAAGGATCTATTTACAGTAAAGGAGCTATCTACAGCAAAAGATCTATCAACAATAAGGGATCTGTTATGTATGTTTAATATTAAGTACGTTTAATATCAAAGGAACAGTTGTCGTACCACACTGCCACCGGCACTTTGGTATGACTCTGGTACAACATTCAGTGTATTACGTGCCTTGCTCAAGTAAACGTGTCTGGTGTATTACTCTCTCACTTCATTGTCCTACCCACTTTATCAGTATATAACAGTGGCGACAAGACGTGGATGATTTACAGTGCCTTTCTTCATACGTATGGATAATTTTTCTACTCAAGTGTCTAGTGTTGATTCTTCAGAATAAGTGATATTCTTTAAATTTAATGCTTCAAACTATTACGCACTTAGCTACCTACCTAGTGAAGTGTTAATAGAGAGAGTGAATACTTGGACTCAAACGTTTCTTGGCAGCCGTACCTATTGTCCTATTTAAATTTCTGAAAATCCATATATTTATGTCAGGGCTGAATTATTTTCATGTCCAGAATTCAAGCCAGACTTGGAGACAGTGTCTGAATTCATTGAACGATTCGAAGTTCAGATGTCCATTCATCTACATAAAGTTCGCAACGACGATCTTAAGAAAGCTGGTATTCTATTACGTGCTATTCCTGTATCCATGATTACAGATCTACAAAGAAGATTAGCTCCAAACAAACTGCACGCGGCAAATTATGATGATATTAAAAGCAACTTGCTAGACAGTTACTCTACAAAAAAATCTGCAATAGGAGCATCGGTTCAGTTCCTTTCGTGCAAACAAAGACAAGGTGAATCAATTAACGATTTCTGCAAACAGCTAAAATTCCTTGCAACACAATGTGGTTTTGATCAAACCATAACCTTGGACAGACTTCTCAGAGATTTGTTCGTAGCAGGTTTGGCCTCAGGTCCCATTCTTTCTTCGGTAATGCAGTCAGAAGATTCGTTAACTTTCACTGAAGCAGTTAATAAGGCAAAACTCGTTCATCAAATTCGTCAAGATACAACTGCTATTATTCAACAACCGGCTATTAATGTCCATGCTACGGAGTCTGAACAGAATATAGATGTCAACAAAATTTATTCTACAAAAATTCCTGACAACTACGTATGTGCACGGTGTGGAGCAAAAGCACGACATTTCGTTGATAAATGTTTTCCTCTGAAACTTCGTTGCAACAAGTGTCAAAAAATAGGACATATTGCTGCTGTCTGCCGTTCTTCAAAAGTTACACCAAATACGTTGCATGCTGTCCAAGATATTGATGACGTAGCTGCATTGCATCATATATCTTCTAGCCTCAGTGTAACTAAGGCGAGTTCCCGCCAAACAGTAGCTCCGCCTACTGCTGCAGTGCCGGATCCAATCAGTGGACAGAGAAACAGACGCTCTCGCTCTGCCGTGGTGCCGGAACCAATGAGAGGACAGGGAGACAAATGCTCTCCAATCATAGCACAGCAAACAACTACTGACTGCTGTTGTCAGGCCACAAAGAGTGGACTGCTGTCAACTCAAAAGAGATCTTCAGACGTTGACAATAGTGAAATTATAAATACTCAATTTTCTGATAATGATATGCTAGGCTCCCAAAATATTTCTGTTGACTTAGATCAGTTTTTATTCTAAATACCGTTGCCATACCTGTTACTCAGCAGAAACCTTACATTGTCAATTGTAAATTAAATAACAAAATAATTCCATTTGAAATTGATAGTGGTGCTGCAGTTAGTGTTATTACTGAAACTGACGCAATAAAAGTTAATGCTAAAATAGGCACAACGTACATTCGAGTGGCAGGTTATGACGGCGGTATAATT
This sequence comes from Caprella mutica, assembly GCA_947561585.1. Lineage (NCBI taxonomy): Eukaryota > Metazoa > Arthropoda > Malacostraca > Amphipoda > Caprellidae > Caprella > Caprella mutica. Next base: position 224,174 of record CANNZV010000445.1, on the reverse strand, counting down.
CCAGTTGTGGGAGAAGCAGAATTATCAGTACGATTTAATGACATAAGTACGGTACATAAGTTTATTGTGGTAAGGGGATCTAAAAATAACTTATTAGGAAGAGATTTATTTTCTAAATTTAATATTGATATTGTGGTTAACCCTAAGACAGTTGCTCATATTTCCTCTTCAATATTGGATGAATTTTCAAACTATTTAAGTGATGAATTCCAGTCTTCAGTTACAGAGCCTGTTCATATAGATATTAACGAAAATGCAAAGCCAGTATTTTCGAAAGCTAGACAGATACCTATAAGACTAAGGGGTGCTGTTACGAATGAAATTCCAAGATTAGTGGATTCTGGTATTTTGTCTAAAGTTTATTCTTCAGATTGGGCTTCTCCAATCGTTGTTGCATACAAGAAGGATGGTAGTTTGAGAATTTGTGCAGATTTTTCAGCTACTGTTAACAAGTTCCTTACTCCAGTTAATTCTCCTTTAATTACAATAGACGAAGCTATCCTTTCCATAGTTAATGCAAAGATATTTTCTAAGTTAGATTTACTTGCAGCTTTCTTACAATTACCTATTCATGAAGATTCCAAGAAGTATTTAGTTATTAACACACCTGGTGGTTTATATCAGTTCAACTACTTGCCCTTCGGCCTTACCTCTAGTCCAGGCATTTTCCAGGCCTTTATTTCTAAAGTTCTCTTAAATATTCCTGGAGTAATTTGCTATCAAGATGATATTCTCATTATGTCTCCGGACATTGACTCTCATACCAGTACTTTGAAGGAAGTTTTCAATAAATTAAGAGAAGCTGGTTTGAAGCTTAATGCAAAGAAATGTTCGTTTTTCACTAGTCAAGTTGAATATTTAGGTTACATTTTTGATCAATCTGGCGTACATCCTAGTTCAGATAAAGTGGAAGCAATTATGAATGCCCCTGTTCCTCAAGACTTGAAACAACTTCAGTCATTCATTGGTTTGTGCAATTTTTACAATAGGTTCATAAACAATTATGCTACAGTAATGGCTCCTTTCTATTCTTTGCTCAAGAAAGGCTCTAGTTTTTCATGGGTGGATATACATCAGCAGGCATTTCTAGATATTAAACAGTCTTTCCTTAAAGGGAACATTTTACAACATTTCAATCCTAATTACGAAACCTGCATTGAAACTGACTCGTCCTCCTATGGGTTGGGTGCAGTGTTAATGCAGAGATGCTCACCACATGATCCGTGGCTGCCCATTCAGTTTGCTTCCCGTACTCTCAATTCTTCAGAGAAAAATTACAGTCAGTTAGAGAAAGAAGCTTTGAGTGTGATCTTCGGTACGGATAAATTCTGTAAATTTCTTCTTGGCGGTAAATTTAAGATCTTTAATGATCATAAGCCTTTGCATTCATTGTTTTCTAAATTCAAGCCTATTCCTACATCTTGTTCTGCTCGGGTATTACGATGGGCACTAAAGCTGAGTCAGTATGACTATGAGTTTGTTTATTCAAGGGGAGTGGATAATGTTCAGAGCGACTGTCTTAGCCGTTTGCCGTTGTCGCATTCAGTTCCTGAAACCGAACCATTTGAGCAAAATTTAATTTCACAGGAAACTGTAAAACGTCACTCTGATCAAGATCCCGATTTCGTACTCCTTACTAGATATATTAAACATGGTTGTCCTCGACACATTGATAATCCCAGATTGTCTAAAATCAAATCCAGCATTCCTCACATGACCACTGTCAAGGGATGTATTTTGTTCCAAGACAGAGTTTTCATTCCATTTTCATTGAGAAAAGATGTACTTTCAAAATTCCACGAAAGCCATCCTGGAATTGTTGCCATGAAATGCTTAGCACGTGAACTGATTTGGTATCCAGGTCTAGACAAGGATATTGAAGAGTTGGTTCGTCACTGCCCAGCTTGCCAAGCAGTTCGTCCTAAACCATCGCAAAATACACACGTTACTTGGCCTACGCCCTCGAGACCATGGTCCAGAATTCACGTGGATCATTTTTTCTACGAGAATCAAACCTGTCTTATTGTTGTAGATTCGTATTCAAAATACATAGAAGTCGAAATCGTGAAATCAGTCAGTGTCCAAGACACTGTTGATACTCTTAGGTTAAAATTTAGTCGTAATGGATTACCTGATATTTTGTGTTCAGACAATGCAACATGTTTTACTGGGTGTTTGTTTCTCAAATTTCTATCTGATAATGGAATTAAACAAGTTACATCTCCTGCTTATATGCCTGCATCAAACGGTCAAGCTGAGAGAGGAGTGAGAGTCATTAAAGAACTTCTTAATAAATTAGGTAAATCTGACTCATTAAAGTGTAGGTTATCCAAAGTGTTACTCTACTACAGGTCAACTCCTCATAATACTTCTAAGGTAGCACCATCCGTGTTACTAAATGGTAGAAAACTTATTTCTGCAAAAGATAAAATACATCCTAATTATTCTTGTGATCTGAACAATTATTGTGAGACTAAGCAAATAGTGCAGTATAACATAGGTGACCAAGTATTAGCGCTTAATGTCCAAAGAGGTCCTAAATGGTATCCTGCAGTTGTTGTTGAGAGATTAGCTATTTATGTTTATAATGTTTATGTAGAAGAGCTTGATACAATTTTGAAAAGGCACAAAAATCAATTGGCCTTTGTGTCCCATAATAAAGAAAATGTTGATATCAATTCTCCTAACTCTAATGATAATGTTATGTCAGCATCGCTCCCTTCTGATTCTAGTGATGACATAAATAGACCATCATCAAGAGGCTGCCGAACCAGACAACCCCCAGTCCGATTCGGTTTCAATTAATATAGTAATCTAAAGGGAGGGATGTTATGTATGTTTAATATTAAGTACGTTTAATATCAAAGGAACAGTTGTCGTACCACACTGCCACCGGCACTTTGGTATGACTCTGGTACAACATTCAGTGTATTACGTGCCTTGCTTAAGTAAACGTGTCTGGTGTATTACTCTCTCACTTCATTGTCCTACCCACTTTATCAGTATATAACAGGATCTATCTGCAGCAAAGAATTTATCTACAGCAAAGGATCTATCTTCAGCAAAGGATCTATCTATACAGCAAAGTGTTCTATCTACAGTAAGGGATCTATCTTCAGCAAAAAATCTATCTACACCAAAGGATCTTTTTACAGTGAAAAATCTGTCAACAGCAAAGGATCTATCTACAGCAAAGGATCTATTTACAGCAGAAGATCTTTCTACAGCAGATGATCTTTCTTCAGCAAAGGATCTATCTACAGCAAAGGATCTTTTTACAGTATGGGATCTATCTACAGCAACGGTTTTATCTACAATAAAAGATCTATCTACAGAAAAGGATCTATCTACAGAAAAGGATCTATCTACAGTAAAGGATCTATCTAAAGCAAATTATCTATCTACAACAAACGATTTATCTACAGCAAAGGATCTATCTACATATAAGGATCCATCTACAGCAAAGGATCTATCTACAGTAAAGGATCTATCTAAAGCAAAGGACCTATCTACAGTAAAGGATCTATTTACATCGTATGATCAATCCACAGCAAGGGATCTATCTGCAGCAAAGGATCTATTTACAGTAAAGGAGCTATCTACAGCAAAAGATCTATCTACAATAAGGGATCTATCTGCAGCAAAGGATTTATCTTCAGCAAAGGATCTATCTTCAGCAAAGGGTCTTTATACAGCATAGGATCAATGTACAGTAAAGGATCTATCTACTGCATAGGATACATCTACTGCAATGAATCTATCTAGAGAGAATAATCTATCTTCAGCAAAGAATCTATCTACAGAAACGGATCTATCTACAACGAAGGATCTATCTACAGCAAAGGTTCAATCTACAGCAAATGATCTATCTTCAGCAAAGGTTCTTTCTACAGCATAAGATCTATCTACAGCAAAGGATCTATCTACAATAAGTGATCTATCTACATCAAAGGATCTATCTACAGCAAAAGATCTATTTACAGCAAATGGTCAATCTACAGCAAAGGATATATCTGCAGTAATGGAACTCTATACAGCCAAATATCTACTTACAGAAAAGGATCTATCTACAGCAAAGGATCTATCTATAGCAAAGGATCAATTTATAGCGGAGAATCTTTCTACAGCAAAGGAACTACTACAGCAAAAGATCTATCTACAGCAAAGAATCTATCTACAGCAAAGGATCTATCTACAGCAAAAGATCTATCTACAGTAAGAGATCTATTTACAGCGAAGGATCAACCTACAGCAAATGATCTATCTACAGCAAAGGATCTATCTACAGCATAGGATCTATCTACAGCAATGGATCTATCTACCTTAAGGAATCTTTTTGCAGCAAAGGATAAATCTACAGTAAAGGATCTATTTACAGTGAAGGATCGATCTACAGCGAAGGATCTATCTACAGCAAAGGATCTATCTACAGCAAAGGATCTATCTACAGCAAAGGATCTATCTACAGCTAAGAACCTATCTACAGTCAAGGATTTATCTACTGCAAAGGATCTCTCTAAAACAAAGGATCAATCTACATTTAAGGGTCTATCTTGAGCAAAGGATATATCTACAGCAAAGGATCTATCTAAAGCCAATGATCTATCTACAAAAAAGAATCTATTTAAAACAGCAGAACTTTATACAGCAAAGGATCTATCTACAGCGAAGGATCTATCTACAGCAAAGTGATCTATCTTCAGTAAGGGATCTATCTACAGCAAATTATCTGTCTACACCAAAGGATCTTTCTACAGCGCAGGATCTGTCAACAGCAAAGGATCAATCTATTGCAAAAGATCAATTCATAACAAAAGTTCTATCTACAGCAAAGGATCTATCTACAGCAAAGGATCTATCTACAGGAAAGGATCTATCTACAGCAAAGGATCTATTTACAGTAAAGGAGCTATCTACATCAAAAGATCTATCAACAATAAGGGATCTGTCTACAGCAAAGGATCTATCTACAGCAAAGGATCTATTTTCAGCAAAGGATCAATCTACAGCAAAGTGATCTATCTACAGTAAGGGATCTATCTACACCAAATGATCTATCTACAGCAAAAAGATCTATCTACAGTAAGGGATCTATCTACAGCAAAGAATTTATCTACACCAAAGGATCTTTCTACAGCGAAAGATCTGTCAACAGCAAAGGATCTATCTGCAGCAAAGGATCTATCTACGGCAAGGGATCTATCTACGTCAAAGGATCTATTTACAGTATGGGATCTATCTACAGCGAAGGTTTTATTTACAGTATGGGATCTATCAAAAGCAAAGGTTATATTTACAGTATGGGATCTATCAACAGCAAAGGTTTTATCTACAGTAAAGGATCTTTCTACAGAAAAGGATATATCTGCAGAAAAGGATCTATCTACAGCGAAGGATCTATCTACAACAAAGGATCTATCTACAGAAAATGATCTATCTACGGCAGGGGATCTATCTACGGCAAAGGATTAATTTATTTATTTACAGCAAAGGATCTTAAATCTATCTACAGCAAAGGATTTATCTACAGTAAAGGATCTATCTACTACAAAGGATCTATCTACAGCAAATGATCTATCTACAACAAAGAATCTATGTACAGCAATGAATCTATCTACAGCAAAGTGATCTATCTACAGTAAGGGATCTATCTACAGCAAATGATCTATCTACAGCAAAGTGATCTATCTACAGTAAGGGATCTATCTACAGCGAAGGATCTATCTACAGCAAAGGATCTATTTACAGCCAAGGAGGTATCTATAGCAAAAGATCTATCTACAATAAGGGATCTATCTGCAGCAAAGGGTCTATCTGCAGCAAAGGATCTATCTTCAGCAAAGGATCTTTATACAGCATAGGATCTATGTATAGTAAAGAATCTATCTACTGCATAGGATACAACTACTGCAAAGAATCTATCTAAAGCAAAGAATCTATTTTCAGCAAAGAATCTATCTATAGAAAAGGATCTATCTACAACGAAGGATCTATCTATAGTAAAGGAACAATCTACAGCAAATGATCTATCTTCAACAAAGGGTCTTTCTACAGCATAAGATCTATCTACAGCAAAGGATCTATCTACAATAAGTGATCTATCTACAGCAAAGGATCTATCTACTGCAAAAGATCTATCTACAACAAATGATCAATCTACAGCAAAGGATATATCTACAGTAAAGGAATTCTATACAGACAAAGGATCCATTTACAGCAAAGGATCTATCTACAGCAAAGGATCGATCTACAGCAAATGATCTATCTACATCAAAGGATATTTCTACAGCATAGGATCTATCTACAGCAATGGATCTATCTACAGTAAGGGATGTTTTTGCAGCAAAGGATCAATCTACAGCAAAGGATCTATTTACAGCGAAGGATCGATCTACAGCAAAAGATCTATATACAGCAAAGGATCTATCTACAGCAAAGGATCTATCTACTGCAAAGGACATATCTACAGTAATGGATCAGTTTACAGTCAAGGATTTATCTACTGCAAAGGATCTCTCTACAGCAATGGATCAATCTACATTTAAGGACCTATGTTAAGCAAAGTATCTATCTACAGCAAAGGATCTATCTAAAACCAATGATCTATCTACAAAAAAGGATCTATTTACAACAGCAGAACTTTATACAGCAAAGGATCTATCTACAGCAAAGAATCTATCTACAGCAAAGTGATCTATTTTCAGTAAGGGATCTATCTACAGAAAAGAATCTGTCTACACCAAAAGATCTATCTACAGCGCAGGATCTGTCAACAGCAAAGGATCAATCTTTAGCAAAAGATCTATTTACAACAAAAGTTCTATCTACAGCAAAGGATCTATCTACAGCAAAGGATTTATCAACAATAAGGGATCTATCTGCAGCAAAGGATCTATCTACAACAAAGGATCTATCTTCAGCAAAGGATCTATCTACAGCAAAGTGATCTATCTACAGTAAGGGATCTATCTACAGCAAATGATCTATCTACAGCAAAGGGATCTATCTACAGTAAGGGATCTATCTAGAGCAAAGAATCTATCAACACCAAAGGATCTTTCTACCACGAAAGATCTGTCAACACCAAAAGATCTATCTACAGCAAAGGATCTATCTACGGCAAGAGATCTATTTACAATAAAGGAGCTATCTACAGCAAGAGATCTATCAACAATAAGGGATCTACCTACAGCAAATGATCTATCTACAGCAAGGTGTTCTATCTACAGAAAGGGATCTATCTGCAGCAAAAAATCTTTCTACACCAAAGGATCTTTCTACAGCGAAAGATCTGTCAACAGCAAAGGATCTATCTACAGCAAAGGATCTATTTACAGCAGAAGATCTTTCTACAGCAGAGGATCTTTCTACAGCAAAAGATCTATCTACAGCAAAGAATCTATTTACAGTATGGGATCTATCAACAGCAAAGGTTTTATCTACAGTAAAGGATCTATCTACAGAAAAGGATCTATCTACAGAAAAGGATCTATCTATAGCAAAGGATCTATCTACAGCAAAGGATCTATCTAAAGCCAATGATCTATCTACAAAAAAGGATCTATTTACAACAGCAGAACTTTATACAGCATAGGATCTTTCTACAGCAAAGGTCCTATCTACAGCAAAGTGATCTATTTTCAATAAGGGATCTATCTACAGAAAAGAATCTGACTACACCAAAAGATCTTTCTACAGCGCAGGATCTGTCAACAGCAAAGGATCAATCTATAGCACAAGATCTATTTACAACAAAAGTTCTATCTACAGCAAAGAATCTATCTACAGCAAAGGATCTATCAACAATAAGGGATCTATCTGCAGCAAAGGATCTATCTACATCAAAGTGATTTATCTACAGTATGGGATCTATCTACAGCAAAGAATCTATCTACACCAAAGGATCTTTCTACAGCGAAAGATCTGTCAACAGCAAAGGATCTATCTACAGCAATGGATCTATTTACGGCGGGAGATCTCTCTTCAGCAGAGGATTTTTCTACAGCAAAGGATCTATCTACAGCAAAGGATCTATTTTCAGTATGAGATCTATCTACAGCAATAGTTTTATCTACAATAAAAGATCTATCTACAGAAAAGGATCTATCTACAGCAAAGGATCTATCTACGGCAAGGGATCTATCTACGGCAAAGGATTTATTTATTTATTTACATCAAAGGATCTTAGATCTATCTACAGCTAATGATCTATCTACAGTAAAAGATCTATCTACTACAAAGGATCTATCTACAGCAAAGGATCTATCTACAACAAAGAATCTATGTACAGCTAAAAATCTATCTACAGCAAAGGATCTATCTACAGTAAAGGATCTATCTACTGCAAAGGATCTGTCTACAGCAAAGGATCTATCTACAACAAAGAATCTATCTACAGCAAAGAATCTATGTTCAGCAGATAATCTATCTACAGCAAATGGTCTATCTACAGAAAAGGATCAATCTACAGAAAATGATCTATCTAAAGTAACGGGACTATATACAGCAAAGGATCCATCTACAGTTAAGGATCTATCAACAGCAAAGTATCAATCTATAACAAAAGATCTATTTACAACAAAAGTTCTATCTACAGCAAAGGATCTATCTACAGCAAATGATCTATCTACAGGAAAGATCTATCTACAGCATAGGATCTATCTACAGTAAAATATCTATCTACTGCAAAGGATCTGTCTACAGCAAAGGATCTATCTACAACAAAGAATCTATCTACAGCAAAGAATCTATGTTCAGCAGATAATCTATCTACAGCAAAAGATCTATCTACAGCAAAGGATCAATCTACAGAAAATGATCTATCTAAAGTAACGGGACTATATACAGCAAAGGATCCATCTACAACAAAGAATCTATCTACAGCAAAGAATCTATGTTCAGCAGATAATCTATCTACAGCAAAAGTTCTATCTACAGCAAAGGATCTATCTGCAGCAAAAGATCTATCTACAGCAAAGGATCTATCTTCAGCAAAGGATCTTTATACAGCATAGGATCTATGTACAGTAATGGATCTTCTTCTGCATAGGATACATCTACTGCAAAGAATCTATCTACAGCAAATAATCTATCTACAGCAAAGAATCTATCTTCAGCAAAGAATCTATCTACAGCAAAGGATCTATCTACAGCAAAGGATCTATCTACAGAAAAGGATCTATCTACAGCAAAGGATCTATCTACAGTCAAGGATTTATCTACTGCATAGGATCTCTCTACAGCAAAGGATCAATCTGCAGTTAAGGATCTATCTTAATCAAAGGATCTATCTACAGCAAAATATCTATCTAAAACCAATGATCTATCTACAACAAAGGATCCATTTACAACAGCAGAACTTTATACCTCAATTGATCTATCTACAGCAAAGGATCTATCTACAGCAAAGTGATCTATCTTCAGTAAGAGATCTATCTACAGCAAAGAATCTGTCTACACCAAAGGATTTTTTACAGCGCAGAATCTATCAACAGCAGAGGATCAATCTTTAGCAAAAGATATATTTACAACAACAGTTCTATTTACAGCAAATGATCTATCTACAGTAAAGTGTTCTATCTACAATAAGGGATCTATCTACAGCAAAGAATTTATCTACACCAAAGGATCTTTCTATAGCAAAAGATCTGTCAACAGCAAAGGATCTATCTACAGCAAAGGATCTATTTACAGCAGAAGATCTTTCTACAGCAGAGGATCTTTCTACAGCAAAGGATCTATCTACAGCAAAGAATCTATTTACAGTATGGGATCTATCAACAGCAAAGGTTTTATCTACAGTAAAGGATCAATCTACAGAAAAGGATCTATCTACAGAAAAGGATCTATCTACAGCGAAGGATCTATCTACAACAAAGGATCTTTCTACAGCAAATGATCTATCTACGGCAAGGGATCTATCTACGGCACAGGAGTTATTTATTTATTTACAGCAAAGGATCTATCCACAGAAAAGGATCTATCTACAGAAAAGGATCTATCTACAGCAAAGGATCTATCTACAACAAAGGATCTATCTACAGCAAAGTATCTATCTACAGCAAACGATTTATCTACAGCAAAGGATCTATCTACAGATAAGGATCCATCCACAGCAAAGGATCTATCTACAGTAAAGGATCTATCTACTGCATAGGATACATCTACTGCAATGAATCTATCTAGAGAAAATAATCTATCTTCAGCAAAGAATCTATCTACAGAAACGGATCTATCTACAACGAAGGATCTATCTACAGCAAAGGTTCAATCTACAGCAAATGATCTATCTTCAGCAAAGGTTCTTTCTACAGCATAAGATCTATCTACAGCAAAGGATCTATCTACAATAAGTGATCTATCTACATCAAAGGATCTATCTACAGTAAAAGATCTATTTACAGCAAATGGTCAATATACAGCAAAGGATATATCTGCAGTAATGGAACTCTATACAGCCAAATATCTATTTACAGAAAAGGATCTATCTACAGCAAAGGATCTATCTACAGCAAAGGATCAATTTATAGCGGAGAATCTTTCTACAGCAAAGGAACTACTACAGCAAAAGATCTATCTACAACAAAGAATCTATCTACAGCAAAATATCTATCTACAGCAAAAGATCTATCTACAATAAGGGATCTATTTACAGCGAAGGATCAACCTACAGCAAATGATCTATCTACAGCAAAGGATCTATCTACAGCATAGGATCTATCTACAGCAATGGATCTATCTACCTTAAGGAATCTTTTTGCAGCAAAGGATAAATCTACAGTAAAGGATCTATTTACAGCGAAGGATCGATCTACAGCGAAGGATCTATCTACAGCAAAGGATCTATCTACAGCAAAGGATCTATCTACAGCAAAGGATCTATCTACAGCTAAGAATCTATCTACAGTCAAGGATTTATCTACTGCAAAGGATCTCTCTACAACAAAGGATCAATCTACATTTAAGGGTCTATCTTAAGCAAAGGATATATCTACAGCAAAGGATCTATCTAAAGCCAATGATCTATCAACAAAAAAGGATCTATTTAAAACAGCAGAACTTTATAGAGCAAAGGATCTATCTACAGCGAAGGATCTATCTACAGCAAAGTGATCTATCTTCAGTAAGGGATCCATCTACAGCAAATTATCTGTCTACACCAAAGGATCTTTCTACAGCGCAGGATCTGTCAACAGCAAAGGATCAATCTATTGCAAAAGATCAATTTATAACAAAAGTTCTATCTACAGCAAAGGATCTATCTACAGCGAAGGATCTATCTACAACAAAGGATCTATCTACAGCAAATGATCTATCTACGGCAGGGGATCTATCTACGGCAAAGGATTTATTTATTTATTTACAGCAAAGGATCTTAAATCTATCTACAGCAAAGAATTTATCTACAGTAAAGGATCTATCTACTACAAAGGATCTATCTACAGCAAAGGATCTATCTACAACAAAGAATCTATGTACAGCTAAGAATCTATCTACAGCAAAGGATCTATCTACAGTAAAGGATCTATCTACTGCAAAGGATCTGTCTACAGCAAAGGATCTATCTACAACAAAGAATCTATCTACAGCAAAGAATCTATGTACAGCAGATAATCTATCTACAGCAAATGATCTATCTACAGCAAAGGATCAATCTACAGAAAATGATCTATCTAAAGTAACGGGACTATATACAGCAAAGGATCCATCTACAGTTAAGGATCTATCAACAGCAAAGTATCAATCTATAACAAAAGATCTATTTACAACAAAAGTTCTATCTACAGCAAAGGATCTATCTACAGCAAAGGATCTATCTACAGGAAAAGATCTATCTACAGCATAGGATCTATCTACAGTAAAGGATCTATCTACTGCAAAGGATCTGTCTACAGCAAAGGATCTATCTACAACAAAGAATCTATCTACAGCAAAGAATCTATGTTCAGCAGATAATCTATCTACAGCAAAAGATCTATCTACAGCAAAGGATCAATCTACAGAAAATGACCTATCTAAAGTAACGGGACAATATACAGCAAAGGATCCATCTACAGTTAAGGATCTATCAACAGCAAAGGATCAATCTATAACAAAAGATCTATTAACAACAAAAGTTCTATCTACAGCAAAGGATCTATCTGCAGCAAAAGATCTATCTACAGCAAAGGATCTATCTTCAGCAAAGGATCTTTATACAGCATAGGATCTATGTACAGTAATGGATCTTCTTCTGCATAGGATACATCTACTGCAAAGAATCTATCTACAGCAAAGAATCTATCTACAGCAAAGAATCTATCTTCAGCAAAGAATCTATCTACAGCAAAGTATCTATCTACAGCAAAGGATCTATCTACAGAAAAGGATCTATCTACAGCAAAGGATCTATCTACAGTCAAGGATTTATCTACTGCTTAGGATCTCTCTACAGCAAAGGATCAATCTGCAGTTAAGGATCTATCTTAAGCAAAGGATCTATCTACAGCAAAATATCTATCTAAAACCAATGATCTATCTACAACAAAGGATCTATTTACAACAGCAGATCTTTATACCTCAATTGATCTATCTACAGCAAAGGATCTATCTACAGCAAAGTGATCTATCTTCAGTAAGAGATCTATCTACAGCAAAGAATCTGTCTACACCAAAGGATTTTTTACAGCGCAGAATCTATCAACAGCAGAGGATCAATCTTTAGCAAAAGATATATTTACAACAACAGTTCTATCTACAGCAAATGATCTATCTACAGTAAAGTGTTCTATCTACAATAAGGGATCTATCTACAGCAAAGAATTTATCTACACCAAAGGATCTTTCTATAGCAAAAGATCTGTCAACAGCAAAGGATCTATCTACAGCAAAGGATCTATTTACAGCAGAAGATCTTTCTACAGCAGAGGATCTTTCTACAGCAAAGGATCTATCTACAGCAAAGAATCTATTTACAGTATGGGATCTATCAACAGCAAAGGTTTTATCTACAGTAAAGGATCAATCTACAGAAAAGGATCTATCTACAGAAAAGGATCTATCTACAGAGAAGGATCTATCTACAACAAAGGATCTTTCTACAGCAAATGATCTATCTACGGCAAGGGATCTATCTACGGCACAGGAGTTATTTATATATTTACAGCAAAGGATCTATCTACAGAAAAGGATCTATCTACAGAAAAGGATCTATCTAAAGTAAAGGATCTATCTACAACAAAGGATCTATCTACAGCAAAGTATCTATCTACAGCAAACGATTTATCTACAGCAAAGGATCAATCTACAGAAAATGATCTATCTAAAGTAACGGGACTATATACAGCAAAGGATCCATCTACAGTTAAGGATCTATCAACAGCAAAGTATCAATCTATAACAAAAGATCTATTTACAACAAAAGTTCTATCTACAGCAAAGGATCTATCTACAGCAAAGGATCTATCTACAGGAAAAGATCTATCTACAGCATAGGATCTATCTACAGTAAAGGATCTATCTACTGCAAAGGATCTGTCTACAGCAAAGGATCTATCTACAACAAAGAATCTATCTACAGCAAAGAATCTATGTTCAGCAGATAATCTATCTACAGCGAAAGATCTATCTACAGCAAAGGATCAATCTACAGAAAATGATATATCTAAAGTAACGGGACTATATACAGCAAAGGATCCATCTACAGTTAAGGATCTATCAACAGCAAAGGATCAATCTATAACAAAAGATCTATTTACAACAAAAGTTCTATCTACAGCAAAGGATCTATCTGCAGCAAAAGATCTATCTACAGCAAAGGATCTATCTTCAGCAAAGGATCTTTATACAGCATAGGATCTATGTACAGTAATGGATCTTCTTCTGCATAGGATACATCTACTGCAAAGAATCTATCTACAGCAAAGAATCTATCTACAGCAAAGAATCTATCTTCAGCAAAGAATCTATCTACAGCAAAGTATCTATCTACAGCAAAGGATCTATCTACAGAAAAGGATCTATCTACAGCAAAGGATCTATCTACAGTCAAGGATTTATCTACTGCTTAGGATCTCTCTACAGCAAAGGATCAATCTGCAGTTAAGGATCTATCTTAAGCAAAGGATCTATCTACAGCAAAATATCTATCTAAAACCAATGATCAATCCACAACAAAGGATCTATTTACAACAGCAGAACTTTATACCTCAATTGATCTATCTACAGCAAAGGATCTATCTACAGCAAAGTGATCTATCTTCAGTAAGAGATCTATCTACAGCAAAGAATCTGTCTACACCAAAGGATTTTTTACAGCGCAGAATCTATCAACAGCAGAGGATCAATCTTTAGCAAAAGATATATTTACAACAACAGTTCTATCTACAGCAAATGATCTATCTACAGTAAAGTGTTCTATCTACAATAAGGGATCTATCTACAGCAAAGAATTTATCTACACCTAAGGATCTTTCTATAGCAAAAGATCTGTCAACAGCAAAGGATCTATCTACAGCAAAGGATCTATTTACAGCAGAAGATCTTTCTACAGCAGAGGATCTTTCTACAGCAAAGGATCTATCTACAGCAATGAATCTATTTACAGTATGGGATCTATCAACAGCAAAGGTTTCATCTACAGTAAAGGATCAATCTACAGAAAAGGATCTATCTACAGAAAAGGATCTATCTACAGCGAAGGATCTATCTACAACAAAGGATCTTTCTACAGCAAATGATCTATCTACGGCAAGGGATCTATCTACGGCACAGGAGTTATTTATTTATTTACAGCAAAGGATCTATCTACAGAAAAGGATCTATCTACAGAAAAGGATCTATCTAAAGTAAAGGATCTATCTACAACAAAGGATCTATCTACAGCAAAGTATCTATCTACAGCAAACGATTTATCTACAGCAAAGGATCTATCTACAGATAAGGATCCATCCACAGCAAAGGATCTATCTACAGTAAAGGATCTATCTACTGCATAGGATACATCTACTGCAATGAATCTATCTAGAGAAAATAATCTATCTTCAGCAAAGAATCTATCTACAGAAACGGATCTATCTACAACGAAGGATCTATCTACAGCAAAGGTTCAATCTACAGCAAATGATCTATCTTCAGCAAAGGATCTATCTACAGCAAAGGATCTATCTACAGCAAAGGATCTATCTACAGCTAAGAATCTATCTACAGTCAAGGATTTATCTACTGCAAAGGATCTCTCTACAACAAAGGATCAATCTACATTTAAGGGTCTATCTTAAGCAAAGGATATATCTACAGCAAAGGATCTATCTAAAGCCAATGATCTATCTACAAAAAAGGATCTATTTAAAACAGCAGAACTTTATAGAGCAAAGGATCTATCTACAGCGAAGGATCTATCTACAGCAAAGTGATCTATCTTCAGTAAGGGATCTATCTACAGCAAATTATCTGTCTACACCAAAGTATCTTTCTACAGCGCAGGATCTGTCAACAGCAAAGGATCAATCTATTGCAAAAGATCAATTTATAACAAAAGTTCTATCTACAGCAAAGGATCTATCTACAGCGAAGGATCTATCTACAGCAAAGTGATCTATCTTCAGTAAGGGATCTATCTACAGCAAATTATCTGTCTACACCAAAGTATCTTTCTACAGCGCAGGATCTGTCAACAGCAAAGGATCAATCTATTGCAAAAGATCATTTTATAACAAAAGTTCTATCTACAGCAAAGGATCTATCTACAGCGAAGGATCTATCTACAGGAAAGGATCTATCTACAGCAAAGGATCTATTTACAGTAAAGGAGCTATCTACATCAAAAGATCTATCAACAATAAGGGATCTGTCTACAGCAAAGGATCTATCTACAGCAAAGGATCTATCTTCAGCAAAGGATCAATCTACAGCAAAGTGATCTATCTACAGTAAGGGATCTATCTACACCAAATGATCTATCTACAGCAAAGTGATCTATCTACAGTAAGGGATCTATCTACAGCAGAGAATCTATCTACACCAATGGATCTTTCTACAGCGAAAGATCTGTCAACAGCAAAGGATCTATCTACAGCAAAGGATCTATCTACGGCAAGGGATCTATCTACGTCAAAGGATCTATTTACAGTATGGGATCTATCTACAGCGAAGGTTTTATTTACAGTATGGGATCTATCAAAAGCAAAGGTTATATTTACAGTATGGGATCTATCAACAGCTAAGGTTTTATCTACAGTAAAGGATCTTTCTACAGAAAAGGATATATCTGCAGAAAAGGATCTATCTACAGCGAAGGATCTATCTACAACAAAGGATCTATCTACAGCAAATGATCTATCTTCGGCAGGGGATCTATCTACGGCAAAGGATTTATTTATTTATTTACAGCAAAGGATCTTAAATCTATCTACAGCAAAGGATTTTTCGACAGTAAAGGATCTATCTACTACAAAGGATCTATCTACAGCAAATGATCTATCTACAACAAAGAATCTATGTACAGCAATGAATCTATCTACAGCAAAGGGATCTATTTACATTAAGGGATTTATCTACACCAAATGATCTATCTACAGCAAAGTGATCTATCTACAGTAAGGGATCTATCTACAGCGAAGGATCTATCTACAGCAGGGGATCTATCTACAGATAAGGATCCATCTACAGCAAAGGATCTATCTACAGTAAAGGATCTATCTACTGCAAAGGATATATCTACAGCAAAGGATCTATCTACAACAAAGGACCTATCTACAGTAAAGGATCTATTTACAGCAAAGGAGCTATATATAGCAAAAGATCTATCTACAATAAGGGATCTATCTGCAGCAAAGGATCTATCTGCAGCAAAGGATCTATCTTCAGCAAAGGATCTTTATACAGCATAGGATCTATGTATAGTAAAGGATCTATCTACTGCATAGGATACAACTACTGCAAAGAATCTATCTAAAGCAAAGAATCTATTTTCAGCAAAGAATCTATCAACAGAAAAAGATCTATCTACAACGAAGGATCTATTTACAGCAAAGGAGCTATCCATAGCAAAAGATCTATCTATAATAAGGGATCTATCTGCAGCAAAGGATCTATCTGCAGCAAAGGATCTATCTGCAGCAAAGGATCTATCTTCAGCAAAGGATCTTTATACAGCATAGGATCTATGTATAGTAAAGGATCTATCTACTGCATAGGATACAAATACTGCAAAGAATCTATCTATAAAGCAAAGAATCTATTTTCAGCAAAGAATCTATCTACAGAAAAGGATCTATCTACAACGAAGGATCTATCTATAGTAAAGGAACAATCTACAGCAAATGATCTATCTTCAGCAAAGGATCTTTCTACAGCATAAGATCTATCTACAGCAAAGGATCTATCTACAATAAGTGATCTATCTACAGCAAAGGATCTATCTACTGCAAAAGATCTATCTACAACAAATGATCAATCTACAGCAAAGGATATATATACAGTAAAGCAATTCTATACAGCCAAAGGATCCACTTACAGCAAAGGATCTATCTACAGCGAAGGATCGATCTACAGCAAATGATCTATCTACATCAAAGGATATTTCTACAGCATAGGATCTATCTACAGCAATGGATCTATCTACAGTAAGGGATGTTTTTGCAGCAAAGGATCAATCTACAGCAAAGGATCTATTTACAGCGAAGGATCGATCTACAGCAAAGGATCTATATACAGCAAAGGATCTATCTACAGCAAAGGATCTATCTACTGCAAAGGACATATCTATAGTAAAGGATCTGTTTACAGTCAAGGATTTATCTACTGCAAAGGATCTCTCTACAGCAATGAATCAATCTACATTTAAGGATCTATCTTAAGCAAAGGATCTATCTACAGCAAAGGATCTATCTAAAACCAATGATCTATCTACAGAAAAAGGATCTATTTACAACAGCAGAACTTTATACAGCAAAGGATCTATCTACAGCAAAGAATCTATCTACAGCAAAGTGATCTATTTTCAGTAAGGGATCTATCTACAGAAAAGAATCTGTCTACACCAAAAGATCTATCTACAGCGCAGGATCTGTCAACAGCAAAGGATCAATCTTTAGCAAAAGATCTATTTACAGCAAAGGATCTATCTACAGCAAAGGATCTATCTACAGCAAAGGATTTATCAACAATAAGGGATCTATCTGCAGCAAAGGATCTATCAACAACAAAGGATCTATCTTCAGCAAAGGATCTATCTACAGCAAAGTGATCTATCTACAGTAAGGGATCTATCAACAGCAAATGATCTATCTACAGCAAAGGGATCTATCTACAGTAAGGGATCTATCTAGAGCAAAGAATCTATCCACACCAAAGGATCTTTCTACCACGAAAGATCTGTCAACACCAAAGGATCTATCTACAGCAAAGGATCTATCTACGGCAAGGGATCTATTTACAGTAAAGGATCTATCTACAGCAAAAGATCTATCAACAATAAGGGATCTACCTACAGCAAATGATCTATCTACAGCAAGGTGTTCTATCTACAGAAAGGGATCTATCTACAGCAAAGAATCTATCTACACCAAAGGATCTTTCTACAGCGAAAGATCTGTCAACAGCAAAGGATCTATCCACAGCAAAGCATCTATTTACAGCAGAAAATCTTTCTACAGCAGAGGATCTTTCTACAGCAAAGGATCTATCTACAGCAAAGAATCTATCTACAGAAAAGGATCTATCTACAGCAAAGGATCTATCTACAGCAAAGGATCTATCTAAAGCCAATAATCTATCTACAAAAAAGGATCTATTTTTTTTGTAAAGGATCTATCTATCTATCTATAAAGTTCTACAAAAGCAGAACTTTATACAGCATAGGATCTGTCTACAGCAAAGGATCTATCTACAGCAAAGTGATCTATTTTCAGTAAGGGATCTATCTACAGAAAAGAATCTGTCTACACCAAAAGATCTTTCTACAGCGCAGGATCTGTCAACAGCAAATGATCAATCTATAGCAAAAGATCAATTTACAACAAAAGTTCTATCTAAAGCAAAGAATCTATCTACAGCAAAGGATCTATCGACAATAAGGGATCTATCTGCAGCAAAGGATCTATCTACAGCAAAGGATCTATCTTCAGCAAAGGATCTATCTACAGAAAAGTGATCTATCTACAGTAAGGGATCTTTCTACAGCAAATGATCTATCTACAGCAAAGTGATTTATCTACAGTATGGGATCTATCTACAGCAAAGAATCTATCTACACCAAAGGATCTTTCTACAGCGAAAGATCTGTCAACAGCAAAGGATCTATCTACAGCAATGGATCTATTTACAACAGGAGATCTTTCTTCAGCAGAGGATTTTTCTACAGCAAAGGATCTATCTACAGCAAAGGATCCATTTTCAGTATGGGATCTATCTACAGCAATAGTTTTATCTACAATAAAATATCTATCTACAGAAAAGGATCTATCTACAGCAAAGGATCTATCTACGGCAAGGGATCTATCTACGGCAAAGGATTTATTTATTTATTTACAGCAAAGGATCTTAGATCTATCTACAGCTAAGGATCTATCTACAGTAAAAGATCTATCTACTACAAAGGATCTATCTACAGCAAAGGATCTATCTACAACAAAGAATCTATGTACAGCTAAGAATCTATCTACAGCAAAGGATCTATCTACAGTAAAGGATCTATCTACTGGAAAGGATCTGTCTACAGCAAAGGATCTATCTACAACAAAGAATCTATCTACAGCAAAGAATCTATGTTCAGCAGATAATCTATCTACAGCAAATGATCTATCTACAGCAAAGGATCTATCTACAGAAAATGATCTATCTAAAGTAACGGGACTATATACAGCAAAGTTTTCATCTACAGTTAAGGATCTATCAACAGCAAAGGATCAATCTATAACAAAAGATCTATTTACAACAAAAGTTCTATCTACAGTAAAGGGTCTATCTACAGCAAAGGATCTATCTACAGGAAAGGATCTATCTACAGCAAAGGATCTATTTACAGTAAAGGAGCTATCAACAGAAAATGATCTATCAACAATGAGGGATCTATCTGCAGCAAACGATCCATCTACAGCAAAGGAGCTATTTACAGCAAAAGATCTATCAACAATGAGGGATCTATCTGCAGCAAAGGATCTATCTGCAGCAAAAGATCTATCTACAGCAAAGGATCTATCTTCAGCAAAGGATCTTTATACAGCATAGGATCTATGTACAGTAATGGATCTTCTTCTGCATAGGATACATCTACTGCTAAGAATCTATCTACAGCAAAGAATCTATCTTCAGCAAAGAATCTATCTACAGCAAAGGATCTATCTACAGCAAAGGTTCTATCTACAGAAAAGGATCTATCTACAGCAAAGGATCTATCTACAGTCAAGGATTTATCTACTGCATAGGATCTCTCTACAGCAAAGGATCATTCTGCAGTTAAGGATCTATCTTAAGCAAAGGATCTATCTACAGCAAAATATCTATATAAAGCCAATGATCTATCTACAACAAAGGATCTATTTACAACAGCAGAACTTTATACCTCAATTGATCTATCTACAGCAAAGGATCTATCTACAGATAAGGATCCATCCACAGCAAAGGATCTATCTACAGTAAAGGATCTATCTACTGAAAAGGATCTGTCTACAGCAAAGGATCTATCTACTGAAAAGGACCTATCTACAGTAAAGGATCTATCAACATCATATGGTCAATCCACAGCAAGGGATCTATCTACAGCAAAGGATCTATTTACAGTAAAGGAGCTATCTACAGCAAAAGATCTATCAACAATGAGGGATCTATCTGCAGCAAAGGTTCTATCTACAGCAAAGGATCTATCTTCAGCAAAGGATCTTTATACAGCATAGGATCTATGTACAGTATTGGATCTATCTGCTGCATAGGATACATCTGCTGTAAAGATTCTATCTACAGCAAAGAAACTATCTTCAGCAAAGAATCTATCTACAGCAAAGGATCTATCTACAGCAAAGGATCTATCTACAGCAAAGGATCTATCTACAGGAAAGGATCTATCTACAGCAAAGTGATCTATCTACAGTAAGGGATCTATATACAGCAAAGAATCTATCTACACCAAAGGATCTTTCTACAGCGAAAGATCTGTCAACAGCAAAGGATCTATCTACAGCAAAGGATCTATCTACGGCAAGGGATCTATCTACGTCAAAGGATCTATTTACAGTATGGGATCTATCTACAGCAAAGGTTTTATTTACAGTATGGGATCTATCAAAAGCAAAGATTATATTTACAGTATGGGATCTATCAACAGCAAAGGTTTTATCTACAGTAGAGGATCTTTCTACAGAAAAGGATATATCTGCAGAAATGGATCTATCTACAGCGAATGATCTATCTACAACAAAGGATCTATCTACAGCAAATGATCTATCTACGGCAGGGGATCTATCTACGGCAAAGGATTTATTTATTTATTTACAGCAAAGGATCTTAAATCTATTTACAGCAAAGTATCTATCTACAGCAAAGGATCTATCTACAGAAAAGGATCTATCTACAGCAAAATATATATTTACAACAACAGTTCTATCTACAGCAAATGATCTATCTACAGTAAAGTGTTCTATCTACAATAAGGGATCTATCTACAGCAAAGAATTTATCTACACCAAAGGATCTTTCTATAGCAAAAGATCTGTCAACAGCAAAGGATCTATCTACAGCAAAGGATCTATTTACAGCAGAAGATCTTTCTACAGCAGAGGATCTTTCTACAGCAAAGGATCTATCTACAGCAAAGAATCTATTTACAGTATGGGATCTATCAACAGCAAAGGTTTTATCTACAGTAAAGGATCAATCTACAGAAAAGGATCTATCTACAGAAAAGGATCTATCTACAGCGAAGGATCTATCTACAACAAAGGATCTTTCTACAGTAAATGATCTATCTACGGCAAGGGATCTATCTACGGCACAGGAGTTATTTATTTATTTACAGCAAAGGATCTATCTACAGAAAAGGATCTATCTACAGAAAAGGATCTATCTAAAGTAAAGGATCTATCTACAACAAAGGATCTATCTACAGCAAAGTATCTATCTACAGCAAACGATTTATCTACAGCAAAGGATCAATCTACAGAAAATGATCTATCTAAAGTAACGGGACTATATACAGCAAAGGATCCATCTACAGTTAAGGATCTATCAACAGCAAAGTATCAATCTACAACAAAAGATCTATTTACAACAAAAGTTCTATCTACAGCAAAGGATCTATCTACAGCAAAGGATCTATCTACAGGAAAAGATCTATCTACAGCATAGGATCTATCTACAGTAAAGGATCTATCTACTGCAAAGGATCTGTCTACAGCAAAGGATCTATCAACAACAAAGAATCTATCTACAGCAAAGAATCTATGTTCAGCAGATAATCTATCTACAGCAAAAGATCTATCTACAGCAAAGGATCAATCTACAGAAAATGATCTATCTAAAGTAACGGGACTATATACAGCAAAGGATCCATCTACAGTTAAGGATCTATCAACAGCAAAGGATCAATCTATAACAAAAGATCTATTTACAACAAAAGTTCTATCTACAGCAAAGGATCTATCTGCAGCAAAAGATCTATCTACAGCAAAGGATCTATCTTCAGCAAAGGATCTTTATACAGCATAGGATCTATGTACAGTAATGGATCTTTTTCTGCATAGGATACATCTACTGCAAAGAATCTATCTACAGCAAAGAATCTATCTACAGCAAAGAATCTATCATCAGCAAAGAATCTATCTACAGCAAAGTATCTATCTACAGCAAAGGATCTATCTACAGAAAAGGATCTATCTACAGCAAAGGATCTATCTACAGTCAAGGATTTATCTACTGCTTAGGATCTCTCTACAGCAAAGGATCAATCTGCAGTTAAGGATCTATCTTAAGCAAAGGATCTATCTACAGCAAAATATCTATCTAAAACCAATGATCTATCTACAACAAAGGATCTATTTACAACAGCAGAACTTTATACCTCAATTGATCTATCTACAGCAAAGGATCTATCTACAGCAAAGTGATCTATCTTCAGTAAGAGATCTATCTACAGCAAAGAATCTGTCTACACCAAAGGATTTTTTACAGCGCAGAATCTATCAACAGCAGAGGATCAATCCTTAGCAAAAGATATATTTACAACAACAGTTCTATCTACAGCAAATGATCTATCTACAGTAAAGTGTTCTATCTACAATAAGGGATCTATCTACAGCAAAGAATTTATCTACACCAAAGGATCTTTCTATAGCAAAAGATCTGTCAACAGCAAAGGATCTATCTACAGCAAAGGATCTATTTACAGCAGAAGATCTTTCTACAGCAGAGGATCTTTCTACAGCAAAGGATCTATCTACAGCAAAGAATCTATTTACAGTATGGGATCTATCAACAGCAAAGGTTTTATCTACAGTAAAGGATCAATCTACAGAAAAGGATCTATCTACAGAAAAGGATCTATCTACAGCGAAGGATCTATCTACGGCAAGGGATCTATCTACGGCACAGGAGTTATTTATTTATTTACAGCAAAGGATCTATCTACAGAAAAGGATCTATCTACAGAAAAGGATCTATCTAAAGTTAAGGATCTATCTACAACAAAGGATCTATCTACAGCAAAGTATCTATCTACAGCAAACGATTTATCTACAGCAAAGGATCTATCTACAGATAAGGATCCATCCACAGCAAAGGATCTATCTACAGTAAAGGATCTATCTACTGCATAGGATACATCTACTGCAATGAATCTATCTAGAGAAAATAATCTATCTTCAGCAAAGAATCTATCTACAGAAACGGATCTATCTACAACGAAGGATCTATCTACAGCAAAGGTTCAATCTACAGCAAATGATCTATCTTCAGCAAAGGTTCTTTCTACAGCATAAGATCTATCTACAGCAAAGGATCTATCTACAATAAGTGATCTATCTACATCAAAGGATCTATCTACAGCAAAAGATCTATTTACAGCAAATGGTCAATATACAGCAAAGGATATATCTGCAGTAATGGAACTCTATACAGCCAAATATCTATTTACAGAAAAGGATCTATCTACAGCAAAGGATCTATCTACAGCAAAGGATCAATTTATAGCGGAGAATCTTTCTACAGCAAAGGAACTACTACAGCAAAAGATCTATCTACAGCAAAGAATCTATCTACAGCAAAGGATCTATCTACAGCAAAAGATCTATCTACAGTAAGGGATCTATTTACAGCGAAGGATCAACCTACAGCAAATGATCTATCTACAGCAAAGGATCTATCTACAGCATAGGATCTATCTACAGCAATGGATCTATCTACCTTGAGGAATCTTTTTGCAGCGAAGGATAAATCTACAGTAAAGGATCTATTTACAGCGAAGGATCGATCTACAGCGAAGGATCTATCTACAGCAAAGGATCTATCTACAGCAAAGGATCTATCTACAGCAAAGGATCAATCTACAGCTAAGAATCTATCTACAGTCAAGGATTTATCTACTGCAAAGGATCTCTCTACAACAAAGGATCAATCTACATTTAAGGGTCTATCTTAAGCAAAGGATATATCTACAGCAAAGGATCTATCTAAAGCCAATGATCTATCTACAAAAAAGGATCTATTTAAAACAGCAGAACTTTATAGAGCAAAGGATCTATCTACAGCGAAGGATCTATCTACAGCAAAGTGATCTATCTTCAGTAAGGGATCTATCTACAGCAAATTATCTGTCTACACCAAAGGATCTTTCTACAGCGCAGGATCTGTCAACAGCAAAGGATCAATCTATTGCAAAAGATCAATTTATAACAAAAGTTCTATCTACAGCAAAGGATCTATCTACAGCAAAGGATCTATCTACAGGAAAGGATCTATCTACAGCAAAGGATCTATTTACAGTAAAGGAGCCATCTACATCAAAAGATCTATCATCAATAAGGGATCTATCTGCAGCAAAGAATCTATCAACAACAAAGGATCTATCTTCAGCAAAGGATCTATCTACAGCAAAGTGATCTATCTACAGTAAGGGATCTATCAACAGCAAATGATCTATCTACAGCAAAGGGATCTATCTACAGTAAGGGATCTATCTAGAGCAAAAAATCTATCTACATCAAAGGATCTTTCTACCACGAAAGATCTGTCAACACCAAAGGATCTATCTACAGAATAGGATCTATCTACGGCAAGGGATCTATTTACAGTAAAGGATCTATCTACAGCAAAAGATCTATCAACAATAAGGGATCTACCTACAGCAAATGATCTATCTACAGCAAGGTGTTCTATCTACAGAAAGGGATCTATCTACAGCAAAGAATCTATCTACACCAAAGGATCTTTCTACAGCGAAAGATCTGTCAACAGCAAAGGATCTATCTACAGCAAAGCATCTATTTACAGCAGAAGATCTTTCTACAGCAGAGGATCTTTCTACAGCAAAGGATCTATCTACAGCAAAGAATCTATCTACAGAAAAGGATCTATCTACAGCAAAGGATCTATCTACAGCAAAGGATCTATCTAAAGCCAATAATCTATCTACAAAAAAGGATCTATTTACAACAGCAGAACTTTATACAGCATAGGATCTGTCTACAGCAAAGGATCTATCTACAGCAAAGTGATCTATTTGCAGTAAGGGATCTATCTACAGAAAAGAATCTGTCTACAGCAAAAGATCTTTCTACAGCGCAGGATCTGTCAACAGCAAAGGATCAATCTATAGCAAAAGATCTATTTACAACAAAAGTTCTATCTAAAGCAAAGAATCTATCTACAGCAAAGGATCTATCGACAATAAGGGATCTATCTGCAGCAAAGGATCTATCTACAGCAAAGGATCTATCTTCAGCAAAGGATCTATCTACAGAAAGGTGATCTATCTACAGTAAGGGATCTTTCTACAGCAAATGATCTATCTACAGCAAAGTGATTTATCTACAGTATGGGATCTATCTACAGCAAAGAATCTATCTACACCAAAGGATCTTTCTACAGCGAAAGATCTGTCAACAGCAAAGGATCTATCTACAGCAATGGATCTATTTACAACAGGAGATCTTTCTTCAGCAGAGGATTTTTCTACAGCAAAGGATCTATCTACAGCAAAGGATCTATTTTCAGTATGGGATCTATCTACAGCAATAGTTTTATCAACAATAAAATATCTATCTACAGAAAAGGATCTTAGATCTATCTACAGCTAAGGATCTATCTACAGTAAAAGATCTATCTACTACAAAGGATCTATCTACAGCAAAGGATCTATCTACAACAAAGAATCTATGTACAGCTAAGAATCTATCTACAGCAAAGGATCTATCTACAGTAAAGGATCTATCTACTGCAAAGGATCTGTCTACAGCAAAGGATCTATCTACAACAAAGAATCTATCTTCAGCAAAGAATCTATGTTCAGCAGATAATCTATCTACAGCAAATGATCTATCTACAGCAAAGGATCAATCTACAGAAAATGATCTATCTAAAGTAACGGGACTATATACAGCAAAGTTTTCATCTACAGTTAAGGATCTATCAACAGCAAAGGATCAATCTATAACAAAAGATCTATTTACAACAAAAGTTCTATCTACAGCAAAGGGTCTATCTACAGCAAAGGATCTATCTACAGGAAAGGATCTATCTACAGCAGAGGATCTATTTACAGTAAAGGAGCTATCAACAGAAAATGATCTATCAACAATGAGGGATCTATCTGCAGCAAAGGATCTATCTACAGCAAAGGAGCTATTTACAGCAAGAGATCTATATCAACAATGAGGGATCTATCTGCAGCAAAGGATCTATCTGCAGCAAAAGATCTATCTACAGCAAAGGATCTATCCTCAGCAAAGGATCTTTATACAGCATAGGATCTATGTACAGTAATGGATCTTCTTCTGCATAGGAAACATCTACTGCAAAGAATCTATCTACAGCAAAGAATCTATCTTCAGCAAAGAATCTATCTACAGCAAAGGATCTATCTACAGCAAAGGTTCTATCTACAGAAAAGGATCTATCTACAGCAAAGGATCTATCTACAGTCAAGGATTTATCTACTGCATAGGATCTCTCCACAGCAAAGGATCAATCTGCAGTTAAGGATCTATCTTAAGCAAAGGATCTATCTACAGCAAAATATCTATATAAAGCCAATGATCTATCTACAACAAAGGATCTATTTACAACAGCAGAACTTTATACCTCAATTGATCTATCTACAGCAAAGGATCTATCTACAGCAAAGTGATCTATCTTCAGTAAGAGATCTATCTACAGCAAAGAATCTGTCTACACCAAAGGATTTTTTACAGCGCAGAATCTATCAACAGCAGAGGATCAATCTTTAGCAAAAGATATATTTACAGCAACAGTTCTATCTACAGCAAATGATCTATCTACAGTAAAGTGTTCTAT
Organism: Caprella mutica; assembly: GCA_947561585.1. Taxonomy (NCBI): domain Eukaryota; kingdom Metazoa; phylum Arthropoda; class Malacostraca; order Amphipoda; family Caprellidae; genus Caprella; species Caprella mutica. Next base: position 196,694 of record CANNZV010000445.1, on the reverse strand, counting down.
CTACAATAAGGGATCTATCTACAGCAAAGAATCTATCTACACCAAAGGATCTTTCTATAGCAAAAGATCTGTCAACAGCAAAGGATCTATCTACAGCAAAGGATCTATTTACAGCAGAAGATCTTTCTACAGCAGAGGATCTTTCTACAGCAAAGGATCTATCTACAGCAAAGAATCTATTTACAGTATGGGATCTATCAACAGCAAAGGTTTTATCTACAGTAAAGGATCAATCTACAGAAAAGGATCTATCTACAGAAAAGGATCTATCTACAGCAAATGATCTATCTACGGCAAGGGATCTATCTACAGCACAGAAGTTATTTATTTATTTACAGCAAAGGATCTATCTACAGAAAAGGATCTATCTACAGAAAAGGATCTATCTACAGCAAAGGATCTATCTACAACAAAGGATCTATCTACAGCAAAGTATCTATCTACAGCAAACGATTTATCTACAGCAAAGGATCTATCTACAGATAAGGATCCATCCACAGCAAAGGATCTATCTACAGTAAAGGATCTATCTACTGAAAAGGATCTGTCTACAGCAAAGGATCTATCTACTGAAAAGGACCTATCTACAGTAAAGGATCTATCAACATCATATGGTCAATCCACAGAAAGGGATCTATCTACAGCAAAGGATCTATTTACAGTAAAGGAGCTATCTACAGCAAAAGATCTATCAACAATGAGGGATCTATCTGCAGCAAAGGTTCTATCTACAGCAAAGGATCTATCTTCAGCAAAGGATCTTTATACAGCATAGGATCTATGTACAGTATTGGATCTATCTGCTGCATAGGATACATCTGCTGTAAAGAATCTATCTACAGCAAAGAAACTATCTTCAGCAAAAAATCTATCTACAGCAAAGGATCTATCTACAGCAAAGGATCTATCTACAGCAAAGGATCTATCTACAGGAAAGGATCTATCTACAGCAAAGTGATCTATCTACAGTAAGTGATCTATCTACAGCAAAGAATCTATCTACACCAAAGGATCTATCTACAGCGAAAAATCTGTCAACAGCAAAGGATCTATCTACAGCAAAGGATCTATCTACGGCAAGGGATCTATCTACGTCAAAGGATCTATTTACAGTATGGGATCTTTCTACAGCAAAGGTTTTATTTACAGTATGGGATCTATCAAAAGCAAAGGTTATATTTACAGTATGGGATCTATCAACAGCAAAGGTTTTATCTACAGTAAAGGATCTTTCTACAGAAAAGGATATATTTGCAGAAATGGATCTATCTACAGCGAAGGATCTATCTACAACAAAGGATCTATCTACAGCAAATGATCTATCTACGGCAGGGGATCTATCTACGGCAAAGGATTTATTTATTTATTTACAGCAAAGGATCTTAAATCTATCTACAGCAAAGGATTTATCTATCTTTCTACAGCAAAGGATCTATTTACAGTATGAGATCTATCAACAGCAAATGTTTTATCTACAGTAAAGTATCTATCTACAGAAAAGGATCTATCTACAGAAAAGGATCTATCTACAGCGAAGGATCTATCAACAACAAAGGATCTATCTACAGCTAATGATCTATCTACGGCAAGGGATCTATCTACGGCACAGGATTTATTTACTTATTTACAGCGAAGGATCTTAGATCTATCGACAGCAAATGATCTATCTATGTACAACAAAGAATCTAAGTACAGCAAAGAATCTATCTACAGTAAAGAATCTATCTACAGCATCGGATCTATCTACAGCAAAGGATCTATCTACAGCAAAGGATCTATCTACACCAGAGGATCTATCTACAGTAAAGGATCTATATACAGCAAAGTATCTATCTACAGCAAACGATTTATCTACAACAAAGGATCTATCTACAGTACAGGATCTATCTACAGCAAAGGATCTATCTACAGCAAAGGACCTATCTACAGTAAAGGATCTATCTACATCATATGATCAATCCACAGCAAGGGATCTATCTACAGCAAAGGATCTATTTACAGTAAAGGAGCTATCTACAGCAAAAGATCTATCAACAATGAGGGATCTATCTGCAGCAAAGGATCTATCTACAACAAAGGATCTATCTTCAGCATAGGATCTTTATACAGCATAGGATCTATGTACAGTAATGGATCTATGTACAGTAATGGATCTATCTACTGCATAGGATACATCTACTGCAAAGAATCTATCTACAGCAAAGAATCTATCTTCAGCAAAGAATCTATCTACAGCAAAGGATCTATCTACAGCAAAGGATCTATCTACAGCAAAGGATCTATCTACAGCAAAGGATCTATCTACAGTCAAGGATTTATCTACTGCAAAGGATTTCTCTACAGCAAAGGATCATTCTAAAGTTAAGGATCTATCTTAAGCAAAGGATCTATCTACTACAAAGGATCTATCTACAGCAAAGGATCTATCTACAACAAAGAATCTATGTACAGCTAAGAATCTATCTACAGCAAAGGATCAATCTAAAGTTAAGGATCTATCTTAAGCAAAGGATCTATCTACAGCAAAGGATCTATCTAAAGCCAATGATCTATCTACAACAAAAAATCTATTTACAACAGCAGAACTTTATACAGCAAAGGATCTATCTATAGCGAAGGATCTATCTACAGCAAAGTGATCTATCTTCAGTAAGGGATCTATCTACAGCAAATAATCTGTCTTCACCAGAGGATCTTTCTACAACGCAGGATCTGTCAACAGCAAAGGGTCTATCTACAGGAAAGGATCTGTCAACAGCAAAGGATCTATTTACAGTAAAGGAGCTATCTACAGCAAAAGATCTATCAACAATAAGGGATCTATCTGCAGCAAAGAATCTATCTACAGCAAAGGATCTATCTTCAGCAAAGGATCTATCTATACAGCAAAGTGTTCTATCTACAGTAAGGGATCTATCTACAGCAAAAAATCTATCTACACCAAAAGATCTTTTTACAGCGAGAGATCTGTCAACAGCAAAGGATCTATCTACAGCAAAGGATCTATTTACAGCAGAAGATCTTTCTACAGCAGAGGATCTTTCTACAGCAAAGGATCTATCTACAGCAAAAGATCTATTTACAGCAAATGGTCAATATACAGCAAAGGATATATCTGCAGTAATGGAACTCTATACAGCAAAATATCTATTTACAGAAAAGGATCTATCTACAGCAAAGGATCTATCTACAGCAAAGGATCAATTTATAGCGGAGAATCTTTCTACAGCAAAGGAACTACTACAGCAAAAGATCTATCTACAGCAAAGAATCTATCTACAGCAAAGGATCTATCTACAGCAAAAGATCTATCTACAGTAAGGGATCTATTTACAGCGAAGGATCAACCTACAGCAAATGATCTATCTACAGCAAAGGATCTATCTACAGCATAGGATCTATCTACAGCAATGGATCTATCTACCTTAAGGAATCTTTTTGCAGCGAAGGATAAATCTACAGTAAAGGATCTATTTACAGCGAAGGATCGATCTACAGCGAAGGATCTATCTACAGCAAAGGATCTATCTACAGCAAAGGATCTATCTACAGCAAAGGATCTATCTACAGCTAAGAATCTATCTACAGTCAAGGATTTATCTACTGCAAAGGATCTCTCTACAACAAAGGATCAATCTACATTTAAGGGTCTATCTTAAGCAAAGGATATATCTACAGCAAAGGATCTATCTAAAGCCAATGATCTATCTACAAAAAAGGATCTATTTAAAACAGCAGAACTTTATAGAGCAAAGGATCTATCTACAGCGAAGGATCTATCTACAGCAAAGTGATCTATCTTCAGTAAAGGATCTATCTACAGCAAATTATCTGTCTACACCAAAGGATCTTTCTACAGCGCAGGATCTGTCAACAGCAAAGGATCAATCTAATGCAAAAGATCAATTTATAACAAAAGTTCTATCTACAGCAAAGGATCTATCTACAGCAAAGGATCTATCTACAGGAAAGGATCTATCTACAGCAAAGGATCTATTTACAGTAAAGGAGCCATCTACATCAAAAGATCTATCATCAATAAGGGATCTGTCTACAGCAAAGGATCTATCTACAGCAAAGGATCTATCTTCAGCAAAGGATCAATCTACAGCAAAGTGATCTATCTACAGTAAGGGATCTATCTACACCAAATGATCTATCTACAGCAAAGTGATCTATCTACAGTAAGGGATCTATCTACAGCAAAGAATCTATCTACACCAAAGGATCTTTCTACAGCGAAAGATCTGTCAACAGCAAAGGATCTATCTACAGCAAAGGATCTATCTACGGCAAGGGATCTATCTACGTCAAAGGATCTATTTACAGTGTGGGATCTATCTATAGCGAAGGTTTTATTTACAGTATGGGATCTATCAAAAGCAAAGGTTATATTTACAGTATGGGATCTATCAACAGCTAAGGTTTTATCTACAGTAAAGGATCTTTCTACAGAAAAGGATATATCTGCGGAAAAGGATCTATCTACAGCGAAGGATCTATCTACAACAAAGGATCTATTGACAGCAAATGATCTATCTACGGCTGGGAATCTATCTACGGCAAAGGATTCATTTATTTATTTACAGCAAAGGATCTTAAATCTATCTACAGCGAAGGATTTTTCTACAGTAAAGGATCTATCTACTACAAAGGATCTATCTACAGCAAATGATCTATCTACAACAAAGAATCTATGTACAGCAATGAATCTATCTACAGCAAAGGGATCTATCTACAGTAAGGGATCTATCTACAGCAAATGATCTATCTACAGCAAAGTGATCTATCTACAGTAAGGGATCTATCTACAGCGAAGGATCTATCTACAGCAAAGGATCTATCTACAGATAAGGATCCATCTACAGCAAAGGATCTATCTACAGTAAAGGATCTATCTACTGCAAAGGATATATCTACAGCAAAGGATCTATCTACAACAAAGGACCTATCTACAGTAAAGGATCTATTTACAGCAAAGGAGCTATCTATAGCAAAAGATCTATCTACAATAAGGGATCTATCTGCAGCAAAGGATCTATCTGCAGCAAAGGATCTATCTTCAGCAAAGGATCTTTATACAGCATAGGATCTATGTATAGTAAAGGATCTATCTACTGCATAGGATACAACTACTGCAAAGAATCTATCTAAAGCAAAGAATCTATTTTCAGCAAAGAATCTATCTACAGAAAAGGATCTATCTACAACGAAGGATCTATTTACAGCAAAGGAGCTATCCATAGCAAAAGATCTATCTACAATAAGGGATCTATCTGCAGCAAAGGATCTATCTGCAGCAAAGGATCTATCTGCAGCAAAGGATCTATCTTCAGCAAAGGATCTTTATACAGCATAGGATCTATGTATAGTAAAGGATCTATCTACTGCATAGGATACAACTACTGCAAATAATCTATCTATAAAGCAAAGAATCTATTTTCAGCAAAGAATCTATCTACAGAAAAGGATCTATCTACAACGAAGGATCTATCTATAGTAAAGGAACAATCTACAGCAAATGATCTATCTTCAGCAAAGGATCTTTCTACAGCATAAGATCTATCTACAGCAAAGGATCTATCTACAATAAGTGATCTATCTACAGCAAAGGATCTATCTACTGCAAAAGATCTATCTACAACAAATGATCAATCTACAGCAAAGGATATATCTACAGTAAAGCAATTCTATACAGCCAAAGGATCCATTTACAGCAAAGGATCTATCTACAGCGAAGGATCGATCTACAGCAAATGATCTATCTACATCAAAGGATATTTCTACAGCATAGGATCTATCTACAGCAATGGATCTATCTACAGTAAGGGATGTTTTTGCAGCAAAGGATCAATCTACAGCAAAGGATCTATTTACAGCGAAGGATCGATCTACAGCAAAGGATCTATATACAGCAAAGGATCTATCTACAGCAAAGGATCTATCTACTGCAAAGGACATATCTATAGTAAAGGATCTGTTTACAGTCAAGGATTTATCTACTGCAAAGGATCTCTCTACAGCAATGAATCAATCTACATTTAAGGATCTATCTTAAGCAAAGGATCTATCTACAGCAAAGGATCTATCTAAAACCAATGATCTATCTACAAAAAAGGATCTATTTACAACAGCAGAACTTTATACAGCAAAGGATCTATCTACAGCAAAGAATCTATCTACAGCAAAGTGATCTATTTTCAGTAAGGGATCTATCTACAGAAAAGAATCTGTCTACACCAAAAGATCTATCTACAGCGCAGGATCTGTCAACAGCAAAGGATCAATCTTTAGCAAAAGATCTATCTACAGCAAAGGATCTATCTACAGCAAAGGATCTATCTACAGCAAAGGATTTATCAACAATAAGGGATCTATCTGCAGCAAAGAATCTATCAACAACAAAGGATCTATCTTCAGCAAAGGATCTATCTACAGCAAAGTGATCTATCTACAGTAAGGGATCTATCAACAGCAAATGATCTATCTACAGCAAAGGGATCTATCTACAGTAAGGGATCTATCTAGAGCAAAGAATCTATCTACATCAAAGGATCTTTCTACCACGAAAGATCTGTCAACACCAAAGGATCTATCTACAGAAAAGGATCTATCTACGGCAAGGGATCTATTTACAGTAAAGGATCTATCTACAGCAAAAGATCTATCAACAATAAGGGATCTACCTACAGCAAATGATCTATCTACAGCAAGGTGTTCTATCTACAGAAAGGGATCTATCTACAGCAAAGAATCTATCTACACCAAAGGATCTTTCTACAGCGAAAGATCTGTCAACAGCAAAGGATCTATCTACAGCAAAGCATCTATTTACAGCAGAAGATCTTTCTACAGCAGAGGATCTTTCTACAGCAAAGGATCTATCTACAGCAAAGAATCTATCTACAGAAAAGGATCTATCTACAGCAAAGGATCTATCTACAGCAAAGGATCTATCTAAAGCCAATAATCTATCTACAAAAAAGGATCTATTTACAACAGCAGAACTTTATACAGCATAGGATCTGTCTACAGCAAAGGATCTATCTACAGCAAAGTGATCTATTTGCAGTAAGGGATCTATCTACAGAAAAGAATCTGTCTACAGCAAAAGATCTTTCTACAGCGCAGGATCTGTCAACAGCAAAGGATCAATCTATAGCAAAAGATCTATTTACAACAAAAGTTCTATCTAAAGCAAAGAATCTATCTACAGCAAAGGATCTATCGACAATAAGGGATCTATCTGCAGCAAAGGATCTATCTACAGCAAAGGATCTATCTTCAGCAAAGGATCTATCTACAGAAAAGTGATCTATCTACAGTAAGGGATCTTTCTACAGCAAATGATCTATCTACAGCAAAGTGATTTATCTACAGTATGGGATCTATCTACAGCAAAGAATCTATCTACACCAAAGGATCTTTCTACAGCGAAAGATCTGTCAACAGCAAAGGATCTATCTACAGCAATGGATCTATTTACAACAGGAGATCTTTCTTCAGCAGAGGATTTTTCTACAGCAAAGGATCTATCTACAGCAAAGGATCTATTTTCAGTATGGGATCTATCTACAGCAATAGTTTTATCAACAATAAAATATCTATCTACAGAAAAGGATCTTAGATCTATCTACAGCTAAGGATCTATCTACAGTAAAAGATCTATCTACTACAAAGGATCTATCTACAGCAAAGGATCTATCTACAACAAAGAATCTATGTACAGCTAAGAATCTATCTACAGCAAAGGATCTATCTACAGTAAAGGATCTATCTACTGCAAAGGATCTGTCTACAGCAAAGGATCTATCTACAACAAAGAATCTATCTTCAGCAAAGAATCTATGTTCAGCAGATAATCTATCTACAGCAAATGATCTATCTACAGCAAAGGATCAATCTACAGAAATTGATCTATCTAAAGTAACGGGACTATATACAGCAAAGTTTTCATCTACAGTTAAGGATCTATCAACAGCAAAGGATCAATCTATAACAAAAGATCTATTTACAACAAAAGTTCTATCTACAGCAAAGGGTCTATCTACAGCAAAGGATCTATCTACAGGAAAGGATCTATCTACAGCAGAGGATCTATTTACAGTAAAGGAGCTATCAACAGAAAATGATCTATCAACAATGAGGGATCTATCTGCAGCAAAGGATCTATCTACAGCAAAGGATCTATCTACAGCAAAGGAGCTATTTACAGCAAGAGATCTATATCAACAATGAGGGATCTATCTGCAGCAAAGGATCTATCTGCAGCAAAAGATCTATCTACAGCAAAGGATCTATCTTCAGCAAAGGATCTTTATACAGCATAGGATCTATGTACAGTAATGGATCTTCTTCTGCATAGGAAACATCTACTGCAAAGAATCTATCTACAGCAAAGAATCTATCTTCAGCAAAGAATCTATCTACAGCAAAGGATCTATCTACAGCAAAGGTTCTATCTACAGAAAAGGATCTATCTACAGCAAAGGATCTATCTACAGTCAAGTATTTATCTACTGCATAGGATCTCTCCACAGCAAAGGATCAATCTGCAGTTAAGGATCTATCTTAAGCAAAGGATCTATCTACAGCAAAATATCTATATAAAGCCAATGATCTATCTACAACAAAGGATCTATTTACAACAGCAGAACTTTATACCTCAATTGATCTATCTACAGCAAAGGATCTATCTACACCAAAGGATCTTTCTATAGCAAAAGATCTGTCAACAGCAAAGGATCTATCTACAGCAAAGGATCTATTTACAGCAGAAGATCTTTCTACAGCAGAGGATCTTTCTACAGCAAAGGATCTATCTACAGCAAAGAATCTATTTACAGTATGGGATCTATCAACAGCAAAGGTTTTATCTACAGTAAAGGATCAATCTACAGAAAAGGATCTATCTACAGAAAAGGATCTATCTACAGCAAATGATCTATCTACGGCAAGGGATCTATCTACAGCACAGAAGTTATTTATTTATTTACAGCAAAGGATCTATCTACAGAAGAGGATCTATCTACAGAAAAGGATCTATCTACAGCAAAGGATCTATCTACAACAAAGGATCTATCTACAGCAAAGTATCTATCTACAGCAAACGATTTATCTACAGCAAAGGATCTATCTACAGATAAGGATCCATCCACAGCAAAGGATCTATCTACAGTAAAGGATCTATCTACTGAAAAGGATCTGTCTACAGCAAAGGATCTATCTACTGAAAAGGACCTATCTACAGTAAAGGATCTATCAACATCATATGGTCAATCCACAGAAAGGGATCTATCTACAGCAAAGGATCTATTTACAGTAAAGGAGCTATCTACAGCAAAAGATCTATCAACAATGAGGGATCTATCTGCAGCAAAGGTTCTATCTACAGCAAAGGATCTATCTTCAGCAAAGGATCTTTATACAGCATAGGATCTATGTACAGTATTGGATCTATCTGCTGCATAGGATACATCTGCTGTAAAGAATCTATCTACAGCAAAGAAACTATCTTCAGCAAAAAATCTATCTACAGCAAAGGATCTATCTACAGCAAAGGATCTATCTACAGCAAAGGATCTATCTACAGTTAAGGATCTATCTACAGCGAAAGATCTGTCAACAGCAAAGGATCTATCTACAGCAAAGGATCTATCTACGGCAAGGGATCTATCTACGTCAAAGGATCTATTTACAGTATGGGATCTTTCTACAGCAAAGGTTTTATTTACAGTATGGGATCTATCAAAAGCAAAGGTTATATTTACAGTATGGGATCTATCAACAGCAAAGGTTTTATCTACAGTAAAGGATCTTTCTACAGAAAAGGATATATTTGCAGAAATGGATCTATCTACAGCGAAGGATCTATCTACAACAAAGGATCTATCTACAGCAAATGATCTATCTACGGCAGGGGATCTATCTACGGCAAAGGATTTATTTATTTATTTACAGCAAAGGATCTTAAATCTATCTACAGCAAAGGATTTATCTATCTTTCTACAGCAAAGGATCTATTTACAGTATGAGATCTATCAACAGCAAATGTTTTATCTACAGTAAAGTATCTATCTACAGAAAAGGATCTATCTACAGAAAAGGATCTATCTACAGCGAAGGATCTATCAACAACAAAGGATCTATCTACAGCTAATGATCTATCTACGGCAAGGGATCTATCTACGGCACAGGATTTATTTATTTATTTACAGCGAAGGATCTTAGATCTATCGACAGCAAATGATCTATCTATGTACAACAAAGAATCTAAGTACAGCAAAGAATCTATCTACAGTAAAGAATCTATCTACAGCATCGGATCTATCTACAGCAAAGGATCTATCTACAGCAAAGGATCTATCTACACCAGAGGATCTATCTACAGTAAAGGATCTATATACAGCAAAGTATCTATCTACAGCAAACGATTTATCTACAACAAAGGATCTATCTACAGTACAGGATCTATCTACAGCAAAGGATCTATCTACAGCAAAGGACCTATCTACAGTAAAGGATCTATCTACATCATATGATCAATCCACAGCAAGGGATCTATCTACAGCAAAGGATCTATTTACAGTAAAGGAGCTATCTACAGCAAAAGATCTATCAACAATGAGGGATCTATCTGCAGCAAAGGATCTATCTACAACAAAGGATCTATCTTCAGCATAGGATCTTTATACAGCATAGGATCTATGTACAGTAATGGATCTATGTACAGTAATGGATCTATCTACTGCATAGGATACATCTACTGCAAAGAATCTATCTACAGCAAAGAATCTATCTTCAGCAAAGAATCTATCTACAGCAAAGGATCTATCTACAGCAAAGGATCTATCTACAGCAAAGGATCTATCTACAGCAAAGGATCTATCTACAGTCAAGGATTTATCTACTGCAAAGGATTTCTCTACAGCAAAGGATCCTTCTAAAGTTAAGGATCTATCTTAAGCAAAGGATCTATCTACTACAAAGGATCTATCTACAGCAAAGGATCTATCTACAACAAAGAATCTATGTACAGCTAAGAATCTATCTACAGCAAAGGATCAATCTAAAGTTAAGGATCTATCTTAAGCAAAGGATCTATCTACAGCAAAGGATCTATCTAAAGCCAATGATCTATCTACAACAAAAAATCTATTTACAACAGCAGAACTTTATACAGCAAAGGATCTATCTATAGCGAAGGATCTATCTACAGCAAAGTGATCTATCTTCAGTAAGGGATCTATCTACAGCAAATAATCTGTCTTCACCAAAGGATCTTTCTACAACGCAGGATCTGTCAACAGCAAAGGGTCTATCTACAGGAAAGGATCTGTCAACAGCAAAGGATCTATTTACAGTAAAGGAGCTATCTACAGCAAAAGATCTATCAACAATAAGGGATCTATCTGCAGCAAAGAATCTATCTACAGCAAAGGATCTATCTTCAGCAAAGGATCTATCTATACAGCAAAGTGTTCTATCTACAGTAAGGGATCTATCTACAGCAAAAAATCTATCTACACCAAAAGATCTTTTTACAGCGAGAGATCTGTCAACAGCAAAGGATCTATCTACAGCAAAGGATCTATTTACAGCAGAAGATCTTTCTACAGCAGAGGATCTTTCTACAGCAAAGGATCTATCTACAGCAAAGGATCTTTTTACAGTATGGGATCTATCTACAGCAATGGTTTTATCTACAATAAAAGATGTATCTACAGAAAAGGATCTATCTACAGTAAAGGATTTATCTAAAGATAATTATCTATCTACAACGAACGATTTATCTACAGCAAAGGATCTATCTACATATAAGGATCCATCTACAGCAAAGGATCTATCTACAGTAAAGGATCTATCTACAGCAAAGGACCTATCTACAGTAAAGGATCTATCTACATCGTCTGATCAATCCACAGCAAGGGATCTATCTGCAGCAAAGGATCTATTTACAGTAAAGGTGCTATCCACAGCAAAAGATCTATTTACAATAATGGATCTATCCGCAGCAAAGGATTTATCTACAGCAAAGGATCTATCTTCAGCAAAGGATCTTTATACAGCATAGGATCTATGTACAGTAAAGGATCTATCTACTGCATAGTATACATCTACTGCAATGAATCTATCTAGAGAAAATAATCTATCTTCAGCAAAGAATCTATCTACAGAAACGGATCTATCTACAACGAAGGATCTATCTACAGCAAAGGTTCAATCTACAGCAAATGATCTATCTTCAGCGAAGGTTTTTTCTACAGCATAAGATCTATCTACAGCAAAGGATCTATCTACAATAAGTGAGCTATCTACATCAAAGGATCTATCTGCTGCGAAAGATCTATTTACAGCAAAGGATCTATCTACAGCAAAGGATCTATCTACAGAAAAGGATCTATCTACAGCAAAGGATCTATCTACAGTCAAGGATTTATTTACTGCATAGGATCTCTCTACAGCAAAAGATCAATCTAAAGTTAAGGATCTATCTTAAGCAAAGGATCTATCTACAGCAAAATATCTATCTAAAGCCAATGATCTATCTACAACATAGGATCTATTTTCAACAGCAGAACTTTATACCCTAATGGATCTATCTACAGAAAAGGATCTATCTACAGCAAAGGATCTATTTACAGTAAAGGAGCTATCTACAGCAAAAGATCTATAAACAATAAGGGATCTACCTACAGCAAATGATCTATCTACAGCAAGGTGTTCTATCTACAGTAAGGGATCTATCTACAGCATAGAATCTATCTACACCAAAGGATCTATCTACAACAAAAAATCTATTTACAACAGCAGAACTTTAAACAGCAAAGGATCTATCTATAGCGAAGGATCTATCTACAGCAAAGTGATCTATCTTCAGTAAGGGATCTATCTACAGCAAATAATCTGTCTTCACCAAAGGATCTTTCTACAACGCAGGATCTGTCAACAGCAAAAGATCTATCTACAGGAAAGGATCTGTCTACAGCAAAGGATCTATTTACAGTAAAGGAGCTATCTACAGCAAAAGATCTATCAACAATAAGGGATCTATCTGCAGCAAAGAATCTATCTACAGCAAAGGATCTATCTTCAGCAAAGGATCTATCTATACAGCAAAGTGTTCTATCTACAGTAAGGGATCTATCTACAGCAAAAAATCTATTTACACCAAAGGATCTTTTTACAGCGAAAGATCTGTCAACAGCAAAGGATCTATCTACAGCAAAGGATCTATTTACAGCAGAAGATCTTTCTACAGCAGAGGATCTTTCTACAGCAAAGGATCTATCTACAGCAAAGGATCTTTTTACAGTATGGGATCTATCTACAGCAACGGTTTTATCTACAATAAAAGATCTATCTACAGAAAAGGATCTATCTACAGAAAAAGATCTATCTACAGTTAAGGATCTATCTACAGCAAAATATCTATCTAAAGCCAATGATCTATCTACAACAAAGGATCTATTTACAACAGCAGAACTTTATACCTCAATTGATCTATCTACAGCAAAGGATCTATCTACAGCAAAGTGATCTATCTTCAGTAAGAGATCTATCTAAAGCAAAGAATCTGTCTACACCAAAGGATTTTTTACAGCGCAGGATCTATCAACAGCAGAGGATCAATCATTAGCAAAATATATATTTACAACAACAGTTCTATCTACAGCAAAAGATCTATCAACAATATGGGATCTATCTACAGCAAATGAATTATCTACAGCAAAGGATCTTTCTACAGCAAAAGATCTGTCAACAGCAAGGGATCTATCTACAGAAAAGGATCTATTTACAGCAGAAGATCTTTCTACATCAGAGGATCCTTCTACAGCAAAGGATCTATCTACAGCAAAGAATCTATTTACAGTATGGGATATATCAACAGCAAAGGTTTTATCTACAGTAAAAAAGGATCAATCTACAGAAAAGGATCTATCTACTGAAAAGGATCTATCTACAACAAAGGATCTATCTACAGCAAATGATCTATCTACGGCAAGGGATCTATCTACGGCACAGGATCTATTTATTTATTTACAGCAAAGGATCTATCTACAGAAAAGAATCTATCTACAGAAAAGGATCTATCTACAGCGAAGGATCTATCTACAACAAAGGATCTATCTACAGCAAATGATCTATCTACTACAAAGGATCTATCTAAAGCAAATGTTCTATCTACAACAAAGAATCTATGTACAGCAAAGAATCTATCTACAGCAAAGGATCAATCTACAGTAAAGGATCTATCTACAGCAAAGGATCTATCTACAGTAAAGGATCTATCTACTGAAAAGGATCTGTCTACAGCAAAGGATCTATCTACAGCAAGAGACCTATCTACAGTAAAGGATCTATCAACATCATATGATCAATCCACAGCAAGGGATCTATCTACAGCAAAGGATCTATTTACAGTAAAGGAGCTATCTACAGCAAAAGATCTATCAACAATGAGGGATCTATCTGCAGCAAAGGCTCTATCTACAGCAAAGGATCTATCTTCAGCAAAGGATCTTTATACAGCATAGGATCTATGTACAGTATTGGATCTATCTACTGCATAGGATACATATGCTGCAAAGAATCTATCTACAGCAAAGAAACTATCTTCAGCAAAGAATCTATCTACAGAAAAGGATCTATCAACAGCAAAGGATCTATCTACAGCAAAGGATCTATCTACAGTAAAGGATCTATCTACAGCAAAATATCTATCTAAAGCCAATGATCTATCTACAATAAAGGATCTATTTACAACAGCAGAACTTTATACCTCAATTGATCTATCTACAGCAAAGGATCTATCTACAGAAAAGGATCTATCTACAGCAAAGGATCTATCTACAGTCAAGGATTTATTTACTGCATAGGATCTCTCTACAGCAAAAGATCAATCTAAAGTTAAGGATCTATCTTAAGCAAAGGATCTATCTACAGCAAAATATCTATCTATAGCCAATGATCTATCTACAACATAGGATCTATTTTCAACAGCAGAACTTTATACCCTAATGGATCTATCTACAGAAAAGGATCTATCTACAGCAAAGGATCTATTTACAGTAAAGGAGCTATCTACAGCAAAAGATCTATAAACAATAAGGGATCTACCTACAGCAAATGATCTATCTACAGCAAGGTGTTCTATCTACAGTAAGGGATCTATCTACAGCAAAGAATCTATCTACACCAAAGGATCTATCTACAACAAAAAATCTATTTACAACAGCAGAACTTTAAACAGCAAAGGATCTATCTATAGTGAAGGATCTATCTACAGCAAAGTGATCTATCTTCAGTAAGGGATCTATCTACAGCAAATAATCTGTCTTCACCAAAGGATCTTTCTACAACGCAGGATCTGTCAACAGCAAAAGATCTATCTACAGGAAAGGATCTGTTTACAGCAAAGGATCTATTTACAGTAAAGGAGCTATCTACAGCAAAAGATCTATCAACAATAAGGGATCTATCTGCAGCAAAGAATCTATCTACAGCAAAGGATCTATCTTCAGCAAAGGATCTATCTATACAGCAAAGTGTTCTATCTACAGTAAGGGATCTATCTACAGCAAAAAATCTATTTACACCAAAGGATCTTTTTACAGCGAAAGATCTGTCAACAGCAAAGGATCTATCTACAGCAAAGAATCTATTTACAGCAGAAGATCTTTCTACAGCAGAGGATCTTTCTACAGCAAAGGATCTATCTACAGCAAAGGATCTTTTTACAGTATGGGATCTATCTACAGCAACGGTTTTATCTACAATAAAAGATCTATTTACAGAAAAGGATCTATCTACAGAAAAAGATCTATCTACAGTAAAGGATCTATCTACAGCAAAATATCTATCTAAAGCCAATGATCTATCTACAACAAAGGATCTATTTACAACAGCAGAACTTTATACCTCAATTGATCTATCTACAGCAAAGGATCTATCTACAGCAAAGTGATCTATCTTCAGTAAGAGATCTATCTAAAGCAAAGAATCTGTCTACACCAAAGGATTTTTTACAGCGCAGGATCTATCAACAGCAGAGGATCAATCATTAGCAAAATATATATTTACAACAACAGTTCTATCTACAGCAAAAGATCTATCAACAATAAGGGATCTATCTACAGCAAATGAATTATCTACAGCAAAGGATCTTTCTATAGCAAAAGATCTGTCAACAGCAAAGGATCTATCTACAGCAAAGGATCTATTTACAGCAGAAGATCTTTCTACAGCAGAGGATCTTTCTACAGCAAAGTATCTATCTACAGCAAACGATTTATCTACAGCAAAGGATCTATCTACAGATAAGGATCCATCCACAGCAAAGGATCTATCTACAGTAAAGGATCTATCTACTGAAAAGGATCTGTCTACAGCAAAGGATCTATCTACTGAAAAGGACCTATCTACAGTAAAGGATCTATCAACATCATATGGTCAATCCACAGAAAGGGATCTATCTACAGCAAAGGATCTATTTACAGTAAAGGAGCTATCTACAGCAAAAGATCTATCAACAATGAGGGATCTATCTGCAGCAAAGGTTCTATCTACAGCAAAGGATCTATCTTCAGCAAAGGATCTTTATACAGCATAGGATCTATGTACAGTATTGGATCTATCTGCTGCATAGGATACATCTGCTGTAAAGAATCTATCTACAGCAAAGAAACTATCTTCAGCAAAAAATCTATCTACAGCAAAGGATCTATCTACAGCAAAGGATCTATCTACAGCAAAGGATCTATCTACAGGAAAGGATCTATCTACAGCAAAGTGATCTATCTACAGTAAGTGATCTATCTACAGCAAAGAATCTATCTACACCAAAGGATCTATCTACAGCGAAAGATCTGTCAACAGCAAAGGATCTATCTACAGCAAAGGATCTATCTACGGCAAGGGATCTATCTACGTCAAAGGATCTATTTACAGTATGGGATCTTTCTACAGCAAAGGTTTTATTTACAGTATGGGATCTATCAAAAGCAAAGGTTATATTTACAGTATGGGATCTATCAACAGCAAAGGTTTTATCTACAGTAAAGGATCTTTCTACAGAAAAGGATATATTTGCAGAAATGGATCTATCTACAGCGAAGGATCTATCTACAACAAAGGATCTATCTACAGCAAATGATCTATCTACGGCAGGGGATCTATCTACGGCAAAGGATTTATTTATTTATTTACAGCAAAGGATCTTAAATCTATCTACAGCAAAGGATTTATCTATCTTTCTACAGCAAAGGATCTATTTACAGTATGAGATCTATCAACAGCAAATGTTTTATCTACAGTAAAGTATCTATCTACAGAAAAGGATCTATCTACAGAAAAGGATCTATCTACAGCGAAGGATCTATCAACAACAAAGGATCTATCTACAGCTAATGATCTATCTACGGCAAGGGATCTATCTACGGCACAGGATTTATTTATTTATTTACAGCGAAGGATCTTAGATCTATCGACAGCAAATGATCTATCTATGTACAACAAAGAATCTAAGTACAGCAAAGAATCTATCTACAGTAAAGAATCTATCTACAGCATCGGATCTATCTACAGCAAAGGATCTATCTACAGCAAAGGATCTATCTACACCAGAGAATCTATCTACAGTAAAGGATCTATATACAGCAAAGTATCTATCTACAGCAAACGATTTATCTACAACAAAGGATCTATCTACAGTACAGGATCTATCTACAGCAAAGGATCTATCTACAGCAAAGGACCTATCTACAGTAAAGGATCTATCTACATCATATGATCAATCCACAGCAAGGGATCTATCTACAGCAAAGGATCTATTTACAGTAAAGGAGCTATCTACAGCAAAAGATCTATCAACAATGAGGGATCTATCTGCAGCAAAGGATCTATCTACAACAAAGGATCTATCTTCAGCATAGGATCTTTATACAGCATAGGATCTATCTACAGCAAAGGATCTATCTACAGCAAAGGATCTATCTACAGCAAAGGATCTATCTACAGTCAAGGATTTATCTACTGCAAAGGATTTCTCTACAGCAAAGGATCATTCTAAAGTTAAGGATCTATCTTAAGCAAAGGATCTATCTACTACAAAGGATCTATCTACAGCAAAGGATCTATCTACAACAAAGAATCTATGTACAGCTAAGAATCTATCTA
The DNA here is from genome assembly GCA_947561585.1 of Caprella mutica. NCBI lineage: Eukaryota > Metazoa > Arthropoda > Malacostraca > Amphipoda > Caprellidae > Caprella > Caprella mutica. The sequence goes on along the minus strand of CANNZV010000445.1, from coordinate 178,517 downwards.
CAGCAAAGGATCAATCTAAAGTTAAGGATCTATCTTAAGCAAAGGATCTATCTACAGCAAAGGATCTATCTAAAGCCAATGATCTATCTACAACAAAAAATCTATTTACAACAGCAGAACTTTATACAGCAAAGGATCTATCTATAGCGAAGGATCTATCTACAGCAAAGTGATCTATCTTCAGTAAGGGATCTATCTACAGCAAATAATCTGTCTTCACCAAAGGATCTTTCTACAACGCAGGATCTGTCAACAGCAAAGGGTCTATCTACAGGAAAGGATCTGTCAACAGCAAAGGATCTATTTACAGTAAAGGAGCTATCTACAGCAAAAGATCTATCAACAATAAGGGATCTATCTGCAGCAAAGAATCTATCTACAGCAAAGGATCTATCTTCAGCAAAGGATCTATCTATACAGCAAAGTGTTCTATCTACAGTAAGGGATCTATCTACAGCAAAAAATCTATCTACACCAAAAGATCTTTTTACAGCGAGAGATCTGTCAACAGCAAAGGATCTATCTACAGCAAAGGATCTATTTACAGCAGAAGATCTTTCTACAGCAGAGGATCTTTCTACAGCAAAGGATCTATCTACAGCAAAGGATCTTTTTACAGTATGGGATCTATCTACAGCAATGGTTTTATCTACAATAAAAGATGTATCTACAGAAAAGGATCTATCTACAGTAAAGGATTTATCTAAAGATAATTATCTATCTACAACGAACGATTTATCTACAGCAAAGGATCTATCTACATATAAGGATCCATCTACAGCAAAGGATCTATCTACAGTAAAGGATCTATCTACAGCAAAGGACCTATCTACAGTAAAGGATCTATCTACATCGTCTGATCAATCCACAGCAAGGGATCTATCTGCAGCAAAGGATCTATTTACAGTAAAGGTGCTATCCACAGCAAAAGATCTATTTACAATAATGGATCTATCCGCAGCAAAGGATTTATCTACAGCAAAGGATCTATCTTCAGCAAAGGATCTTTATACAGCATAGGATCTATGTACAGTAAAGGATCTATCTACTGCATAGTATACATCTACTGCAATGAATCTATCTAGAGAAAATAATCTATCTTCAGCAAAGAATCTATCTACAGAAACGGATCTATCTACAACGAAGGATCTATCTACAGCAAAGGTTCAATCTACAGCAAATGATCTATCTTCAGCGAAGGTTTTTTCTACAGCATAAGATCTATCTACAGCAAAGGATCTATCTACAATAAGTGAGCTATCTACATCAAAGGATCTATCTGCTGCGAAAGATCTATTTACAGCAAAGGATCTATCTACAGCAAAGGATCTATCTACAGAAAAGGATCTATCTACAGCAAAGGATCTATCTACAGTCAAGGATTTATTTACTGCGTAGGATCTCTCTACAGCAAAAGATCAATCTAAAGTTAAGGATCTATCTTAAGCAAAGGATCTATCTACAGCAAAATATCTATCTAAAGCCAATGATCTATCTACAACATAGGATCTATTTTTAACAGCAGAACTTTATACCCTAATGGATCTATCTACAGAAAAGGATCTATCTACAGCAAAGGATCTATTTACAGTAAAGGAGCTATCTACAGCAAAAGATCTATAAACAATAAGGGATCTACCTACAGCAAATGATCTATCTACAGCAAGGTGTTCTATCTACAGTAAGGGATCTATCTACAGCAAAGAATCTATCTACACCAAAGGATCTATCTACAACAAAAAATCTATTTACAACAGCAGAACTTTAAACAGCAAAGGATCTATCTATAGCGAAGGATCTATCTACAGCAAAGTGATCTATCTTCAGTAAGGGATCTATCTACAGCAAATAATCTGTCTTCACCAAAGGATCTTTCTACAACGCAGGATCTGTCAACAGCAAAAGATCTATCTACAGGAAAGGATCTGTCTACAGCAAAGGATCTATTTACAGTAAAGGAGCTATCTACAGCAAAAGATCTATCAACAATAAGGGATCTATCTGCAGCAAAGAATCTATCTACAGCAAAGGATCTATCTTCAGCAAAGGATCTATCTATACAGCAAAGTGTTCTATCTACAGTAAGGGATCTATCTACAGCAAAAAATCTATTTACACCAAAGGATCTTTTTACAGCGAAAGATCTGTCAACAGCAAAGGATCTATCTACAGCAAAGGATCTATTTACAGCAGAAGATCTTTCTACAGCAGAGGATCTTTCTACAGCAAAGGATCTATCTACAGCAAAGGATCTTTTTACAGTATGGGATCTATCTACAGCAACGGTTTTATCTACAATAAAAGATCTATCTACAGAAAAGGATCTATCTACAGAAAAAGATCTATCTACAGTAAAGGATCTATCTACAGCAAAATATCTATCTAAAGCCAATGATCTATCTACAACAAAGGATCTATTTACAACAGCAGAACTTTATACCTCAATTGATCTATCTACAGCAAAGGATCTATCTACAGCAAAGTGATCTATCTTCAGTAAGAGATCTATCTAAAGCAAAGAATCTGTCTACACCAAAGGATTTTTTACAGCGCAGGATCTATCAACAGCAGAGGATCAATCATTAGCAAAATATATATTTACAACAACAGTTCTATCTACAGCAAAAGATCTATCAACAATATGGGATCTATCTACAGCAAATGAATTATCTACAGCAAAGGATCTTTCTACAGCAAAAGATCTGTCAACAGCAAGGGATCTATCTACAAAAAAGGATCTATTTACAGCAGAAGATCTTTCTACATCAGAGGATCCTTCTACAGCAAAGGATCTATCTACAGCAAAGAATCTATTTACAGTATGGGATATATCAACAGCAAAGGTTTTATCTACAGTAAAAAAGGATCAATCTACAGAAAAGGATCTATCTACTGAAAAGGATCTATCTACAACAAAGGATCTATCTACAGCAAATGATCTATCTACGGCAAGGGATCTATCTACGGCACAGGATCTATTTATTTATTTACAGCAAAGGATCTATCTACAGAAAAGAATCTATCTACAGAAAAGGATCTATCTACAGCGAAGGATCTATCTACAACAAAGGATCTATCTACAGCAAATGATCTATCTACTACAAAGGATCTATCTAAAGCAAATGTTCTATCTACAACAAAGAATCTATGTACAGCAAAGAATCTATCTACAGCAAAGGATCAATCTACAGTAAAGGATCTATCTACAGCAAAGGATCTATCTACAGTAAAGGATCTATCTACTGAAAAGGATCTGTCTACAGCAAAGGATCTATCTACAGCAAGAGACCTATCTACAGTAAAGGATCTATCAACATCATATGATCAATCCACAGCAAGGGATCTATCTACAGCAAAGGATCTATTTACAGTAAAGGAGCTATCTACAGCAAAAGATCTATCAACAATGAGGGATCTATCTGCAGCAAAGGCTCTATCTACAGCAAAGGATCTATCTTCAGCAAAGGATCTTTATACAGCATAGGATCTATGTACAGTATTGGATCTATCTACTGCATAGGATACATATGCTGCAAAGAATCTATCTACAGCAAAGAAACTATCTTCAGCAAAGAATCTATCTACAGAAAAGGATCTATCAACAGCAAAGGATCTATCTACAGCAAAGGATCTATCTACAGTAAAGGATCTATCTACAGCAAAATATCTATCTAAAGCCAATGATCTATCTACAATAAAGGATCTATTTACAACAGCAGAACTTTATACCTCAATTGATCTATCTACAGCAAAGGATCTATCTACAGAAAAGGATCTATCTACAGCAAAGGATCTATCTACAGTCAAGGATTTATTTACTGCATAGGATCTCTCTACAGCAAAAGATCAATCTAAAGTTAAGGATCTATCTTAAGCAAAGGATCTATCTACAGCAAAATATCTATCTATAGCCAATGATCTATCTACAACATAGGATCTATTTTCAACAGCAGAACTTTATACCCTAATGGATCTATCTACAGAAAAGGATCTATCTACAGCAAAGGATCTATTTACAGTAAAGGAGCTATCTACAGCAAAAGATCTATAAACAATAAGGGATCTACCTACAGCAAATGATCTATCTACAGCAAGGTGTTCTATCTACAGTAAGGGATCTATCTACAGCAAAGAATCTATCTACACCAAAGGATCTATCTACAACAAAAAATCTATTTACAACAGCAGAACTTTAAACAGCAAAGGATCTATCTATAGTGAAGGATCTATCTACAGCAAAGTGATCTATCTTCAGTAAGGGATCTATCTACAGCAAATAATCTGTCTTCACCAAAGGATCTTTCTACAACGCAGGATCTGTCAACAGCAAAAGATCTATCTACAGGAAAGGATCTGTTTACAGCAAAGGATCTATTTACAGTAAAGGAGCTATCTACAGCAAAAGATCTATCAACAATAAGGGATCTATCTGCAGCAAAGAATCTATCTACAGCAAAGGATCTATCTTCAGCAAAGGATCTATCTATACAGCAAAGTGTTCTATCTACAGTAAGGGATCTATCTACAGCAAAAAATCTATTTACACCAAAGGATCTTTTTACAGCGAAAGATCTGTCAACAGCAAAGGATCTATCTACAGCAAAGAATCTATTTACAGCAGAAGATCTTTCTACAGCAGAGGATCTTTCTACAGCAAAGGATCTATCTACAGCAAAGGATCTTTTTACAGTATGGGATCTATCTACAGCAACGGTTTTATCTACAATAAAAGATCTATTTACAGAAAAGGATCTATCTACAGAAAAAGATCTATCTACAGTAAAGGATCTATCTACAGCAAAATATCTATCTAAAGCCAATGATCTATCTACAACAAAGGATCTATTTACAACAGCAGAACTTTATACCTCAATTGATCTATCTACAGCAAAGGATCTATCTACAGCAAAGTGATCTATCTTCAGTAAGAGATCTATCTAAAGCAAAGAATCTGTCTACACCAAAGGATTTTTTACAGCGCAGGATCTATCAACAGCAGAGGATCAATCCTTAGCAAAAGATATATTTACAACAACAGTTCTATCTACAGCAAATGATCTATCTACAGTAAAGTGTTCTATCTACAATAAGGGATCTATCTACAGCAAAGAATTTATCTACACCAAAGGATCTTTCTATAGCAAAAGATCTGTCAACAGCAAAGGATCTATCTACAGCAAAGGATCTATTTACAGCAGAAGATCTTTCTACAGCAGAGGATCTTTCTACAGCAAAGGATCTATCTACAGTAAAGAATCTATTTACAGTATGGGATCTATCAACAGCAAAGGTTTTATCTACAGTAAAGGATCAATCTACAGAAAAGGATCTATCTACAGAAAAGGATCTATCTACAGCGAAGGATCAATCTACGGCAAGGGATCTATCTACGGCACAGGAGTTATTTATTTATTTACAGCAAAGGATCTATCTACAGAAAAGGATCTATCTACAGAAAAGGATCTATCTAAAGTAAAGGATCTATCTACAACAAAGGATCTATCTACAGCAAAGTATCTATCTACAGCAAACGATTTATCTACAGCAAAGGATCTATCTACAGATAAGGATCCATCCACAGCAAAGGATCTATCTACAGTAAAGGATCTATCTACTGCATAGGATACATCTACTGCAATGAATCTATCTAGAGAAAATAATCTATCTTCAGCAAAGAATCTATCTAAAGAAACGGATCTATCTACAACGAAGGATCTATCTACAGCAAAGGTTCAATCTACAGCAAATGATCTATCTTCAGCAAAGGTTCTTTCTACAGCATAAGATCTATCTACAGCAAAGGATCTATCTACAATAAGTGATCTATCTACATCAAAGGATCTATCTACAGCAAAAGATCTATTTACAGCAAATGGTCAATATACAGCAAAGGATATATCTGCAGTAATGGAACTCTATACAGCCAAATATCTATTTACAGAAAAGGATCTATCTACAGCAAAGGATCTATCTACAGCAAAGGATCAATTTATAGCGGAGAATCTTTCTACAGCAAAGGAACTACTACAGCAAAAGATCTATCTACAGCAAAGAATCTATCTACAGCAAAGGATCTATCTACAGCAAAAGATCTATCTACAGTAAGGGATCTATTTACAGCGAAGGATCAACCTACAGCAAATGATCTATCTACAGCAAAGGATCTATCTACAGCATAGGATCTATCTACAGCAATGGATCTATCTACCTTAAGGAATCTTTTTGCAGCGAAGGATAAATCTACAGTAAAGGATCTATTTACAGCGAAGGATCGATCTACAGCGAAGGATCTATCTACAGCAAAGGATCTATCTACAGCAAAGGATCTATCTACAGCAAAGGATCTATCTACAGCTAAGAATCTATCTACAGTCAAGGATTTATCTACTGCAAAGGATCTCTCTACAACAAAGGATCAATCTACATTTAAGGGTCTATCTTAAGCAAAGGATATATCTACAGCAAAGGATCTATCTAAAGCCAATGATCTATCTACAAAAAAGGATCTATTTAAAACAGCAGAACTTTATAGAGCAAAGGATCTATCTACAGCGAAGGATCTATCTACAGCAAAGTGATCTATCTTCAGTAAGGGATCTATCTACAGCAAATTATCTGTCTACACCAAAGGATCTTTCTACAGCGCTGGATCTGTCAACAGCAAAGGATCAATCTATTGCAAAAGATCAATTTATAACAAAAGTTCTATCTACAGCAAAGGATCTATCTACAGCAAAGGATCTATCTACAGGAAAGGATCTATCTACAGCAAAGGATCTATTTACAGTAAAGGAGCCATCTACATCAAAAGATCTATCATCAATAAGGGATCTGTCTACAGCAAAGGATCTATCTACAGCAAAGGATCTATCTTCAGCAAAGGATCAATCTACAGCAAAGTGATCTATCTACAGTAAGGGATCTATCTACACCAAATGATCTATCTACAGCAAAGTGATCTATCTACAGTAAGGGATCTATCTACAGCAAAGAATCTATCTACACCAAAGGATCTTTCTACAGCGAAAGATCTGTCAACAGCAAAGGATCTATCTACAGCAAAGGATCTATCTACAGCAAGGGATCTATCTACGTCAAAGGATCTATTTACAGTATGGGATCTATCTATAGCGAAGGTTTTATTTACAGTATGGGATCTATCAAAAGCAAAGGTTATATTTACAGTATGGGATCTATCAACAGCTAAGGTTTTATCTACAGTAAAGGATCTTTCTACAGAAAAGGATATATCTGCAGAAAAGGATCTATCTACAGCGAAGGATCTATCTACAACATAGGATCTATTGACAGCAAATGATCTATCTACGGCTGGGAATCTATCTACGGCAAAGGATTTATTTATTTATTTACAGCAAAGGATCTTAAATCTATCTACAGCGAAGGATTTTTCTACAGTAAAGGATCTATCTACTACAAAGGATCTATCTACAGCAAATGATCTATCTACAACAAAGAATCTATGTACAGCAATGAATCTATCTACAGCAAAGGGATCTATCTACAGTAAGGGATCTATATACAGCAAATGATCTATCTACAGCAAAGTGATCTATCTACAGTAAGGGATCTATCTACAGCGAATGATCTATCTACAGCAAAGGATCTATCTACAGATAAGGATCCATCTACAGCAAAGGATCTATCTACAGTAAAGGATCTATCTACTGCAAAGGATATATCTACAGCAAAGGATCTATCTACAACAAAGGACCTATCTACAGCAAAGGATCTATCTACAGTAAAGGATCTATCTACAGCATAGGATCTATCTACAGCAATGGATCTATCTACCTTAAGGAATCTTTTTGCAGCGAAGGATAAATCTACAGTAAAGGATCTATTTACAGCGAAGGATCGATCTACAGCGAAGGATCTATCTACAGCAAAGGATCTATCTACAGCAAAGGATCTATCTACAGCAAAGGATCTATCTACAGCTAAGAATCTATCTACAGTCAAGGATTTATCTACTGCAAAGGATCTCTCTACAACAAAGGATCAATCTACATTTAAGGGTCTATCTTAAGCAAAGGATATATCTACAGCAAAGGATCTATCTAAAGCCAATGATCTATCTACAAAAAAGGATCTATTTAAAACAGCAGAACTTTATAGAGCAAAGGATCTATCTACAGCGAAGGATCTATCTACAGCAAAGTGATCTATCTTCAGTAAGGGATCTATCTACAGCAAATTATCTGTCTACACCAAAGGATCTTTCTACAGCGCTGGATCTGTCAACAGCAAAGGATCAATCTATTGCAAAAGATCAATTTATAACAAAAGTTCTATCTACAGCAAAGGATCTATCTACAGCAAAGGATCTATCTACAGGAAAGGATCTATCTACAGCAAAGGATCTATTTACAGTAAAGGAGCCATCTACATCAAAAGATCTATCATCAATAAGGGATCTGTCTACAGCAAAGGATCTATCTACAGCAAAGGATCTATCTTCAGCAAAGGATCAATCTACAGCAAAGTGATCTATCTACAGTAAGGGATCTATCTACACCAAATGATCTATCTACAGCAAAGTGATCTATCTACAGTAAGGGATCTATCTACAGCAAAGAATCTATCTACACCAAAGGATCTTTCTACAGCGAAAGATCTGTCAACAGCAAAGGATCTATCTACAGCAAAGGATCTATCTACGGCAAGGGATCTATCTACGTCAAAGGATCTATTTACAGTATGGGATCTATCTATAGCGAAGGTTTTATTTACAGTATGGGATCTATCAAAAGCAAAGGTTATATTTACAGTATGGGATCTATCAACAGCTAAGGTTTTATCTACAGTAAAGGATCTTTCTACAGAAAAGGATATATCTGCAGAAAAGGATCTATCTACAGCGAAGGATCTATCTACAACATAGGATCTATTGACAGCAAATGATCTATCTACGGCTGGGAATCTATCTACGGCAAAGGATTTATTTATTTATTTACAGCAAAGGATCTTAAATCTATCTACAGCGAAGGATTTTTCTACAGTAAAGGATCTATCTACTACAAAGGATCTATCTACAGCAAATGATCTATCTACAACAAAGAATCTATGTACAGCAATGAATCTATCTACAGCAAAGGGATCTATCTACAGTAAGGGATCTATATACAGCAAATGATCTATCTACAGCAAAGTGATCTATCTACAGTAAGGGATCTATCTACAGCGAATGATCTATCTACAGCAAAGGATCTATCTACAGATAAGGATCCATCTACAGCAAAGGATCTATCTACAGTAAAGGATCTATCTACTGCAAAGGATATATCTACAGCAAAGGATCTATCTACAACAAAGGACCTATCTACAGTAAAGGATCTATTTACAGCAAAGGAGCTATCTATAGCAAAAGATCTATCTACAATAAGGGATCTATCTGCAGCAAAGGATCTATCTGCAGCAAAGGATCTATCTTCAGCAAAGGATCTTTATACAGCATAGGATCTATGTATAGTAAAGGATCTATCTACTGCATAGGATACAACTACTGCAAAGAATCTATCTAAAGCAAAGAATCTATTTTCAGCAAAGAATCTATCTACAGAAAAGGATCTATCTACAACGAAGGATCTATTTACAGCAAAGGAGCTATCCATAGCAAAAGATCTATCTACAATAAGGGATCTATCTGCAGCAAAGGATCTATCTGCAGCAAAGGATCTATCTGCAGCAAAGGATCTATCTTCAGCAAAGGATCTTTATACAGCATAGGATCTATGTATAGTAAAGGATCTATCTTCTGCATAGGATACAACTACTGCAAATAATCTATCTATAAAGCAAAGAATCTATTTTCAGCAAAGAATCTATCTACAGAAAAGGATCTATCTACAACGAAGGATCTATCTATAGTAAAGGAACAATCTACAGCAAATGATATATCTTCAGCAAAGGATCTTTCTACAGCATAAGATCTATCTACAGCAAAGGATCTATCTACAATAAGTGATCTATCTACAGCAAAAGATCTATCTACTGCAAAAGATCTATCTACAACAAATGATCAATCTACAGCAAAGGATATATCTACAGTAAAGCAATTCTATACAGCCAAAGGATCCATTTACAGCAAAGGATCTATCTACAGCGAAGGATCGATCTACAGCAAATGATCTATCTACATCAAAGGATATTTCTACAGCATAGGATCTATCTACAGCAATGGATCTATCTACAGTAAGGGATGTTTTTGCAGCAAAGGATCAATCTACAGCAAAGGATCTATTTACAGCGAAGGATCGATCTACAGCAAAGGATCTATATACAGCAAAGGATCTATCTACAGCAAAGGATCTATCTACTGCAAAGGACATATCTATAGTAAAGGATCTGTTTACAGTCAAGGATTTATCTACTGCAAAGGATCTCTCTACAGCAATGAATCAATCTACATTTAAGGATCTATCTTAAGCAAAGGATCTATCTACAGCAAAGGATCTATCTAAAACCAATGATCTATCTACAAAAAAGGATCTATTTGCAACAGCAGAACTTTATACAGCAAAGGATCTATCTACAGCAAAGAATCTATCTACCTCAAAGTGATCTATTTTCAGTAAGGGATCTATCTACAGAAAAGAATCTGTCTACACCAAAAGATCTATCTACAGCGCAGGATCTGTCAACAGCAAAGGATCAATCTTTAGCAAAAGATCTATCTACAGCAAAGGATCTATCTACAGCAAAGGATCTATCTACAGCAAAGGATTTATCAACAATAAGGGATCTATCTGCAGCAAAGAATCTATCAACAACAAAGGATCTATCTTCAGCAAAGGATCTATCTACAGCAAAGTGATCTATCTACAGTAAGGGATCTATCAACAGCAAATGATCTATCTACAGCAAAGGGATCTATCTACAGTAAGGGATCTATCTAGAGCAAAGAATCTATCTACATCAAAGGATCTTTCTACCACGAAAGATCTGTCAACACCAAAGGATCTATCTACAGAAAAGGATCTATCTACGGCAAGGGATCTATTTACAGTAAAGGATCTATCTACAGCAAAAGATCTATCAACAATAAGGGATCTACCTACAGCAAATGATCTATCTACAGCAAGGTGTTCTATCTACAGAAAGGGATCTATCTACAGCAAAGAATCTATCTACACCAAAGGATCTTTCTACAGCGAAAGATCTGTCAACAGCAAAGGATCTATCTACAGCAAAGCATCTATTTACAGCAGAAGATCTTTCTACAGCAGAGGATCTTTCTACAGCAAAGGATCTATCTACAGCAAAGAATCTATCTACAGAAAAGGATCTATCTACAGCAAAGGATCTATCTACAGCAAAGGATCTATCTAAAGCCAATAATCTATCTACAAAAAAGGATCTATTTACAACAGCAGAACTTTATACAGCATAGGATCTGTCTACAGCAAAGGATCTATCTACAGCAAAGTGATCTATTTGCAGTAAGGGATCTATCTACAGAAAAGAATCTGTCTACAGCAAAAGACCTTTCTACAGCGCAGGATCTGTCAACAGCAAAGGATCAATCTATAGCAAAAGATCTATTTACAACAAAAGTTCTATCTAAAGCAAAGAATCTATCTACAGCAAAGGATCTATCGACAATAAGGGATCTATCTGCAGCAAAGGATCTATCTACAGCAAAGGATATATCTTCAGCAAAGGATCTATCTACAGAAAAGTGATCTATCTACAGTAAGGGATCTTTCTACAGCAAATGATCTATCTACAGCAAAGTGATTTATCTACAGTATGGGATCTATCTACAGCAAAGAATCTATCTACACCAAAGGATCTTTCTACAGCGAAAGATCTGTCAACAGCAAAGGATCTATCTACAGCAATGGATCTATTTACAACAGGAGATCTTTCTTCAGCAGAGGATTTTTCTACAGCAAAGGATCTATCTACAGCAAAGGATCTATTTTCAGTATGGGATCTATCTACAGCAATAGTTTTATCTACAATAAAATATCTATCTACAGAAAAGGATCTTAGATCTATCTACAGCTAAGGATCTATCTACAGTAAAAGATCTATCTACTACAAAGGATCTATCTACAGCAAAGGATCTATCTACAACAAAGAATCTATGTACAGCTAAGAATCTATCTACAGCAAAGGATCTATCTACAGTAAAGGATCTATCTACTGCAAAGGATCTGTCTACAGCAAAGGATCTATCTACAACAAAGAATCTATCTTCAGCAAAGAATCTATGTTCAGCAGATAATCTATCTACAGCAAATGATCTATCTACAGCAAAGGATCAATCTACAGAAAATGATCTATCTAAAGTAACGGGACTATATACAGCAAAGTTTTCATCTACAGTTAAGGATCTATCAACAGCAAAGGATCAATCTATAACAAAAGATCTATTTACAACAAAAGTTCTATCTACAGCAAAGGGTCTATCTACAGCAAAGGATCTATCTACAGGAAAGGATCTATCTACAGCAAAGGATCTATTTACAGTAAAGGAGCTATCAACAGAAAATGATCTATCAACAATGAGGGATCTATCTGCAGCAAAGGATCTATCTACAGCAAAGGAGCTATTTACAGCAAGAGATCTATATCAACAATGAGGGATCTATCTGCAGCAAAGGATCTATCTGCAGCAAAAGATCTATCTACAGCAAAGGATCTATCTTCAGCAAAGGATCTTTATACAGCATAGGATCTATGTACAGTAATGGATCTTCTTCTGCATAGGAAACATCTACTGCAAAGAATCTATCTACAGCAAAGAATCTATCTTCAGCAAAGAATCTATCTACAGCAAAGGATCTATCTACAGCAAAGGTTCTATCTACAGAAAAGGATCTATCTACAGCAAAGGATCTATCTACAGTCAAGGATTTATCCTACTGCATAGGATCTCTCCACAGCAAAGGATCAATCTGCAGTTAAGGATCTATCTTAAGCAAAGGATCTATCTACAGCAAAATATCTATATAAAGCCAATGATCTATCTACAACAAAGGATCTATTTACAACAGCAGAACTTTATACCTCAATTGATCTATCTACAGCAAAGTGATCTATCTTCAGTAAGAGATCTATCTACAGCAAAGAATCTGTCTACACCAAAGGATTTTTTACAGCGCAGAATCTATCAACAGCAGAGGATCAATCTTTAGCAAAAGATATATTTACAGCAACAGTTCTATCTACAGCAAATGATCTATCTACAGTAAAGTGTTCTATCTACAATAAGGGATCTATCTACAGCAAAGAATCTATCTACACCAAAGGATCTTTCTATAGCAAAAGATCTGTCAACAGCAAAGGATCTATCTACAGCAAAGGATCTATTTACAGCAGAAGATCTTTCTACAGCAGAGGATCTTTCTACAGCAAAGGATCTATCTACAGCGAAGAATCTATTTACAGTATGGGATCTATCAACAGCAAAGGTTTTATCTACAGTAAAGGATCAATCTACAGAAAAGGATCTATCTACAGAAAAGGATCTATCTACAGCAAATGATCTATCTACGGCAAGGGATCTATCTACAGCACAGAAGTTATTTATTTATTTACAGCAAAGGATCTATCTACAGAAAAGGATCTATCTACAGAAAAGGATCTATCTACAGCAAAGGATCTATCTACAACAAAGGATCTATCTACAGCAAAGTATCTATCTACAGCAAACGATTTATCTACATCAAAGGATCTATCTACAGATAAGGATCCATCCACAGCAAAGGATCTATCTACAGTAAAGGATCTATCTACTGAAAAGGATCTGTCTACAGCAAAGGATCTATCTACTGAAAAGGACCTATCTACAGTAAAGGATCTATCAACATCATATGGTCAATCCACAGAAAGGGATCTATCTACAGCAAAGGATCTATTTACAGTAAAGGAGCTATCTACAGCAAAAGATCTATCAACAATGAGGGATCTATCTGCAGCAAAGGTTCTATCTACAGCAAAGGATCTATCTTCAGCAAAGGTTCTTTATACAGCATAGGATCTATGTACAGTATTGGATCTATCTGCTGCATAGGATACATCTGCTGTAAAGAATCTATCTACAGCAAAGAAACTATCTTCAGCAAAGAATCTATCTACAGCAAAGGATCTATCTACAGCAAAGGATCTATCTACAGCAAAGGATCTATCTACAGGAAAGGATCTATCTACAGCAAAGTGATCTATCTACAGTAAGTGATCTATCTACAGCAAAGAATCTATCTACACCAAAGGATCTATCTACAGCGAAAGATCTGTCAACAGCAAAGGATCTATCTACAGCAAAGGATCTATCTACGGCAAGGGATCTATCTACGTCAAAGGATCTATTTACAGTATGGGATCTTTCTACAGCAAAGGTTTTATTTACAGTATGGGATCTATCAAAAGCAAAGGTTATATTTACAGTATGGGATCTATCAACAGCAAAGGTTTTATCTACAGTAAAGGATCTTTCTACAGAAAAGGATATATTTGCAGAAATGGATCTATCTACAGCGAAGGATCTATCTACAACAAAGGATCTATCTACAGCAAATGATCTATATAAAGCCAATGATCTATCTACAACAAAGGATCTATTTACAACAGCAGAACTTTATACCTCAATTGATCTATCTACAGCAAAGTGATCTATCTTCAGTAAGAGATCTATCTACAGCAAAGAATCTGTCTACACCAAAGGATTTTTTACAGCGCAGAATCTATCAACAGCAGAGGATCAATCTTTAGCAAAAGATATATTTACAGCAACAGTTCTATCTACAGCAAATGATCTATCTACAGTAAAGTGTTCTATCTACAATAAGGGATCTATCTACAGCAAAGAATCTATCTACACCAAAGGATCTTTCTATAGCAAAAGATCTGTCAACAGCAAAGGATCTATCTACAGCAAAGGATCTATTTACAGCAGAAGATCTTTCTACAGCAGAGGATCTTTCTACAGCAAAGGATCTATCTACAGCGAAGAATCTATTTACAGTATGGGATCTATCAACAGCAAAGGTTTTATCTACAGTAAAGGATCAATCTACAGAAAAGGATCTATCTACAGAAAAGGATCTATCTACAGCAAATGATCTATCTACGGCAAGGGATCTATCTACAGCACAGAAGTTATTTATTTATTTACAGCAAAGGATCTATCTACAGAAAAGGATCTATCTACAGAAAAGGATCTATCTACAGCAAAGGATCTATCTACAACAAAGGATCTATCTACAGCAAAGTATCTATCTACAGCAAACGATTTATCTACATCAAAGGATCTATCTACAGATAAGGATCCATCCACAGCAAAGGATCTATCTACAGTAAAGGATCTATCTACTGAAAAGGATCTGTCTACAGCAAAGGATCTATCTACTGAAAAGGACCTATCTACAGTAAAGGATCTATCAACATCATATGGTCAATCCACAGAAAGGGATCTATCTACAGCAAAGGATCTATTTACAGTAAAGGAGCTATCTACAGCAAAAGATCTATCAACAATGAGGGATCTATCTGCAGCAAAGGTTCTATCTACAGCAAAGGATCTATCTTCAGCAAAGGTTCTTTATACAGCATAGGATCTATGTACAGTATTGGATCTATCTGCTGCATAGGATACATCTGCTGTAAAGAATCTATCTACAGCAAAGAAACTATCTTCAGCAAAGAATCTATCTACAGCAAAGGATCTATCTACAGCAAAGGATCTATCTACAGCAAAGGATCTATCTACAGGAAAGGATCTATCTACAGCAAAGTGATCTATCTACAGTAAGTGATCTATCTACAGCAAAGAATCTATCTACACCAAAGGATCTATCTACAGCGAAAGATCTGTCAACAGCAAAGGATCTATCTACAGCAAAGGATCTATCTACGGCAAGGGATCTATCTACGTCAAAGGATCTATTTACAGTATGGGATCTTTCTACAGCAAAGGTTTTATTTACAGTATGGGATCTATCAAAAGCAAAGGTTATATTTACAGTATGGGATCTATCAACAGCAAAGGTTTTATCTACAGTAAAGGATCTTTCTACAGAAAAGGATATATTTGCAGAAATGGATCTATCTACAGCGAAGGATCTATCTACAACAAAGGATCTATCTACAGCAAATGATCTATCTACGGCAGGGGATCTATCTACGGCAAAGGATTTATTTATTTATTTACAGTAAAGGATCTTAAATCTATCTACAGCAAAGGATTTATCTATCTTTCTACAGCAAAGGATCTATTTACAGTATGAGATCTATCAACAGCAAATGTTTTATCTACAGTAAAGTATCTATCTACAGAAAAGGATCTATCTACAGAAAAGGATCTATCTACAGCGAAGGATCTATCAACAACAAAGGATCTATCTACAGCTATTGATCTATCTACGGCAAGGGATCTATCTACGGCACAGGATTTATTTATTTATTTACAGCGAAGGATCTTAGATCTATCGACAGCAAATGATCTATCTATGTACAACAAAGAATCTAAGTACAGCAAAGAATCTATCTACAGTAAAGAATATATCTACAGCATCGGATCTATCTACAGCAAAGGATCTATCTACAGCAAAGGATCTATCTACACCAGAGGATCTATCTACAGTAAAGGATCTATATACAGCAAAGTATCTATCTACAGCAAACGATTTATCTACAACAAAGGATCTATCTACAGTACAGGATCTATCTACAGCAAAGGATCTATCTACAGCAAAGGACCTATCTACAGTAAAGGATCTATCTACATCATATGATCAATCCACAGCAAGGGATCTATCTACAGCAAAGGATCTATTTACAGTAAAGGAGCTATCTACAGCAAAAGATCTATCAACAATGAGGGATCTATCTGCAGCAAAGGATCTATCTACAACAAAGGATCTATCTTCAGCATAGGATCTTTATACAGCATAGGATCTATGTACAGTAATGGATCTATGTACAGTAATGGATCTATCTACTGCATAGGATACATCTACTGCAAAGAATCTATCTACAGCAAAGAATCTATCTTCAGCAAAGAATCTATCTACAGCAAAGGATCTATCTACAGCAAAGGATCTATCTACAGCAAAGGATCTATCTACAGCAAAGGATCTATCTACAGTCAAGGATTTATCTACTGCAAAGGATTTCTCTACAGCAAAGGATCATTCTAAAGTTAAGGATCTATCTTAAGCAAAGGATCTATCTACTACAAAGGATCTATCTACAGCAAAGGATCTATCTACAACAAAGAATCTATGTACAGCTAAGAATCTATCTACAGCAAAGGATCAATCTAAAGTTAAGGATCTATCTTAAGCAAAGGATCTATCTACAGCAAAGGATCTATCTAAAGCCAATGATCTATCTACAACAAAAAATCTATTTACAACAGCGGAACTTTATACAGCAAAGGATCTATCTATAGCGAAGGATCTATCTACAGCAAAGTGATCTATCTTCAGTAAGGGATCTATCTACAGCAAATAATCTGTCTTCACCAAAGGATCTTTCTACAACGCAGGATCTGTCAACAGCAAAGGGTCTATCTACAGGAAAGGATCTGTCAACAGCAAAGGATCTATTTACAGTAAAGGAGCTATCTACAGCAAAAGATCTATCAACAATAAGGGATCTATCTGCAGCAAAGAATCTATCTACAGCAAAGGATCTATCTTCAGCAAAGGATCTATCTATACAGCAAAGTGTTCTATCTACAGTAAGGGATCTATCTACAGCAAAAAATCTATCTACACCAAAAGATCTTTTTACAGCGAGAGATCTGTCAACAGCAAAGGATCTATCTACAGCAAAGGATCTATTTACAGCAGAAGATCTTTCTACAGCAGAGGATCTTTCTACAGCAAAGAATCTATCTACAGCAAAGGATCTTTTTACAGTATGGGATCTATCTACAGCAATGGTTTTATCTACAATAAAAGATGTATCTACAGAAAAGGATCTATCTACAGTAAAGGATTTATCTAAAGATAATTATCTATCTACAACGAACGATTTATCTACAGCAA
Source organism: Caprella mutica (assembly GCA_947561585.1). Taxonomy (NCBI): domain Eukaryota; kingdom Metazoa; phylum Arthropoda; class Malacostraca; order Amphipoda; family Caprellidae; genus Caprella; species Caprella mutica. Next base: position 160,497 of record CANNZV010000445.1, on the reverse strand, counting down.
AGGATCTATCTACATATAAGGATCCATCTACAGCAAAGGATCTATCTACAGTAAAGGATCTATCTACAGCAAAGGACCTATCTACAGTAAAGGATCTATCTACATCGTCTGATCAATCCACAGCAAGGGATCTATCTGCAGCAAAGGATCTATTTACAGTAAAGGTGCTATCCACAGCAAAAGATCTATCAACAATGAGGGATCTATCTGCAGCAAAGGTTCTATCTACAGCAAAGGATCTATCTTCAGCAAAGGTTCTTTATACAGCATAGGATCTATGTACAGTATTGGATCTATCTGCTGCATAGGATACATCTGCTGTAAAGAATCTATCTACAGCAAAGAAACTATCTTCAGCAAAGAATCTATCTACAGCAAAGGATCTATCTACAGCAAAGGATCTATCTACAGCAAAGGATCTATCTACAGGAAAGGATCTATCTACAGCAAAGTGATCTATCTACAGTAAGTGATCTATCTACAGCAAAGAATCTATCTACACCAAAGGATCTATCTACAGCGAAAGATCTGTCAACAGCAAAGGATCTATCTACAGCAAAGGATCTATCTACGGCAAGGGATCTATCTACGTCAAAGGATCTATTTACAGTATGGGATCTTTCTACAGCAAAGGTTTTATTTACAGTATGGGATCTATCAAAAGCAAAGGTTATATTTACAGTATGGGATCTATCAACAGCAAAGGTTTTATCTACAGTAAAGGATCTTTCTACAGAAAAGGATATATTTGCAGAAATGGATCTATCTACAGCGAAGGATCTATCTACAACAAAGGATCTATCTACAGCAAATGATCTATCTACGGCAGGGGATCTATCTACGGCAAAGGATTTATTTATTTATTTACAGTAAAGGATCTTAAATCTATCTACAGCAAAGGATTTATCTATCTTTCTACAGCAAAGGATCTATTTACAGTATGAGATCTATCAACAGCAAATGTTTTATCTACAGTAAAGTATCTATCTACAGAAAAGGATCTATCTACAGAAAAGGATCTATCTACAGCGAAGGATCTATCAACAACAAAGGATCTATCTACAGCTATTGATCTATCTACGGCAAGGGATCTATCTACGGCACAGGATTTATTTATTTATTTACAGCGAAGGATCTTAGATCTATCGACAGCAAATGATCTATCTATGTACAACAAAGAATCTAAGTACAGCAAAGAATCTATCTACAGTAAAGAATATATCTACAGCATCGGATCTATCTACAGCAAAGGATCTATCTACAGCAAAGGATCTATCTACACCAGAGGATCTATCTACAGTAAAGGATCTATATACAGCAAAGTATCTATCTACAGCAAACGATTTATCTACAACAAAGGATCTATCTACAGTACAGGATCTATCTACAGCAAAGGATCTATCTACAGCAAAGGACCTATCTACAGTAAAGGATCTATCTACATCATATGATCAATCCACAGCAAGGGATCTATCTACAGCAAAGGATCTATTTACAGTAAAGGAGCTATCTACAGCAAAAGATCTATCAACAATGAGGGATCTATCTGCAGCAAAGGATCTATCTACAACAAAGGATCTATCTTCAGCATAGGATCTTTATACAGCATAGGATCTATGTACAGTAATGGATCTATGTACAGTAATGGATCTATCTACTGCATAGGATACATCTACTGCAAAGAATCTATCTACAGCAAAGAATCTATCTTCAGCAAAGAATCTATCTACAGCAAAGGATCTATCTACAGCAAAGGATCTATCTACAGCAAAGGATCTATCTACAGCAAAGGATCTATCTACAGTCAAGGATTTATCTACTGCAAAGGATTTCTCTACAGCAAAGGATCATTCTAAAGTTAAGGATCTATCTTAAGCAAAGGATCTATCTACTACAAAGGATCTATCTACAGCAAAGGATCTATCTACAACAAAGAATCTATGTACAGCTAAGAATCTATCTACAGCAAAGGATCAATCTAAAGTTAAGGATCTATCTTAAGCAAAGGATCTATCTACAGCAAAGGATCTATCTAAAGCCAATGATCTATCTACAACAAAAAATCTATTTACAACAGCGGAACTTTATACAGCAAAGGATCTATCTATAGCGAAGGATCTATCTACAGCAAAGTGATCTATCTTCAGTAAGGGATCTATCTACAGCAAATAATCTGTCTTCACCAAAGGATCTTTCTACAACGCAGGATCTGTCAACAGCAAAGGGTCTATCTACAGGAAAGGATCTGTCAACAGCAAAGGATCTATTTACAGTAAAGGAGCTATCTACAGCAAAAGATCTATCAACAATAAGGGATCTATCTGCAGCAAAGAATCTATCTACAGCAAAGGATCTATCTTCAGCAAAGGATCTATCTATACAGCAAAGTGTTCTATCTACAGTAAGGGATCTATCTACAGCAAAAAATCTATCTACACCAAAAGATCTTTTTACAGCGAGAGATCTGTCAACAGCAAAGGATCTATCTACAGCAAAGGATCTATTTACAGCAGAAGATCTTTCTACAGCAGAGGATCTTTCTACAGCAAAGAATCTATCTACAGCAAAGGATCTTTTTACAGTATGGGATCTATCTACAGCAATGGTTTTATCTACAATAAAAGATGTATCTACAGAAAAGGATCTATCTACAGTAAAGGATTTATCTAAAGATAATTATCTATCTACAACGAACGATTTATCTACAGCAAAGGATCTATCTACATATAAGGATCCATCTACAGCAAAGGATCTATCTACAGTAAAGGATCTATCTACAGCAAAGGACCTATCTACAGTAAAGGATCTATCTACATCGTCTGATCAATCCACAGCAAGGGATCTATCTGCAGCAAAGGATCTATTTACAGTAAAGGTGCTATCCACAGCAAAAGATCTATTTACAATAATGGATCTATCCGCAGCAAAGGATTTATCTACAGCAAAGGATCTATCTTCAGCAAAGGATCTTTATACAGCATAGGATCTATGTACAGTAAAGGATCTATCTACTGCATAGGATACATCTACTGCAATGAATCTATCTAGAGAAAATAATCTATCTTCAGCAAAGAATCTATCTACAGAAACGGATCTATCTACAACGAAGGATCTATCTACAGCAAAGGTTCAATCTACAGCAAATGATCTATCTTCAGCAAAGGTTTTTTCTACAGCATAAGATCTATCTACAGCAGAGGATCTATCTACAATAAGTGATCTATCTACATCAAAGGATCTATCTGCTGCAAAAGATCTATTTACAGCAAAGGATCTATCTACAGCAAAGGATCTATCTACAGAAAAGGATCTATCTACAGCAAAGGATCTATCTACAGTCAAGGATTTATTTACTGCATAGGATCTCTCTACAGCAAAAGATCAATCTAAAGTTAAGGATCTATCTTAAGCAAAGGATCTATCTACAGCAAAATATCTATCTAAAGCCAATGATCTATCTACAACATAGGATCTATTTTCAACAGCAGAACTTTATACCCTAATGGATCTATCTACAGAAAAGGATCTATCTACAGCAAAGGATCTATTTACAGTAAAGGAGCTATCTACAGCAAAAGATCTATAAACAATAAGGGATCTACCTACAGCAAATGATCTATCTACAGCAAGGTGTTCTATCTACAGTAAGGGATCTATCTACAGCAAAGAATCTATCTACACCAAAGGATCTATCTACAACAAAAAATCTATTTACAACAGCAGAACTTTAAACAGCAAAGGATCTATCTATAGCGAAGGATCTATCTACAGCAAAGTGATCTATCTTCAGTAAGGGATCTATCTACAGCAAATAATCTGTCTTCACCAAAGGATCTTTCTACAACGCAGGATCTGTCAACAGCAAAAGATCTATCTACAGGAAAGGATCTGTCTACAGCAAAGGATCTATTTACAGTAAAGGAGCTATCTACAGCAAAAGATCTATCAACAATAAGGGATCTATCTGCAGCAAAGAATCTATCTACAGCAAAGGATCTATCTTCAGCAAATGATCTATCTATACAGCAATGTGTTCTATCTACAGTAAGGGATCTATCTACAGCAAAAAATCTATTTACACCAAAGGATCTTTTTACAGCGAAAGATCTGTCAACAGCAAAGGATCTATCTACAGCAAAGGATCTATTTACAGCAGAAGATCTTTCTACAGCAGAGGATCTTTCTACAGCAAAGGATCTATCTACAGCAAAGGATCTTTTTACAGTATGGGATCTATCTACAGCAACGGTTTTATCTACAATAAAAGATCTATCTACAGAAAAGGATCTATCTACAGAAAAAGATCTATCTACAGTAAAGGATCTATCTACAGCAAAATATCTATCTAAAGCCAATGATCTATCTACAACAAAGGATCTATTTACAACAGCAGAACTTTATACCTCAATTGATCTATCTACAGCAAAGGATCTATCTACAGCAAAGTGATCTATCTTCAGTAAGAGATCTATCTAAAGCAAAGAATATGTCTACACCAAAGGATTTTTTACAGCGCAGGATCTATCAACAGCAGAGGATCAATCATTAGCAAAATATATATTTACAACAACAGTTCTATCTACAGCAAAAGATCTATCAACAATATGGGATCTATCTACAGCAAATGAATTATCTACAGCAAAGGATCTTTCTACAGCAAAAGATCTGTCAACAGCAAGGGATCTATCTACAGCAAAGGATCTATTTACAGCAGAAGATCTTTCTACATCAGAGGATCCTTCTACAGCAAAGGATCTATCTACAGCAAAGAATCTATTTACAGTATGGGATATATTAACAGCAAAGGTTTTATCTACAGTAAAAAAGGATCAATCTACAGAAAAGGATCTATCTACTGAAAAGGATCTATCTACAACAAAGGATCTATCTACAGCAAATGATCTATCTACGGCAAGGGATCTATCTACGGCACAGGATCTATTTATTTATTTACAGCAAAGGATCTATCTACAGAAAAGAATCTATCTACAGAAAAGGATCTATCTACAGCGAAGGATCTATCTACAACAAAGGATCTATCTACAGCAAATGATCTATCTACTACAAAGGATCTATCTAAAGCAAATGTTCTATCTACAACAAAGAATCTATGTACAGCAAAGAATCTATCTACAGCAAAGGATCAATCTACAGTAAAGGATCTATCTACAGCAAAGTATCTATCTACAGCAAACGATTTATCTACAGCAAAGGATCTATCTACAGATAAGGATCCATCCACAGGAAAGGATCTATCTACAGTAAAGGATCTATCTACTGAAAAGGATCTGTCTACAGCAAAGGATCTATCTACAGCAAGAGACCTATCTACAGTAAAGGATCTATCAACATCATATGATCAATCCACAGCAAGGGATCTATCTACAGCAAAGGATCTATTTACAGTAAAGGAGCTATCTACAGCAAAAGATCTATCAACAATGAGGGATCTATCTGCAGCAAAGGCTCTATCTACAGCAAAGGATCTATCTTAAGCAAAGGATCTTTATACAGCATAGGATCTATGTACAGTATTGGATCTATCTACTGCATAGGATACATATGCTGCAAAGAATCTATCTACAGCAAAGAAACTATCTTCAGCAAAGAATCTATCTACAGAAAAGGATCTATCTACAGCAAAGGATCTATCTACAGCAAAGGATCTATCTACAGTAAAGGATCTATCTACAGCAAAATATCTATCTAAAGCCAATGATCTATCTACAATAAAGGATCTATTTACAACAGCAGAACTTTATACCTCAATTGATCTATCTACAGCAAAAAATCTATCTACAGAAAAGGATCTATCTACAGCAAAGGATCTATCTACAGTCAAGGATTTATTTACTGCATAGGATCTCTCTACAGCAAAAGATCAATCTAAAGTTAAGGATCTATTTTAAGCAAAGGATCTATCTACAGCAAAATATCTATCTAAAGCCAATGATCTATCTACAACATAGGATCTATTTTCAACAGCAGAACTTTATACCCTAATGGATCTATCTACAGAAAAGGATCTATCTACAGCAAAGGATCTATTTACAGTAAAGGAGCTATCTACAGCAAAAGATCTATAAACAATAAGGGATCTACCTACAGCAAATGATCTATCTACAGCAAGGTGTTCTATCTACAGTAAGGGATCTATCTACAGCAAAGAATCTATCTACACCAAAGGATCTATCTACAACAAAAAATCTATTTACAACAGCAGAACTTTAAACAGCAAAGGATCTATCTATAGTGAAGGATCTATCTACAGCAAAGTGATCTATCTTCAGTAAGGGATCTATCTACAGCAAATAATCTGTCTTCACCAAAGGATCTTTCTACAACGCAGGATCTGTCAACAGCAAAAGATCTATCTACAGGAAAGGATCTGTCTACAGCAAAGGATCTATTTACAGTAAAGGAGCTATCTACAGCAAAAGATCTATCAACAATAAGGGATCTATCTGCAGCAAAGAATCTATCTACAGCAAAGGATCTATCTTCAGCAAAGGATCTATCTATACAGCAAAGTGTTCTATCTACAGTAAGGGATCTATCTACAGCAAAAAATCTATTTACACCAAAGGATCTTTTTACAGCGAAAGATCTGTCAACAGCAAAGGATCTATCTACAGCAAAGGATCTATTTACAGCAGAAGATCTTTCTACAGCAGAGGATCTTTCTACAGCAAAGGATCTATCTACAGCAAAGGATCTTTTTACAGTATGGGATCTATCTACAGCAACGGTTTTATCTACAATAAAAGATCTATTTACAGAAAAGGATCTATCTACAGAAAAAGATCTATCTACAGTAAAGGATCTATCTACAGCAAAATATCTATCTAAAGCCAATGATCTATCTACAACAAAGGATCTATTTACAACAGCAGAACTTTATACCTCAATTGATCTATCTACAGCAAAGGATCTATCTACAGCAAAGTGATCTATCTTCAGTAAGAGATCTATCTAAAGCAAAGAATCTGTCTACACCAAAGGATTTTTTACAGCGCAGGATCTATCAACAGCAGAGGATCAATCATTAGCAAAATATATATTTACAACAACAGTTCTATCTACAGCAAAAGATCTATCAACAATAAGGGATCTATCTACAGCAAATGAATTATCTACAGCAAAGGATCTTTCTACAGCAAAAGATCTGTCAACAGCAAGGGATCTATCTACAGCAAAGGATCTATTTACAGCAGAAGATCTTTCTACATCAGAGGATCCTTCTACAGCAAAGGATCTATCTACAGCAAAGAATCTATTTACAGTATGGGATATATCAACAGCAAAGGTTTTATCTACAGTAAAAAAGGATCAATCTACAGAAAAGGATCTATCTACTGAAAAGGATCTATCTACAACAAAGGATCTATCTACAGCAAATGATCTATCTACGGCAAGGGATCTATCTACGGCACAGGATCTATTTATTTATTTACAGCAAAGGATCTATCTACAGAAAAGAATCTATCTACAGAAAAGGATCTATCTACAGCGAAGGATCTATCTACAACAAAGGATCTATCTACAGCAAATGATCTATCTACTACAAAGGATCTATCTAAAGCAAATGTTCTATCTACAACAAAGAATCTATGTACAGCAAAGAATCTATCTACAGCAAAGGATCAATCTACAGTAAAGGATCTATCTACAGCAAAGTATCTATCTACAGCAAACGATTTATCTACAGCAAAGGATCTATCTACAGATAAGGATCCATCCACAGGAAAGGATCTATCTACAGTAAAGGATCTATCTACTGAAAAGGATCTGTCTACAGCAAAGGATCTATCTACAGCAAGAGACCTATCTACAGTAAAGGATCTATCAACATCATATGATCAATCCACAGCAAGGGATCTATCTACAGCAAAGGATCTATTTACAGTAAGGGAGCTATCTACAGCAAAAGATCTATCAACAATGAGGGATCTATCTGCAGCAAAGGCTCTATCTACAGCAAAGGATCTATCTTCAGCAAAGGATCTTTATACAGCATAGGATCTATGTACAGTATTGGATCTATCTACTGCATAGGATACATATGCTGCAAAGAATCTATCTACAGCAAAGAAACTATCTTCAGCAAAGAATCTATCTACAGAAAAGGATCTATCTACAGCAAAGGATCTATCTACAGCAAAGGATCTATCTACAGTAAAGGATCTATCTACAGCAAAATATCTATCTAAAGCCAATGATCTATCTACAATAAAGGATCTATTTACAACAGCAGAACTTTATACCTCAATTGATCTATCTACAGCAAAGGATCTATCTACAGCAAAGTGATCTATCTTCAGTAAGAGATCTATCTAAAGCATAGAATCTGTCTACACCAAAGGATTTTTTACAGCGCAGGATCTATCAACAGCAGAGGATCAATCATTAGCAAAATATATATTTACAACAACAGTTCTATCTACAGCAAAAGATCTATCAACAACAAGGGATCTATCTACAGCAAATGAATTATCTACAGAAAAGGATCTATCTACAGCAAAGGATCTATTTACAGTAAAGGAGCTATCTACAGCAAAAGATCTATAAACAATAAGGGATCTACCTACAGCAAATGATCCATCTACAGCAAGGTGTTCTATCTACAGTAAGGGATCTATCTACAGCAAAGAATCTATCTACACCAAAGGATCTATCTACAACAAAAAATCTATTTACAACAGCAGAACTTTAAACAGCAAAGGATCTATCTATAGCGAAGGATCTATCTACAGCAAAGTGATCTATCTTCAGTAAGGGATCTATCTACAGCAAATAATCTGTCTTCACCAAAGGATCTTTCTACAACGCAGGATCTGTCAACAGCAAAAGATCTATCTACAGGAAAGGATCTGTCTACAGCAAAGGATCTATTTACAGTAAAGGAGCTATCTACAGCAAAAGATCTATCAACAATAAGGGATCTATCTGCAGCAAAGAATCTATCTACAGCAAAGGATCTATCTTCAGCAAAGGATCTATCAATACAGCAAAGTGTTCTATCTACAGTACGGGATCTATCTACAGCAAAAAATCTATTTACACCAAAGGATCTTTTTACAGCGAAAGATCTGTCAACAGCAAAGGATCTATCTACAGCAAAGGATCTATTTACAGCAGAAGATCTTTCTACAGCAGAGGATCTTTCTACAGCAAAGGATCTATCTACAGCAAAGGATCTTTTTACAGTATGGGATCTATCTACAGCAACGGTTTTATCTACAATAAAAGATCTATTTACAGAAAAGGATCTATCTACAGAAAAAGATCTATCTACAGTAAAGGATCTATCTACAGCAAAATATCTATCTAAAGCCAATGATCTATCTACAACAAAGGATCTATTTACAACAGCAGAACTTTATACCTCAATTGATCTATCTACAGCAAAGGATCTATCTACAGCAAAGTGATCTATCTTCAGTAAGAGATCTATCTAAAGCAAAGAATCTGTCTACACCAAAGGATTTTTTACAGCGCAGGATCTATCAACAGCAGAGGATCAATCATTAGCAAAATATATATTTACAACAACAGTTCTATCTACAGCAAAAGATCTATCAACAATAAGGGATCTATCTACAGCAAATGAATTATCTACAGCAAAGGATCTTTCTACAGCAAAAGATCTGTCAACAGCAAGGGATCTATCTACAGCAAAGGATCTATTTACAGCAGAAGATCTTTCTACATCAGAGGATCCTTCTACAGCAAAGGATCTATCTACAGCAAAGAATCTATTTACAGTATGGGATATATCAACAGCAAAGGTTTTATCTACAGTAAAAAAGGATCAATCTACAGAAAAGGATCTATCTACTGAAAAGGATCTATCTACAACAAAGGATCTATCTACAGCAAATGATCTATCTACGGCAAGGGATCTATCTACGGCACAGGATCTATTTATTTATTTACAGCAAAGGATCTATCTACAGAAAAGAATCTATCTACAGAAAAGGATCTATCTACAGCGAAGGATCTATCTACAACAAAGTATCTATCTACAGCAAACGATTTATCTACAGCAAAGGATCTATCTACAGATAAGGATCCATCCACAGGAAAGGATCTATCTACAGTAAAGGATCTATCTACTGAAAAGGATCTGTCTACAGCAAAGGATCTATCTACAGCAAGAGACCTATCTACAGTAAAGGATCTATCAACATCATATGATCAATCCACAGCAAGGGATCTATCTACAGCAAAGGATCTATTTACAGTAAAGGATCTATCTACAGCAAAGTATCTATCTACAGCAAACGATTTATCTACAGCAAAGGATCTATCTACAGATAAGGATCCATCCACAGGAAAGGATCTATCTACAGTAAAGGATCTATCTACTGAAAAGGATCTGTCTACAGCAAAGGATCTATCTACAGCAAGAGACCTATCTACAGTAAAGGATCTATCAACATCATATGATCAATCCACAGCAAGGGATCTATCTACAGCAAAGGATCTATTTACAGTAAAGGAGCTATCTACAGCAAAAGATCTATCAACAATGAGGGATCTATCTGCAGCAAAGGCTCTATCTACAGCAAAGGGTCTATCTACAGCAAAGGATCTATCTACAGGAAAGGATCTATCTACAGCAAAGGATCTATTTACAGTAAAGGAGCTATCAACAGAAAATTATCTATCAACAATGAGGGATCTATCTGCAGCAAACGATCTATCTACAGCAAAGGAGCTATTTACAGCAAAAGATCTATCAACAATGAGGGATCTATCTGCAGCAAAGGATCTATCTGCAGCAAAAGATCTATCTACAGCAAAGGATCTATCTTCAGCAAAGGATCTTTATACAGCATAGGATCTATGTACATTAATGGATCTTCTTCTGCATAGGATACATCTACTGCAAAGAATCTATCTACAGCAAAGAATCTATCTTCAGCAAAGAATCTATCTACAGCAAAGGATCTATCTACAGCAAAGGTTCTATCTACAAAAAAGGATCTATCTACAGCAAAGGATCTATCTACAGTCAAGGATTTATCTACTGCATTGGATCTCTCTACAGCAAAGGATCATTCTGCAGTTAAGGATCTATCTTAAGCAAAGGATCTATCTACAGCAAAATATCTATATAAAGCCAATGATCTATCTACAACAAAGGATCTATTTACAACAGCAGAACTTTATACCTCAATTGATCTATCTACAGCAAAGGATCTATCTACAGATAAGGATCCATCCACAGCAAAGGATCTATCTACAGTAAAGGATCTATCTACTGAAAAGGATCTGTCTACAGCAAAGGATCTATCTACTGAAAAGGACCTATCTACAGTAAAGGATCTATCAACATCATATGGTCAATCCACAGCAAGGGATCTATCTACAGCAAAGGATCTATTTACAGTAAAGGAGCTATCTACAGCAAAAGATCTATCAACAATGAGGGATCTATCTGCAGCAAAGGTTCTATCTACAGCAAAGGATCTATCTTCAGCAAAGGATCTTTATACAGCATAGGATCTATGTACAGTATTGGATCTATCTGCTGCATAGGATACATCTGCTGTAAAGAATCTATCTACAGCAAAGAAACTATCTTCAGCAAAGAATCTATCTACAGCAAAGGATCTATCTACAGCAAAGGATCTATCTACAGCAAAGGATCTATCTACAGGAAAGGATCTATCTACAGCAAAGTGATATATCTACAGTAAGGGATCTATCTACAGCAAAGAATCTATCTACACCAAAGGATCTTTCTACAGCGAAAGATCTGTCAACAGCAAAGGATCTATCTACAGCAAAGGATCTATCTACGGCAAGGGATCTATCTACGTCAAAGGATCTATTTACAGTATGGGATCTATCTACAGCAAAGGTTTTATTTACAGTATGGGATCTATCAAAAGCAAAGGTTATATTTACAGTATGGGATCTATCAACAGCAAAGGTTTTATCTACAGTAAAGGATCTTTCTACAGAAAAGGATATATCTGCAGAAATGGATCTATCTACAGCGAATGATCTATCTACAACAAAGGATCTATCTACAGCAAATGATCTATCTACGGCAGGGGATCTATCTACGGCAAAGGATTTATTTATTTATTTACAGCAAAGGATCTTAAATCTATCTACAGCAAAGTATCTATCTACAGCAAAGGATCTATCTACAGAAAAGGATCTATCTACAGCAAAAGATATATTTACAACAACAGTTCTATCTACAGCAAATGATCTATCTACAGTAAAGTGTTCTATCTACAATAAGGGATCTATCTACAGCAAAGAATTTATCTACACCAAAGGATCTTTCTATAGCAAAAGATCTGTCAACAGCAAAGGATCTATCTACAGCAAAGGATCTATTTACAGCAGAAGATCTTTCTACAGCAGAGGATCTTTCTACAGCAAAGGATCTATCTACAGCAAAGAATCTATTTACAGTATGGGATCTATCAACAGCAAAGGTTTTATCTACAGTAAAGGATCAATCTACAGAAAAGGATCTATCTACAGAAAAGGATCTATCTACAGCGAAGGATCTATCTACAACAAAGGATCTTTCTACAGTAAATGATCTATCTACGGCAAGGGATCTATCTACGGCACAGGAGTTATTTATTTATTTACAGCAAAGGATCTATCCACAGAAAAGGATCTATCTACAGAAAAGGATCTATCTAAAGTAAAGGATCTATCTACAACAAAGGATCTATCTACAGCAAAGTATCTATCTACAGCAAACGATTTATCTACAGCAAAGGATCAATCTACAGAAAATGATCTATCTAAAGTAACGGGACTATATACAGCAAAGGATCCATCTACAGTTAAGGATCTATCAACAGCAAAGTATCAATCTACAACAAAAGATCTATTTACAACAAAAGTTCTATCTACAGCAAAGGATCTATCTACAGCAAAGGATCTATCTACAGGAAAAAGATCTATCTACAGCATAGGATCTATCTACAGTAAAGGATCTATCTACTGCAAAGGATCTGTCTACAGCAAAGGATCTATCTACAACAAAGAATCTATCTACAGCAAAGAATCTATGTTCAGCAGATAATCTATCTACAGCAAAAGATCTATCTACAGCAAAGGATCAATCTACAGAAAATGATCTATCTAAAGTAACGGGACTATATACAGCAAAGGATCCATCTACAGTTAAGGATCTATCAACAGCAAAGGATCAATCTATAACAAAAGATCTATTTACAACAAAAGTTCTATCTACAGCAAAGGATCTATCTGCAGCAAAAGATCTATCTACAGCAAAGGATCTATCTTCAGCAAAGGATCTTTATACAGCATAGGATCTATGTACAGTAATGGATCTTCTTCTGCATAGGATACATCTACTGCAAAGAATCTATCTACAGCAAAGAATCTATCTACAGCAAAGAATCTATCATCAGCAAAGAATCTATCTACAGCAAAGTATCTATCTACAGCAAAGGATCTATCTACAGAAAAGGATCTATCTACAGCAAAGGATCTATCTACAGTCAAGGATTTATCTACTGCTTAGGATCTCTCTACAGCAAAGGATCAATCTGCAGTTAAGGATCTATCTTAAGCAAAGGATCTATCTACAGCAAAATATCTATCTAAAACCAATGATCTATCTACAACAAAGGATCTATTTACAACAGCAGAACTTTATACCTCAATTGATCTATCTACAGCAAAGGATCTATCTACAGCAAAGTGATCTATCTTCAGTAAGAGATCTATCTACAGCAAAGAATCTGTCTACACCAAAGGATTTTTTACAGCGCAGAATCTATCAACAGCAGAGGATCAATCCTTAGCAAAAGATATATTTACAACAACAGTTCTATCTACAGCAAATGATCTATCTACAGTAAAGTGTTCTATCTACAATAAGGGATCTATCTACAGCAAAGAATTTATCTACACCAAAGGATCTTTCTATAGCAAAAGATCTGTCAACAGCAAAGGATCTATCTACAGCAAAGGATCTATTTACAGCAGAAGATCTTTCTACAGCAGAGGATCTTTCTACAGCAAAGGATCTATCTACAGCAAAGAATCTATTTACAGTATGGGATCTATCAACAGCAAAGGTTTTATCTACAGTAAAGGATCAATCTACAGAAAAGGATCTATCTACAGAAAAGGATCTATCTACAGCGAAGGATCTATCTACGGCAAGGGATCTATCTACGGCACAGGAGTTATTTATTTATTTACAGCAAAGGATCTATCTACAGAAAAGGATCTATCTACAGAAAAGGATCTATCTAAAGTAAAGGATCTATCTACAACAAAGGATCTATCTACAGCAAAGTATCTATCTACAGCAAACGATTTATCTACAGCAAAGGATCTATCTACAGATAAGGATCCATCCACAGCAAAGGATCTATCTACAGTAAAGGATCTATCTACTGCATAGGATACATCTACTGCAATGAATCTATCTAGAGAAAATAATCTATCTTCAGCAAAGAATCTATCTACAGAAACGGATCTATCTACAACGAAGGATCTATCTACAGCAAAGGTTCAATCTACAGCAAATGATCTATCTTCAGCAAAGGTTCTTTCTACAGCATAAGATCTATCTACAGCAAAGGATCTATCTACAATAAGTGATCTATCTACATCAAAGGATCTATCTACAGCAAAAGATCTATTTACAGCAAATGGTCAATATACAGCAAAGGATATATCTGCAGTAATGGAACTCTATACAGCCAAATATCTATTTACAGAAAAGGATCTATCTACAGCAAAGGATCTATCTACAGCAAAGGATCAATTTATAGCGGAGAATCTTTCTACAGCAAAGGAACTACTACAGCAAAAGATCTATCTTCAGCAAAGAATCTATCTACAGCAAAGGATCTATCTACAGCAAAAGATCTATCTACAGTAAGGGATCTATTTACAGCGAAGGATCAACCTACAGCAAATGATCTATCTACAGCAAAGGATCTATCTACAGCATAGGATCTATCTACAGCAATGGATCTATCTACCTTAAGGAATCTTTTTGCAGCGAAGGATAAATCTACAGTAAAGGATCTATTTACAGCGAAGGATCGATCTACAGCGAAGGATCTATCTACAGCAAAGGATCTATCTACAGCAAAGGATCTATCTACAGCAAAGGATCTATCTACAGCTAAGAATCTATCTACAGTCAAGGATTTATCTACTGCAAAGGATCTCTCTACAACAAAGGATCAATCTACATTTAAGGGTCTATCTTAAGCAAAGGATATATCTACAGCAAAGGATCTATCTAAAGCCAATGATCTATCTACAAAAAAGGATCTATTTAAAACAGCAGAACTTTATAGAGCAAAGGATCTATCTACAGCGAAGGATCTATCTACAGCAAAGTGATCTATCTTCAGTAAGGGATCTATCTACAGCAAATTATCTGTCTACACCAAAGGATCTTTCTACAGCGCAGGATCTGTCAACAGCAAAGGATCAATCTACAGCAAAGGATCTATCTACAGCAAAGGATCTATCTACAGGAAAGGATCTATCTACAGCAAAGGATCTATTTACAGTAAAGGAGCCATCTACATCAAAAGATCTATCATCAATAAGGGATCTGTCTACAGCAAAGGATCTATCTACAGCAAAGGATCTATCTTCAGCAAAGGATCAATCTACAGCAAAGTGATCTATCTACAGTAAGGGATCTATCTACACCAAATGATCTATCTACAGCAAAGTGATCTATCTACAGTAAGGGATCTATCTACAGCAAAGAATCTATCTACACCAAAGGATCTTTCTACAGCGAAAGATCTGTCAACAGCAAAGGATCTATCCACAGCAAAGGATCTATCTACGGCAAGGGATCTATCTTCGTCAAAGGATCTATTTACAGTATGGGATCTATCTATAGCGAAGGTTTTATTTACAGTATGGGATCTATCAAAAGCAAAGGTTATATTTACAGTATGGGATCTATCAACAGCTAAGGTTTTATCTACAGTAAAGGATCTTTCTACAGAAAAGGATATATCTGCAGAAAAGGATCTATCTACAGCGAAGGATCTATCTACAACAAAGGATCTATTGACAGCAAATGATCTATCTACGGCTGGGAATCTATCTACGGCAAAGGATTTATTTATTTATTTACAGCAAAGGATCTTAAATCTATCTACAGCGAAGGATTTTTCTACAGTAAAGGATCTATCTACTACAAAGGATCTATCTACAGCAAATGATCTATCTACAACAAAGAATCTATGTACAGCAATGAATCTATCTACAGCAAAGGGATCTATCTACAGTAAGGGATCTATCTACAGCAAATGATCTATCTACAGCAAAGTGATCTATCTACAGTAAGGGATCTATCTACAGCGAAGGATCTATCTACAGCAAAGGATCTATCTACAGATAAGGATCCATCTACAGCAAAGGATCTATCTACAGTAAAGGATCTATCTACTGCAAAGGATATATCTACAGCAAAGGATCTATCTACAACAAAGGACCTATCTACAGTAAGGGATCTATTTACAGCAAAGGAGCTATCTATAGCAAAAGATCTATCTACAATAAGGGATCTATCTGCAGCAAAGGATCTATCTGCAGCAAAGGATCTATCTTCAGCAAAGGATCTTTATACAGCATAGGATCTATGTATAGTAAAGGATCTATCTACTGCATAGGATACAACTACTGCAAAGAATCTATCTAAAGCAAAGAATCTATTTTCAGCAAAGAATCTATCTACAGAAAAGGATCTATCTACAACGAAGGATCTATTTACAGCAAAGGAGCTATCCATAGCAAAAGATCTATCTACAATAAGGGATCTATCTGCAGCAAAGGATCTATCTGCAGCAAAGGATCTATCTGCAGCAAAGGATCTATCTTCAGCAAAGGATCTTTATACAGCATAGGATCTATGTATAGTAAAGGATCTATCTACTGCATAGGATACAACTACTGCAAATAATCTATCTATAAAGCAAAGAATCTATTTTCAGCAAAGAATCTATCTACAGAAAAGGATCTATCTACAACGAAGGATCTATCTATAGTAAAGGAATAATCTACAGCAAATGATCTATCTTCAGCAAAGGATCTTTCTACAGCATAAGATCTATCTACAGCAAAGGATCTATCTACAATAAGTGATCTATCTACAGCAAAGGATCTATCTACTGCAAAAGATCTATCTTCAACAAATGATCAATCTACAGCAAAGGATATATCTACAGCGAAGGATCGATCTACAGCAAATGATCTATCTACATCAAAGGATATTTCTACAGCATAGGATCTATCTACAGCAATGGATCTATCTACAGTAAGGGATGTTTTTGCAGCAAAGGATCAATCTACAGCAAAGGATCTATTTACAGCGAAGGATCGATCTACAGCAAAGGATCTATATACAGCAAAGGATCTATCTACAGCAAAGGATCTATCTACTGCAAAGGACATATCTATAGTAAAGGATCTGTTTACAGTCAAGGATTTATCTACTGCAAAGGATCTCTCTACAGCAATGAATCAATCTACATTTAAGGATCTATCTTAAGCAAAGGATCTATCTACAGCAAAGGATCTATCTAAAACCAATGATCTATCTACAAAAAAGGATCTATTTACAACAGCAGAACTTTATACAGCAAAGGATCTATCTACAGCAAAGAATCTATCTACAGCAAAGTGATCTATTTTCAGTAAGGGATCTATCTACAGAAAAGAATCTGTCTACACCAAAAGATCTATCTACAGCGCAGGATCTGTCAACAGCAAAGGATCAATCTTTAGCAAAAGATCTATCTACAGCAAAGGATCTATCTACAGCAAAGGATCTATCTACAGCAAAGGATTTATCAACAATAAGGGATCTATCTGCAGCAAAGAATCTATCAACAACAAAGGATCTATCTTCAGCAAAGGATCTATCTACAGCAAAGTGATCTATCTACAGTAAGGGATCTATCAACAGCAAATGATCTATCTACAGCAAAGGGATCTATCTACAGTAAGGGATCTATCTAGAGCAAAGAATCTATCTACATCAAAGGATCTTTCTACCACGAAAGATCTGTCAACACCAAAGGATCTATCTACAGAAAAGGATCTATCTACGGCAAGGGATCTATTTACAGTAAAGGATCTATCTACAGCAAAAGATCTATCAACAATAAGGGATCTACCTACAGCAAATGATCTATCTACAGCAAGGTGTTCTATCTACAGAAAGGGATCTATCTACAGCAAAGAATCTATCTACACCAAAGGATCTTTCTACAGCGAAAGATCTGTCAACAGCAAAGGATCTATCTACAGCAAAGCATCTATTTACAGCAGAAGATCTTTCTACAGCAGAGGATCTTTCTACAGCAAAGGATCTATCTACAGCAAAGAATCTATCTACAGAAAAGGATCTATCTACAGCAAAGGATCTATCTACAGCAAAGGATCTATCTAAAGCCAATAATCTATCTACAAAAAAGGATCTATTTACAACAGCAGAACTTTATACAGCATAGGATCTGTCTACAGCAAAGGATCTATCTACAGCAAAGTGATCTATTTGCAGTAAGGGATCTATCTACAGAAAAGAATCTGTCTACAGCAAAAGATCTTTCTACAGCGCAGGATCTGTCAACAGCAAAGGATCAATCTATAGCAAAAGATCTATTTACAACAAAAGTTCTATCTAAAGCAAAGAATCTATCTACAGCAAAGGATCTATCGACAATAAGGGATCTATCTGCAGCAAAGGATCTATCTACAGCAAAGGATCTATCTTCAGCAAAGGATCTATCTACAGAAAAGTGATCTATCTACAGTAAGGGATCTTTCTACAGCAAATGATCTATCTACAGCAAAGTGATTTATCTACAGTATGGGATCTATCTACAGCAAAGAATCTATCTACACCAAAGGATCTTTCTACAGCGAAAGATCTGTCAACAGCAAAGGATCTATCTACAGCAATGGATATATCTGCAGAAAAGGATCTATCTACAGCGAAGGATCTATCTACAACAAAGGATCTATTGACAGCAAATGATCTATCTACGGCTGGGAATCTATCTACGGCAAAGGATTTATTTATTTATTTACAGCAAAGGATCTTAAATCTATCTACAGCGAAGGATTTTTCTACAGTAAAGGATCTATCTACTACAAAGGATCTATCTACAGCAAATGATCTATCTACAACAAAGAATCTATGTACAGCAATGAATCTATCTACAGCAAAGGGATCTATCTACAGTAAGGGATCTATCTACAGCAAATGATCTATCTACAGCAAAGTGATCTATCTACAGTAAGTGATCTATCTACAGCGAAGGATCTATCTACAGCAAAGGATCTATCTACAGATAAGGATCCATCTACAGCAAAGGATCTATCTACAGTAAAGGATCTATCTACTGCAAAGGATATATCTACAGCAAAGGATCTATCTACAACAAAGGACCTATCTACAGTAAGGGATCTATTTACAGCAAAGGAGCTATCTATAGCAAAAGATCTATCTACAATAAGGGATCTATCTGCAGCAAAGGATCTATCTGCAGCAAAGGATCTATCTTCAGCAAAGGATCTTTATACAGCATAGGATCTATGTATAGTAAAGGATCTATCTACTGCATAGGATACAACTACTGCAAAGAATCTATCTAAAGCAAAGAATCTATTTTCAGCAAAGAATCTATCTACAGAAAAGGATCTATCTACAACGAAGGATCTATTTACAGCAAAGGAGCTATCCATAGCAAAAGATCTATCTACAATAAGGGATCTATCTGCAGCAAAGGATCTATCTGCAGCAAAGGATCTATCTGCAGCAAAGGATCTATCTTCAGCAAAGGATCTTTATACAGCATAGGATCTATGTATAGTAAAGGATCTATCTACTGCATAGGATACAACTACTGCAAATAATCTATCTATAAAGCAAAGAATCTATTTTCAGCAAAGAATCTATCTACAGAAAAGGATCTATCTACAACGAAGGATCTATCTATAGTAAAGGAATAATCTACAGCAAATGATCTATCTTCAGCAAAGGATCTTTCTACAGCATAAGATCTATCTACAGCAAAGGATCTATCTACAATAAGTGATCTATCTACAGCAAAGGATCTATCTACTGCAAAAGATCTATCTTCAACAAATGATCAATCTACAGCAAAGGATATATCTACAGTAAAGCAATTCTATACAGCCAAAGGATCCATTTACAGCAAAGGATCTATCTACAGCGAAGGATCGATCTACAGCAAATGATCTATCTACATCAAAGGATATTTCTACAGCATAGGATCTATCTACAGCAATGGATCTATCTACAGTAAGGGATGTTTTTGCAGCAAAGGATCAATCTACAGCAAAGGATCTATTTACAGCGAAGGATCGATCTACAGCAAAGGATCTATATACAGCAAAGGATCTATCTACAGCAAAGGATCTATCTACTGCAAAGGACATATCTATAGTAAAGGATCTGTTTACAGTCAAGGATTTATCTACTGCAAAGGATCTCTCTACAGCAATGAATCAATCTACATCTAAGGATCTATCTTAAGCAAAGGATCTATCTACAGCAAAGGATCTATCTAAAACCAATGATCTATCTACAAAAAAGGATCTATTTACAACAGCAGAACTTTATACAGCAAAGGATCTATCTACAGCAAAGAATCTATCTACAGCAAAGTGATCTATTTTCAGTAAGGGATCTATCTACAGAAAAGAATCTGTCTACACCAAAAGATCTATCTACAGCGCAGGATCTGTCAACAGCAAAGGATCAATCTTTAGCAAAAGATCTATCTACAGCAAAGGATCTATCTACAGCAAAGGATCTATCTACAGCAAAGGATTTATCAACAATAAGGGATCTATCTGCAGCAAAGAATCTATCAACAACAAAGGATCTATCTTCAGCAAAGGATCTATCTACAGCAAAGTGATCTATCTACAGTAAGGGATCTATCAACAGCAAATGATCTATCTACAGCAAAGGGATCTATCTACAGTAAGGGATCTATCTAGAGCAAAGAATCTATCTACATCAAAGGATCTTTCTACCACGAAAGATCTGTCAACACCAAAGGATCTATCTACAGAAAAGGATCTATCTACGGCAAGGGATCTATTTACAGTAAAGGATCTATCTACAGCAAAAGATCTATCAACAATAAGGGATCTACCTACAGCAAATGATCTATCTACAGCAAGGTGTTCTATCTACAGAAAGGGATCTATCTACAGCAAAGAATCTATCTACACCAAAGGATCTTTCTACAGCGAAAGATCTGTCAACAGCAAAGGATCTATCTACAGCAAAGCATCTATTTACAGCAGAAGATCTTTCTACAGCAGAGGATCTTTCTACAGCAAAGGATCTATCTACAGCAAAGAATCTATCTACAGAAAAGGATCTATCTACAGCAAAGGATCTATCTACAGCAAAGGATCTATCTAAAGCCAATAATCTATCTACAAAAAAGGATCTATTTACAACAGCAGAACTTTATACAGCATAGGATCTGTCTACAGCAAAGGATCTATCTACAGCAAAGTGATCTATTTGCAGTAAGGGATCTATCTACAGAAAAGAATCTGTCTACAGCAAAAGATCTTTCTACAGCGCAGGATCTGTCAACAGCAAAGGATCAATCTATAGCAAAAGATCTATTTACAACAAAAGTTCTATCTAAAGCAAAGAATCTATCTACAGCAAAGGATCTATCGACAATAAGGGATCTATCTGCAGCAAAGGATCTATCTACAGCAAAGGATCTATCTTCAGCAAAGGATCTATCTACAGAAAAGTGATCTATCTACAGTAAGGGATCTTTCTACAGCAAATGATCTATCTACAGCAAAGTGATTTATCTACAGTATGGGATCTATATACAGCAAAGAATCTATCTACACCAAAGGATCTTTCTACAGCGAAAGATCTGTCAACAGCAAAGGATCTATCTACAGCAATGGATCTATTTACAACAGGAGATCTTTCTTCAGCAGAGGATTTTTCTACAGCAAAGGATCTATCTACAGCAAAGGATCTATTTTCAGTATGGGATCTATCTACAGCAATAGTTTTATCTACAATAAAATATCTATCTACAGAAAAGGATCTTAGATCTATCTACAGCTAAGGATCTATCTACAGTAAAAGATCTATCTACTACAAAGGATCTATCTACAGCAAAGGATCTATCTACAACAAAGAATCTATGTACAGCTAAGAATCTATCTACAGCAAAGGATCTATCTACAGTAAAGGATCTATCTACTGCAAAGGATCTGTCTACAGCAAAGGATCTATCTACAACAAAGAATCTATCTTCAGCAAAGAATCTATGTTCAGCAGATAATCTATCTACAGCAAATGATCTATCTACAGCAAAGGATCAATCTACAGAAAATGATCTATCTAAAGTAACGGGACTATATACAGCAAAGTTTTCATCTACAGTTAAGGATCTATCAACAGCAAAGGATCAATCTATAACAAAAGATCTATTTACAACAAAAGTTCTATCTACAGCAAAGGGTCTATCTACAGCAAAGGATCTATCTACAGGAAAGGATCTATCTACAGCAAAGGATCTATTTACAGTAAAGGAGCTATCAACAGAAAATGATCTATCAACAATGAGGGATCTATCTGCAGCAAAGGATCTATCTACAGCAAAGGAGCTATTTACAGCAAGAGATCTATATCAACAATGAGGGATCTATCTGCAGCAAAGGATCTATCTGCAGCAAAAGATCTATCTACAGCAAAGGATCTATCTTCAGCAAAGGATCTTTATACAGCATAGGATCTATGTACAGTAATGGATCTTCTTCTGCATAGGAAACATCTACTGCAAAGAATCTATCTACAGCAAAGAATCTATCTTCAGCAAAGAATCTATCTACAGCAAAGGATCTATCTACAGCAAAGGTTCTATCTACAGAAAAGGATCTATCTACAGCAAAGGATCTATCTACAGTCAAGGATTTATCTACTGCATAGGATCTCTCCACAGCAAAGGATCAATCTGCAGTTAAGGATCTATCTTGAGCAAAGGATCTATCTACAGCAAAATATCTATATAAAGCCAATGATCTATCTACAACAAAGGATCTATTTACAACAGCAGAACTTTATACCTCAATTGATCTATCTACAGCAAAGGATCTATCTACAGCAAAGTGATCTATCTTCAGTAAGAGATCTATCTACAGCAAAGAATCTGTCTACACCAAAGGATTTTTTACAGCGCAGAATCTATCAACAGCAGAGGATCAATCTTTAGCAAAAGATATATTTACAGCAACAGT
Source organism: Caprella mutica (assembly GCA_947561585.1). Lineage (NCBI taxonomy): Eukaryota > Metazoa > Arthropoda > Malacostraca > Amphipoda > Caprellidae > Caprella > Caprella mutica. The sequence continues at coordinate 137,172 of CANNZV010000445.1, read as the reverse complement.
TCTATCTACAGCAAATGATCTATCTACAGTAAAGTGTTCTATCTACAATAAGGGATCTATCTACAGCAAAGAATCTATCTACACCAAAGGATCTTTCTATAGCAAAAGATTTGTCAACAGCAAAGGATCTATCTACAGCAAAGGATCTATTTACAGCAGAAGATCTTTCTACAGCAGAGGATCTTTCTACAGCAAAGGATCTATCTACAGAAAAGAATCTATTTACAGTATGGGATCTATCAACAGCAAAGGTTTTATCTACAGTAAAGGATCAATCTACAGAAAAGGATCTATCTACAGAAAAGGATCTATCTACAGCAAATGATCTATCTACGGCAAGGGATCTATCTACAGCACAGAAGTTATTTATTTATTTACAGCAAAGGATCTATCTACAGAAAAGGATCTATCTACAGAAAAGGATCTATCTACAGCAAAGGATCTATCTACAACAAAGGATCTATCTACAGCAAAGTATCTATCTACAGCAAACGATTTATCTACAGCAAAGGATCTATCTACAGATAAGGATCCATCCACAGCAAAGGATCTATCTACAGTAAAGGATCTATCTACTGAAAAGGATCTGTCTACAGCAAAGGATCTATCTACTGAAAAGGACCCATCTACAGTAAAGGATCTATCAACATCATATGGTCAATCCACAGAAAGGGATCTATCTACAGCAAAGGATCTATTTACAGTAAAGGAGCTATCTACAGCAAAAGATCTATCAACAATGAGGGATCTATCTGCAGCAAAGGTTCTATCTACAGCAAAGGATCTATCTTCAGCAAAGGATCTTTATACAGCATAGGATCTATGTACAGTATTGGATCTATCTGCTGCATAGGATACATCTGCTGTAAAGAATCTATCTACAGCAAAGAAACTATCTTCAGCAAAGAATCTATCTACAGCAAAGGATCTATCTACAGCAAAGGATCTATCTACAGCAAAGGATCTATCTACAGGAAAGGATCTATCTACAGCAAAGTGATCAATCTACAGTAAGTGATCTATCTACAGCAAAGAATCTATCTACACCAAAGGATCTATCTACAGCGAAAGATCTGTCAACAGCAAAGGATCTATCTACAGCAAAGGATCTATCTACGGCAAGGGATCTATCTACGTCAAAGGATCTATTTACAGTATGGGATCTTTCTACAGCAAAGGTTTTATTTACAGTATGGGATCTATCAAAAGCAAAGGTTATATTTACAGTATGGGATCTATCAACAGCAAAGGTTTTATCTACAGTAAAGGATCTTTCTACAGAAAAGGATATATTTGCAGAAATGGATCTATCTACAGCGAAGGATCTATCTACAACAAAGGATCTATCTACAGCAAATGATATATCTACGGCAGGGGATCTATCTACGGCAAAGGATTTAATTATTTATTTACAGCAAAGGATCTTAAATCTATCTACAGCAAAGGATTTATCTATCTTTCTACAGCAAAGGATCTATTTACAGTATGAGATCTATCAACAGCAAATGTTTTATCTACAGTAAAGTATCTATCTACAGAAAAGGATCTATCTACAGAAAAGGATCTATCTACAGCGAAGGATCTATCAACAACAAAGGATCTATCTACAGCTAATGATCTATCTACGGCAAGGGATCTATCTACGGCACAGGATTTATTTATTTATTTACAGCGAAGGATCTTAGATCTATCGACAGCAAATGATCTATCTATGTACAACAAAGAATCTAAGTACAGCAAAGAATCTATCTACAGTAAAGAATCTATCTACAGCATCGGATCTATCTACAGCAAAGGATCTATCTACAGCAAAGGATCTATCTACACCAGAGGATCTATCTACAGTAAAGGATCTATATACAGCAAAGTATCTATCTACAGCAAACGATTTATCTACAACAAAGGATCTATCTACAGTACAGGATCTATCTACAGCAAAGGATCTATCTACAGCAAAGGACCTATCTACAGTAAAGGATCTATCTACATCATATGATCAATCCACAGCAAGGGATATATCTACAGCAAAGGATCTATTTACAGTAAAGGAGCTATCTACAGCAAAAGATCTATCAACAATGAGGGATCTATCTGCAGCAAAGGATCTATCTACAACAAAGGATCTATCTTCAGCATAGGATCTTTATAAAGCATAGGATCTATGTACAGTAATGGATCTATGTACAGTAATGGATCTATCTACTGCATAGGATACATCTACTGCAAAGAATCTATCTACAGCAAAGAATCTATCTTCAGCAAAGAATCTATCTACAGCAAAGGATCTATCTACAGCAAAGGATCTATCTACAGCAAAGGATCTATCTACAGCAAAGGATCTATCTACAGTCAAGGATTTATCTACTGCAAAGGATTTCTCTACAGCAAAGGATCATTCTAAAGTTAAGGATCTATCTTAAGCAAAGGATCTATCTACTACAAAGGATCTATCTACAGCAAAGGATCTATCTACAACAAAGAATCTATGTACAGCTAAGAATCTATCTACAGCAAAGGATCAATCTAAAGTTAAGGATCTATCTTAAGCAAAGGATCTATCTACAGCAAAGGATCTATCTAAAGCCAATGATCTATCTACAACAAAAAATCTATTTACAACAGCAGAACTTTATACAGCAAAGGGTCTATCTACAGGAAAGGATCTGTCAACAGCAAAGGATCTATTTACAGTAAAGGAGCTATCTACAGCAAAAGATCTATCAACAATAAGGGATCTATCTGCAGCAAAGAATCTATCTACAGCAAAGGATCTATCTTCAGCAAAGGATCTATCTATACAGCAAAGTGTTCTATCTACAGTAAGGGATCTATCTACAGCAAAAAATCTATCTACACCAAAAGATCTTTTTACAGCGAGAGATCTGTCAACAGCAAAGGATCTATCTACAGCAAAGGATCTATTTACAGCAGAAAATCTTTCTACAGCAGAGGATCTTTCTACAGCAAAGGATCTATCTACAGCAAAGGATCTTTTTACAGTATGGGATTTATAAAACGTTAATATGAGTGATTAAAATAATAGTTTAACTTCGTAAATAAATTTAGTGTTAATTTGAATTTTCGTTAATTTGAGTGTAAAATTCCTACTGACAAAAATTTAGTTTAGTTATGACTTAAATGAAATGGCATATAGGTATGAGGAAGGTATGAGGAAAACAAATATGAATGATTAAACTATATATTGCTATGGAGATGTCCAAAAGGCAGCCTCCAATTGTTTCATCCAGCGCACGTATAGAAGTATAGCACATATGTAGCCGCACTAGTTAGGCAGCATTAGCTACACGTCTGTACACCGTCCACAGGACACTGAATAAAAGAAAGAAAATATGAAATGCCTAATATTACTATAGAAAACAGATAGAGAGGAACACTAATTTATATTGGAACTAGTTAACATGAAGTTTTATTGTACAATATGAATAGGAGTTTATAAGAATAATTAAAAAATTTAAATGGTTTAGATATTCAATAGGTTTAGATATTAAATAGTTTGCTATAGGATTATATAACGTAGTTAGGTTTATATCGTAATTAGGGTTATATAGTAATAGCGTAATTAGGGTTATATAGTAATAGCGTAATTAGGGTTATATAGTAATAGCGTAATTAGGGTTATATAGTAATAGCGTAATTAGGGTTATATAGTAATAAATTGTAATAGATCGTAATAAATTGTAATAATAAGTTATTAACAAAGCAGTGTTTTGCGGAAAATAGTGTGATAAAGTGAATTTGTAAAGTAATTATGAGGTCACTGAAATTTTAATAAGAATGAGCGAAGTCCCCCAAAAGTTAACACTTACGGTATAGACATTTCCAGCCACTCCAAAAATCTACCAGTCTCCGTTGTCAAAATCGTCCGTCATAGCTCCTAGGCATCAGTTACTCCATTCGTAGTACATCTGAATGCCATCTAGGGTATCCCTCATCCATTGCCATCCACGGGATCCCAAAGGGTTCTCACTCCTCCATACTAATGGTTCGTAGTATTAGAAGAACTAGCAATGAGATTGGTTCGGATCATACTATGGGATAAATTATTCACCACTGCAGTTCACAATTAGTAGGAAAGTGGAGAAGAGGCTGTTAGTTACACTGAGTGTGTTTATCTTCAGGTAACTGTAACGATACTGACTAGGTTTGTGCTATGTAGCACACAGGTTAATTCTGAGCGATATCTTCAGAACTTTCCGCTAGTGAAAACTTCGGAAGACCTCGCTCATATATTTACTTTATAAATTGTAGATATTTAGTTATGAGAGTTATGATTTCTAAAATATTATTCATACTCAATTATATATTTTAGACATGGGATCTATCTACAGCAATGGTTTTATCTACAATAAAAGATGTATCTACAGAAAAGGATCTATCTACAGTAAAGGATTTATCTAAAGATAATTATCTATCTACAACGAACGATTTATCTACAGCAAAGGATCTATCTACATATAAGGATCCATCTACAGCAAAGGATCTATCTACAGTAAAGGATCTATCTACAGCAAAGGACCTATCTACAGTAAAGGATCTATCTACATCGTCTGATCAATCCACAGCAAGGGATCTATCTGCAGCAAAGGATCTATTTACAGTAAAGGTGCTATCCACAGCAAAAGATCTATTTACAATAATGGATCTATCCGCAGCAAAGGATTTATCTACAGCAAAGGATCTATCTTCAGCAAAGGATCTTTATACAGCATAGGATCTATGTACAGTAAAGGATCTATCTACTGCATAGGATACATCTACTGCAATGAATCTATCTAGAGAAAATAATCTATCTTCAGCAAAGAATCTATCTACAGAAACGGATCTATCTACAACGAAGGATCTATCTACAGCAAAGGTTCAATCTACAGCAAATGATCTATCTTCAGCAAAGGTTTTTTCTACAGCATAAGATCTATCTACAGCAAAGGATCTATCTACAATAAGTGATCTATCTACATCAAAGGATCTATCTGCTGCAAAAGATCTATTTACAGCAAAGGATCTATCTACAGCAAAGGATCTATCTACAGAAAAGGATCTATCTACAGCAAAGGATCTATCTACGGTCAAGGATTTATTTACTGCATAGGATCTCTCTACAGCAAAAGATCAATCTAAAGTTAAGGATCTATCTTAAGCAAAGGATCTATCTACAGCAAAATATCTATCTAAAGCCAATGATCTATCTACAACATAGGATCTATTTTCAACAGCAGAACTTTATACCCTAATGGATCTATCTACAGAAAAGGATCTATCTACAGCAAAGGATCTATTTACAGTAAAGGAGCTATCTACAGCAAAAGATCTATAAACAATAAGGGATCTACCTACAGCAAATGATCTATCTACAGCAAGGTGTTCTATCTACAGTAAGGGATCTATCTACAGCAAAGAATCTATCTACACCAAAGGATCTATCTACAACAAAAAATCTATTTACAACAGCAGAACTTTAAACAGCAAAGGATCTATCTATAGCGAAGGATCTATCTACAGCAAAGTGATCTATCTTCAGTAAGGGATCTATCTACAGCAAATAATCTGTCTTCACCAAAGGATCTTTCTACAACGCAGGATCTGTCAACAGCAAAAGATCTATCTACAGGAAAGGATCTGTCTACAGCAAAGGATCTATTTACAGTAAAGGAGCTATCTACAGCAAAAGATCTATCAACAATAAGGGATCTATCTGCAGCAAAGAATCTATCTACAGCAAAGGATCTATCTTCAGCAAAGGATCTATCTATACAGCAAAGTGTTCTATCTACAGTAAGGGATCTATCTACAGCAAAAAATCTATTTACACCAAAGGATCTTTTTACAGCGAAAGATCTGTCAACAGCAAAGGATCTATCTACAGCAAAGGATCTATTTACAGCAGAAGATCTTTCTACAGCAGAGGATCTTTCTACAGCAAAGGATCTATCTACAGCAAAGGATCTTTTTACAGTATGGGATCTATCTACAGCAACGGTTTTATCTACAATAAAAGATCTATTTACAGAAAAGGATCTATCTACAGAAAAAGATCTATCTACAGTAAAGGATCTATCTACAGCAAAATATCTATCTAAAGCCAATGATCTATCTACAACAAAGGATCTATTTACAACAGCAGAACTTTATACCTCAATTGATCTATCTACAGCAAAGGATCTATCTACAGCAAAGTGATCTATCTTCAGTAAGAGATCTATCTAAAGCAAAGAATCTGTCTACACCAAAGGATTTTTTACAGCGCAGGATCTATCAACAGCAGAGGATCAATCATTAGCAAAATATATATTTACAACAACAGTTCTATCTACAGCAAAAGATCTATCAACAATAAGGGATCTATCTACAGCAAATGAATTATCTACAGCAAAGGATCTTTCTACAGCAAAAGATCTGTCAACAGCAAGGGATCTATCTACAGCAAAGGATCTATTTACAGCAGAAGATCTTTCTACATCAGAGGATCCTTCTACAGCAAAGGATCTATCTACAGCAAAGAATCTATTTACAGTATGGGATATATCAACAGCAAAGGTTTTATCTACAGTAAAAAAGGATCAATCTACAGAAAAGGATCTATCTACTGAAAAGGATCTATCTACAACAAAGGATCTATCTACAGCAAATGATCTATCTACGGCAAGGGATCTATCTACGGCACAGGATCTATTTATTTATTTACAGCAAAGGATCTATCTACAGAAAAGAATCTATCTACAAAAAGGATCTATCTACAGCGAAGGATCTATCTACAACAAAGGATCTATCTACAGCAAATGATCTATCTACTACAAAGGATCTATCTAAAGCAAATGTTCTATCTACAACAAAGAATCTATGTACAGCAAAGAATCTATCTACAGCAAAGGATCAATCTACAGTAAAGGATCTATCTACAGCAAAGTATCTATCTTCAGCAAACGATTTATCTACAGCAAAGGATCAATCTACAGATAAGGATCCATCCACAGGAAAGGATCTATCTACAGTAAAGGATCTATCTACTGAAAAGGATCTGTCTACAGCAAAGGATCTATCTACAGCAAGAGACCTATCTACAGTAAAGGATCTATCAACATCATATGATCAATCCACAGCAAGGGATCTATCTACAGCAAAGGATCTATTTACAGTAAGGGAGCTATCTACAGCAAAAGATCTATCAACAATGAGGGATCTATCTGCAGCAAAGGCTCTATCTACAGCAAAGGATCTATCTTCAGCAAAGGATCTTTATACAGCATAGGATCTATGTACAGTATTGGATCTATCTACTGCATAGGATACATATGCTGCAAAGAATCTATCTACAGCAAAGAAACTATCTTCAGCAAAGAATCTATCTACAGAAAAGGATCTATCTACAGCAAAGGATCTATCTACAGCAAAGGATCTATCTACAGTAAAGGATCTATCTACAGCAAAATATCTATCTAAAGCCAATGATCTATCTACAATAAAGGATCTATTTACAACAGCAGAACTTTATACCTCAATTGATCTATCTACAGCAAAGGATCTATCTACAGCAAAGTGATCTATCTTCAGTAAGAGATCTATCTAAAGCAAAGAATCTGTCTACACCAAAGGATTTTTTACAGCGCAGGATCAATCAACAGCAGAGGATCAATCATTAGCAAAATATATATTTACAACAACAGTTCTATCTACAGCAAAAGATCTATCAACAACAAGGGATCTATCTACAGCAAATGAACTATCTACAGAAAAGGATCTATCTACAGCAAAGGATCTATTTACAGTAAAGGAGCTATCTACAGCAAAAGATCTATAAACAATAAGGGATCTACCTACAGCAAATGATCTATCTACAGCAAGGTGTTCTATCTACAGTAAGGGATCTATCTACAGCAAAGAATCTATCTACACCAAAGGATCTATCTACAACAAAAAATCTATTTACAACAGCAGAACTTTAAACAGCAAAGGATCTATCTATAGCGAAGGATCTATCTACAGCAAAGTGATCTATCTTCAGTAAGGGATCTATCTACAGCAAATAATCTGTCTTCACCAAAGGATCTTTCTACAACGCAGGATCTGTCAACAGCAAAAGATCTATCTACAGGAAAGGATCTGTCTACAGCAAAGGATCTATTTACAGTAAAGGAGCTATCTACAGCAAAAGATCTATCAACAATAAGGGATCTATCTGCAGCAAAGAATCTATCTACAGCAAAGGATCTATCTTCAGCAAAGGATCTATCTATACAGCAAAGTGTTCTATCTACAGTAAGGGATCTATCTACAGCAAAAAATCTATTTACACCAAAGGATCTTTTTACAGCGAAAGATCTGTCAACAGCAAAGGATCTATCTACAGCAAAGGATCTATTTACAGCAGAAGATCTTTCTACAGCAGAGGATCTTTCTACAGCAAAGGATCTATCTACAGCAAAGGATCTTTTTACAGTATGGGATCTATCTACAGCAACGGTTTTATCTACAATAAAAGATCTATTTACAGAAAAGGATCTATCTACAGAAAAAGATCTATCTACAGTAAAGGATCTATCTACAGCAAAATATCTATCTAAAGCCAATGATCTATCTACAACAAAGGATCTATTTACAACAGCAGAACTATATACCTCAATTGATCTATCTACAGCAAAGGATCTATCTACAGCAAAGTGATCTATCTTCAGTAAGAGATCTATCTAAAGCAAAGAATCTGTCTACACCAAAGGATTTTTTACAGCGCAGGATCTATTAACAGCAGAGGATCAATCATTAGCAAAATATATATTTACAACAACAGTTCTATCTACAGCAAAAGATCTATCAACAATAAGGGATCTATCTACAGCAAATGAATTATCTACAGCAAAGGATCTTTCTACAGCAAAAGATCTGTCAACAGCAAGGGATCTATCTACAGCAAAGGATCTATTTACAGCAGAAGATCTTTCTACATCAGAGGATCCTTCTACAGCAAAGGATCTATCTACAGCAAAGAATCTATTTACAGTATGGGATATATCAACAGCAAAGGTTTTATCTACAGTAAAAAAGGATCAATCTACAGAAAAGGATCTATCTACTGAAAAGGATCTATCTACAACAAAGGATCTATCTACAGCAAATGATCTATCTACGGCAAGGGATCTATCTACGGCACAGGATCTATTTATTTATTTACAGCAAAGGATCTATCTACAGAAAAGAATCTATCTACAGAAAAGGATCTATCTACAGCGAAGGATCTATCTACAACAAAGGATCTATCTACAGCAAATGATCTATCTACTACAAAGGATCTATCTAAAGCAAATGTTCTATCTACAACAAAGAATCTATGTACAGCAAAGAATCTATCTACAGCAAAGGATCAATCTACAGTAAAGGATCTATCTACAGCAAAGTATCTTTCTACAGCAAACGATTTATCTACAGCAAAGGATCTATCTACAGATAAGGATCCATCCACAGGAAAGGATCTATCTACAGTAAAGGATCTATCTACTGAAAAGGATCTGTCTACAGCAAAGGATCTATCTACAGCAAGAGACCTATCTACAGTAAAGGATCTATCAACATCATATGATCAATCCACAGCAAGGGATCTATCTACAGCAAAGGATCTATTTACAGTAAAGGAGCTATCTACAGCAAAAGATCTATCAACAATGAGGGATCTATCTGCAGCAAAGGCTCTATCTACAGCAAAGGATCTATCTTCAGCAAAGGATCTTTATACAGCATAGGATCTATGTACAGTATTGGATCTATCTACTGCATAGGATACATATGCTGCAAAGAATCTATCTACAGCAAAGAAACTATCTTCAGCAAAGAATCTATCTACAGAAAAGGATCTATCTACAGCAAAGGATCTATCTACAGCAAAGGATCTATCTACAGTAAAGGATCTATCTACAGCAAAATATCTATCTAAAGCCAATGATCTATCTACAATAAAGGATCTATTTACAACAGCAGAACTTTATACCTCAATTGATCTATCTACAGCAAAGGATCTATCTACAGCAAAGTGATCTATCTTCAGTAAGAGATCTATCTAAAGCAAAGAATCTGTCTACACCAAAGGATTTTTTACAGCGCAGGATCTATCAACAGCAGAGGATCAATCATTAGCAAAATATATATTTACAACAACAGTTCTATCTACAGCAAAAGATCTATCAACAACAAGGGATCTATCTACAGCAAATGAATTATCTACAGCAAAGTATCTTTCTACAGCAAAAGATCTGTCAACAGCAAGGGATCTATCTACAGCAAAGGATCTATTTACAGCAGAAGATCTTTTTACATCAGAGGATCCTTCTACAGCAAAGGATCTATCTACAGCAAAGAATCTATTTACAGTATGGGATATATCAACAGCAAAGGTTTTATCTACAGTAAAGGATCAATCTACAGAAAAGGATCTATCTACTGAAAAGGATCTATCTACAACAAAGGATCTATCTACAGCAAATGATCTATCTACGACAAGGGATCTATCTACGGCACAGGATCTATTTATTTATTTACAGCAAAGGATCTATCTACAGAAAAGAATCTATCTACAGAAAAGGATCTATCTACAGCGAAGGATCTATCTACAACAAAGGATCAATCTACAGTAAAGGATCTATCTACAGCAAAGTATCTATCTACAGCAAACGATTTATATACAGCAAAGGATCTATCTACAGATAAGGATCCATCCACAGGAAAGGATCTATCTACAGTAAAGGATCTATCTACTGAAAAGGATCTGTCTACAGCAAAGGATCTATCTACAGCAAAGGACCTATCTACAGTAAAGGATCTATCAACATCATATGATCAATCCACAGCAAGGGATCCATCTACAGCAAAGGATCTATTCACAGTAAAGGAGCTATCTACAGCAAAAGATCTATCAACAATGAGATATCTATCTGCAGCAAAGGATCTATCTACAGCAAAGGATCTATCTTCAGCAAAGGATCTTTATACAGCATAGGATCTATGTACAGTATTGGATCTATCTACTGCATAGGATACATATGCTGCAAAGAATCTATCTACAGCAAAGAAACTATCTTCAGCAAAGAATCAATCTACAGCAAAGGATCTATCTACAGCAAAGGATCTATCTACATCAAAGGATCTATCTACAGCAAAGGATCTATCTACAGTCAAGGATTTATCTACTGCAAAGGATCTCTCTACAGCATAGGATCAATCTAAAGTTAAGGATCTATCTTATGCAAAGGATCTATCTACAGCAAAGGATCTATCTACACCAAAGGATCTATCTACAACAAAAAATCTATTTACAACAGCAGAACTTTAAACAGCAAAGGATCTATCTATAGCGAAGGATCTATCTACAGCAAAGTGATCTATCTTCAGTAAGGGATCTATCTACAGCAAATAATCTGTCTTCACCAAAGGATCTTTCTACAACGCAGGATCTGTCAACAGCAAAAGATCTATCTACAGGAAAGGATCTGTCTACAGCAAAGGATCTATTTACAGTAAAGGAGCTATCTACAGCAAAAGATCTATCAACAATAAGGGATCTATCTGCAGCAAAGAATCTATCTACATCAAAGGATCTATCTTCAGCAAAGGATCTATCTATACAGCAAAGTGTTCTATCTACAGTAAGGGATCTATCTACAGCAAAAAATCTATTTACACCAAAGGATCTATTTACAGCAGAAGATCTTTCTACAGCAGAGGATCTTTCTACAGCAAAGGATCTATCTACAGCAAAGGATCTTTTTACAGTATGGGATCTATCTACAGCAACGGTTTTATCTACAATAAAAGATCTATCTACAGAAAAGGATCTATCTACAGAAAAAGATCTATCTACAGTAAAGGATCTATCTACAGCAAAATATCTATCTAAAGCCAATGATCTATCTACTACAAAGGATCTATTTACAACAGCAGAACTTTATACCTCAATTGATCTATCTACAGCAAAGGATCTATCTACAGCAAAGTGATCTATCTTCAGTAAGAGATCTATCTAAAGCAAAGAATCTGTCTACACCAAAGGATTTTTTACAGCGCAGGATCTATCAACAGCAGAGGATCAATCATTAGCAAAATATATATTTACAACAACAGTTCTATCTACAGCAAAAGATCTATCAACAATAAGGGATCTATCTACAGCAAATGAATTATCTACAGCAAAGGATCTTTCTACAACAAAAGATCTGTCAACAGCAAGGGATCTATCTACAGCAAAGGATCTTTTTACAGCAGAAGATCTTTCTACATCAGAGGATCCTTCTACAGCAAAGGATCTATCTACAGCAAAGAATCTATTTACAGTATGGGATATATCAACAGCAAAGGTTTTATCTACAGTAAAAAAGGATCAATCTACAGAAAAGGATCTATCTACTGAAAAGGATCTATCTACAACAAAGGATCTATCTACAGCAAATGATCTATCTACGGCAAGGGATCTATCTACGGCAAAGGATCTATTTATTTATTTACAGCAAAGGATCTATCTACAGAAAAGAATCTATCTACAGAAAAGGATCTATCTACAGCGAAGGATCTATCTACAACAAAGGATCTATCTACAGCAAATGATCTATCTACTACAAAGGATCTATCTAAAGCAAATGTTCTATCTACAACAAAGAATCTATGTACAGCAAAGAATCTATCTACAGCAAAGGATCAATCTACAGTAAAGGATCTATCTACAGCAAAGTATCTATCTACAGCAAACGATTTATCTACAGCAAAGGATCTATCTACAGATAAGGATCCATCCACAGGAAAGGATCTATCTACAGTAAAGGATATATCTACTGAAAAGGATCTGTCTACAGCAAAGGATCTATCTACAGCAAGAGACCTACCTACAGTAAAGGATCTATCAACATCATATGATCAATCCACAGCAAGGGATCTATCTACAGCAAAGGATCTATTTACAGTAAAGGAGCTATCTACAGCAAAAGATCTATCAACAATGAGGGATCTATCTGCAGCAAAGGCTCTATCTACAGCAAAGGATCTATCTTCAGCAAAGGATCTTTATACAGCATAGGATCTATGTACAGTATTGGATATATCTACTGCATAGGATACATATGCTGCAAAGAATCTATCTACAGCAAAGAAACTATCTTCAGCAAAGAATCTATCTACAGAAAAGGATCTATCTACAGCAAAGGATCTATCTACAGCAAAGGATCTATCTACAGTAAAGGATCTATCTACAGCAAAATATCTATCTAAAGCCAATGATCTATCTACAATAAAGGATCTATTTACAACAGCAGAACTTTATACCTCAATTGATCTATCTACAGCAAAGGATCTATCTACAGAAAAGGATCTATCTACAGCAAAGGATCTATCTACAGTCAAGGATTTATTTACTGCATAGGATCTCTCTACAGCAAAAGATCAATCTAAAGTTAAGGATCTATCTTAAGCAAAGGATCTATCTACAGCAAAATATCTATCTAAAGCCAATGATCTATCTACAACATAGGATCTATTTTCAACAGCAGAACTTTATACCCTAATGGATCTATCTACAGAAAAGGATCTATCTACAGCAAAGGATCTATTTACAGTAAAGGAGCTATCTACAGCAAAAGATCTATAAACAATAAGGGATCTACCTACAGCAAATGATCTATCTACAGCAAGGTGTTCTATCTACAGTAAGGGATCTATCTACAACAAAGAATCTATCTACACCAAAGGATCTATCTACAACAAAAAATCTATTTACAACAGCAGAACTTTAAACAGCAAAGGATCTATCTATAGCGAAGGATCTATCTACAGCAAAGTGATCTATCTTCAGTAAGGGATCTATCTACAGCAAATAATCTGTCTTCACCAAAGGATCTTTCTACAACGCAGGATCTGTCAACAGCAAAAGATCTATCTACAGGAAAGGATCTGTCTACAGCAAAGGATCTATTTACAGTAAAGGAGCTATCTACAGCAAAAGATCTATCAACAATAAGGGATCTATCTGCAGCAAAGAATCTATCTCCAGCAAAGGATCTATCTTCAGCAAAGGATCTATCTATACAGCAAAGTGTTCTATCTACAGTAAGGGATCTATCTACAGCAAAAAATCTATTTACACCAAAGGATCTTTTTACAGCGAAAGATCTGTCAACAGCAAAGGATCTATCTACAGCAAAGGATCTATTTACAGCAGAAGATCTTTCTACAGCAGAGGATCTTTCTACAGCAAAGGATCTATCTACAGCAAAGGATCTTTTTACAGTATGGGATCTATCTACAGCAACGGTTTTATCTACAATAAAAGATCTATCTACAGAAAAGGATCTATCTACAGAAAAAGATCTATCTACAGTAAAGGATCTATCTACAGCAAAATATCTATCTAAAGCCAATGATCTATCTACAACAAAGGATCTATTTACAACAGCAGAACTTTATACCTCAATTGATCTATCTACAGCAAAGGATCTATCTACAGCAAAGTGATCTATCTTCAGTAAGAGATCTATCTAAAGCAAAGAATCTGTCTACACCAAAGGATTTTTTACAGCGCAGGATCTATCAACAGCAGAGGATCAATCATTAGCAAAATATATATTTACAACAACAGTTCTATCTACAGCAAAAGATCTATCAACAATAAGGGATCTATCTACAGCAAATGAATTATCTACAGCAAAGGATCTTTCTACAGCAAAAGATCTGTCAACAGCAAGGGATCTATCTACAGCAAAGGATCTATTTACAGCAGAAGATCTTTCTACATCAGAGGATCCTTCTACAGCAAAGGATCTATCTACAGCAAAGAATCTATTTACAGTATGGGATATATCAACAGCAAAGGTTTTATCTACAGTAAAAAAGGATCAATCTACAGAAAAGGATCTATCTACTGAAAAGGATCTATCTACAACAAAGGATCTATCTACAGCAAATGATCTATCTACGGCAAGGGATCTATCTACGGCACAGGATCTATTTATTTATTTACAGCAAAGGATCTATCTACAGAAAAGAATCTATCTACAGAAAAGGATCTATCTACAGCGAAGGATCTATCTACAACAAAGGATCTATCTACAGCAAATGATCTATCTACTACAAAGGATCTATCTAAAGCAAATGTTCTATCCACAACAAAGAATCTATGTACAGCAAAGAATCTATCTACAGCAAAGGATCAATCTACAGTAAAGGATCTATCTACAGCAAAGTATCTATCTACAGCAAACGATTTATCTACAGCAAAGGATCTATCTACAGATAAGGATCCATCCACAGGAAAGGATCTATCTACAGTAAAGGATCTATCTACTGAAAAGGATCTGTCTACAGCAAAGGATCTATCTACAGCAAGAGACCTATCTACAGTAAAGGATCTATCAACATCATATGATCAATCCACAGCAAGGGATCTATCTACAGCAAAGGATCTATTTACAGTAAAGGAGCTATCTACAGCAAAAGATCTATCAACAATGAGGGATCTATCTGCAGCAAAGGCTCTATCTACAGCAAAGGATCTATCTTCAGCAAAGGATCTTTATACAGCATAGGATCTATGTACAGTATTGGATCTATCTACTGCATAGGATACATATGCTGCAAAGAATCTATCTACAGCAAAGAAACTATCTTCAGCGAAGAATCTATCTACAGAAAAGGATCTATCTACAGCAAAGGATCTATCTACAGCAAAGGATCTATCTACAGTAAAGGATCTATCTACAGCAAAATATCTATCTAAAGCCAATGATCTATCTACAATAAAGGATCTATTTACAACAACAGAACTTTATACCTCAATTGATCTATCTACAGCAAAGGATCTATCTACAGAAAAGGATCTATCTACAGCAAAGGATCTATCTACAGTCAAGGATTTATTTACTGCATAGGATCTCTCTACAGCAAAAGATCAATCTAAAGTTAAGGATCTATCTTAAGCAAAGGATCTATCTACAGCAAAATATCTATCTAAAGCCAATGATCTATCTACAACATAGGATCTATTTTCAACAGCAGAACTTTATACCCTAATGGATCTATCTACAGAAAAGGATCTATCTACAGCAAAGGATCTATTTACAGTAAAGGAGCTATCTACAGCAAAAGATCTATAAACAATAAGGGATCTACCTACAGCAAATGATCTATCTACAGCAAGGTGTTCTATCTACAGTAAGGGATCTATCTACAGCAAAGAATCTATCTACACCAAAGGATCTATCTACAACAAAAAATCTATTTACAACAGCAGAACTTTAAACAGCAAAGGATCTATCTATAGCGAAGGATCTATCTACAGCAAAGTGATCTATCTTCAGTAAGGGATCTATCTACAGCAAATAATCTGTCTTCACCAAAGGATCTTTCTACAACGCAGGATCTGTCAACAGTAAAAGATCTATCTACAGGAAAGGATCTGTCTACAGCAAAGGATCTATTTACAGTAAAGGAGCTATCTACAGCAAAAGATCTATCAACAATAAGGGATCTATCTGCAGCAAAGAATCTATCTACAGCAAAGGATCTATCTTCAGCAAAGGATCTATCTATACAGCAAAGTGTTCTATCTACAGTAAGGGATCTATCTACAGCAAAAAATCTATTTACACCAAAGGATCTTTTTACAGCGAAAGATCTGTCAACAGCAAAGGATCTATCTACAGCAAAGGATCTATTTACAGCAGAAGATCTTTCTACAGCAGAGGATCTTTCTACAGCAAAGGATCTATCTACAGCAAAGGATCTTTTTACAGTATGGGATCTATCTACAGCAACGGTTTTATCTACAATAAAAGATCTATCTACAGAAAAGGATCTATCTACAGAAAAAGATCTATCTACAGTAAAGGATCTATCTACAGCAAAATATCTATCTAAAGCCAATGATCTATCTACAACAAAGGATCTATTTACAACAGCAGAACTTTATACCTCAATTGATCTATCTACAGCAAAGGATCTATCTACAGCAAAGTGATCTATCTTCAGTAAGAGATCTATCTAAAGCAAAGAATCTGTCTACACCAAAGGATTTTTTACAGCGCAGGATCTATCAACAGCAGAGGATCAATCATTAGCAAAATATATATTTACAACAACAGTTCTATCTACAGCAAAAGATCTATCAACAATAAGGGATCTATCTACAGCAAATGAATTATCTACAGCAAAGGATCTTTCTACAGCAAAAGATCTGTCAACAGCAAGGGATCTATCTACAGCAAAGGATCTATTTACAGCAGAAGATCTTTCTACATCAGAGGATCTTTCTACAGCAAAGGATCTATCTACAGCAGAGAATCTATTTACAGTATGGGATATATCAACAGCAAAGGTTTTATCTACAGTAAAAAAGGATCAATCTACAGAAAAGGATCTATCTACTGAAAAGGATCTATCTACAACAAAGGATCTATCTACAGCAAATGATCTATCTACGGCAAGGGATCTATCTACGGCACAGGATCTATTTATTTATTTACAGCAAAGGATCTATCTACAGAAAAGAATCTATCTACAGAAAAGGATCTATCTACAGCGAAGGATCTATCTACAACAAAGGATCTATCTACAGCAAATGATCTATCTACTACAAAGAATCTATCTAAAGCAAATGTTCTATCTACAACAAAGAATCTATGTACAGCAAAGAATCTATCTACAGCAAAGGATCAATCTACAGTAAAGGATCTATCTACAGCAAAGTATCTATCTACAGCAAACGATTTATCTACAGCAAAGGATCTATCTACAGATAAGGATCCATCCACAGGAAAGGATCTATCTACAGTAAAGGATCTATCTACTGAAAAGGATCTGTCTACAGCAAAGGATCTATCTACAGCAAGAGACCTATCTACAGTAAAGGATCTATCAACATCATATGATCAATCCACAGCAAGGGATCTATCTACAGCAAAGGATCTATTCACAGTAAAGGAGCTATCTACAGCAAAAGATCTATCAACAATGAGATATCTATCTGCAGCAAAGGATCTATCTACAGCAAAGGATCTATCTTCAGCAAAGGATCTTTATACAGCATAGGATCTATGTACAGTATTGGATCTATCTACTGCATAGGATACATATGCTGCAAAGAATCTATCTA
This sequence comes from Caprella mutica, assembly GCA_947561585.1. Taxonomy (NCBI): domain Eukaryota; kingdom Metazoa; phylum Arthropoda; class Malacostraca; order Amphipoda; family Caprellidae; genus Caprella; species Caprella mutica. The sequence goes on along the minus strand of CANNZV010000445.1, from coordinate 119,042 downwards.
CAGCAAAGAAACTATCTTCAGCAAAGATTCAATCTACAGCAAAGGATCTATCTACAGCAAAGGGTCTATCTACATCAAAGGATCTATCTACAGCAAAGGATCTATCTACAGTCAAGGATTTATCTACTGCAAAGGATCTCTCTACAGCATAGGATCAATCTAAAGTTAAGGATCTATCTTATGCAAAGGATCTATCTACAGCAAAGGATCTATCTACACCAAAGGATCTATCTACAACAAAAAATCTATTTACAACAGCAGAACTTTAAACAGCAAAGGATCTATCTATAGCGAAGGATCTATCTACAGCAAAGTGATCTATCTTCAGTAAGGGATCTATCTACAGCAAATAATCTGTCTTCACCAAAGGATCTTTCTACAACGCAGGATCTGTCAACAGCAAAAGATCTATCTACAGGAAAGGATCTGTCTACAGCAAAGGATCTATTTACAGTAAAGGAGCTATCTACAGCAAAAGATCTATCAACAATAAGGGATCTATCTGCAGCAAAGAATCTATCTACAGCAAAGGATCTATCTTCAGCAAAGGATCTATCTATACAGCAAAGTGTTCTATCTACAGTAAGGGATCTATCTACAGCAAAAAATCTATTTACACCAAAGGATCTTTTTACAGCGAAAGATCTGTCAACAGCAAAGGATCTATCTACAGCAAAGGATCTATTTACAGCAGAAGATCTTTCTACAGCAGAGGATCTTTCTACAGCAAAGGATCTATCTACAGCAAAGGATCTTTTTACAGTATGGGATCTATCTACAGCAACGGTTTTATCTACAATAAAAGATCTATCTACAGAAAAGGATCTATCTACAGAAAAAGATCTATCTACAGTAAAGGATCTATCTACAGCAAAATATCTATCTAAAGCCAATGATCTATCTACAACAAAGGATCTATTTACAACAGCAGAACTTTATACCTCAATTGATCTATCTACAGCAAAGGATCTATCTACAGCAAAGTGATCTATCTTCAGTAAGAGATCTATCTAAAGCAAAGAATCTGTCTACACCAAAGGATTTTTTACAGCGCAGGATCTATCAACAGCAGAGGATCAATCATCAGCAAAATATATATTTACAACAACAGTTCTATCTACAGCAAAAGATCTATCAACAATAAGGGATCTATCTACAGCAAATGAATTATCTACAGCAAAGGATCTTTCTACAGCAAAAGATCTGTCAACAGCAAGGGATCTATCTACAGCAAAGGATCTTTTTACAGCAGAAGATCTTTCTACATCAGAGGATCCTTCTACAGCAAAGGATCTATCTACAGCAAAGAATCTATTTACAGTATGGGATATATCAACAGCAAAGGTTTTATCTACTGTAAAAAAGGATCAATCTACAGAAAAGGATCTATCTACTGAAAAGGATCTATCTACAACAAAGGATCTATCTACAGCAAATGATCTATCTACGGCAAGTGATCTATCTACGGCACAGGATCTATTTATTTATTTACAGCAAAGGATCTATCTACAGAAAAGAATCTATCTACAGAAAAGGATCTATCTACAGCGAAGGATCTATCTACAACAAAGGATCTATCTACAGCAAATGATCTATCTACTACAAAGGATCTATCTAAAGCAAATGTTCTATCTACAACAAAGAATCTATGTACAGCAAAGAATCTATCTACAGCAAAGGATCAATCTACAGTAAAGGATCTATCTACAGCAAAGTATCTATCTACAGCAAACGATTTATCTACAGCAAAGGATCTATCTACAGATAAGGATCCATCCACAGGAAAGGATCTATCTACAGTAAAGGATATATCTACTGAAAAGGATCTGTCTACAGCAAAGGATCTATCTACAGCAAGAGACCTATCTACAGTAAAGGATCTATCAACATCATATGATCAATCCACAGCAAGGGATCTATCTACAGCAAAGGATCTATTTACAGTAAAGGAGCTATCTACAGCAAAAGATCTATCAACAATGAGGGATCTATCTGCAGCAAAGGCTCTATCTACAGCAAAGGATCTATCTTCAGCAAAGGATCTTTATACAGCATAGGATCTATGTACAGTATTGGATCTATCTACTGCATAGGATACATATGCTGCAAAGAATATATCTACAGCAAAGAAACTATCTTCAGCAAAGAATCTATCTACAGAAAAGGATCTATCTACAGCAAACGATTTATCTACAGCAAAGGATCTATCTACAGATAAGGATCCATTCACAGGAAAGGATCTATCTACAGTAAAGGATCTATCTACTGAAAAGGATCTGTCTACAGCAAAGGATCTATCTACAGCAAGAGACCTATCTACAGTAAAGGATCTATCAACATCATATGATCAATCCACAGCAAGGGATCTATCTACAGCAAAGGATCTATCTACAGCAAAATATCTATCTAAAGCCAATGATCTATCTACAACAAAGGATCTATTTACAACAGCAGAACTTTATACCTCAATTGATCTATCTACAGCAAAGGATCTATCTACAGCAAAGTGATCTATCTTCAGTAAGAGATCTATCTAAAGCAAAGAATCTGTCTACACCAAAGGATTTTTTACAGCGCAGGATCTATCAACAGCAGAGGATCAATCATTAGCAAAATATATATTTACAACAACAGTTCTATCTACAGCAAAAGATCTATCAACAATAAGGGATCTATCTACAGCAAATGAATTATCTACAGCAAAGGATCTTTCTACAGCAAAAGATCTGTCAACAGCAAGGGATCTATCTACAGCAAAGGATCTATTTACAGCAGAAGATCTTTCTACATCAGAGGATCTTTCTACAGCAAAGGATCTATCTACAGCAGAGAATCTATTTACAGTATGGGATATATCAACAGCAAAGGTTTTATCTACAGTAAAAAAGGATCAATCTACAGAAAAGGATCTATCTACTGAAAAGGATCTATCTACAACAAAGGATCTATCTACAGCAAATGATCTATCTACGGCAAGGGATCTATCTACGGCACAGGATCTATTTATTTATTTACAGCAAAGGATCTATCTACAGAAAAGAATCTATCTACAGAAAAGGATCTATCTACAGCGAAGGATCTATCTACAACAAAGGATCTATCTACAGCAAATGATCTATCTACTACAAAGAATCTATCTAAAGCAAATGTTCTATCTACAACAAAGAATCTATGTACAGCAAAGAATCTATCTACAGCAAAGGATCAATCTACAGTAAAGGATCTATCTACAGCAAAGTATCTATCTACAGCAAACGATTTATCTACAGCAAAGGATCTATCTACAGATAAGGATCCATCCACAGGAAAGGATCTATCTACAGTAAAGGATCTATCTACTGAAAAGGATCTGTCTACAGCAAAGGATCTATCTACAGCAAGAGACCTATCTACAGTAAAGGATCTATCAACATCATATGATCAATCCACAGCAAGGGATCTATCTACAGCAAAGGATCTATTCACAGTAAAGGAGCTATCTACAGCAAAAGATCTATCAACAATGAGATATCTATCTGCAGCAAAGGATCTATCTACAGCAAAGGATCTATCTTCAGCAAAGGATCTTTATACAGCATAGGATCTATGTACAGTATTGGATCTATCTACTGCATAGGATACATATGCTGCAAAGAATCTATCTACAGCAAAGAAACTATCTTCAGCAAAGATTCAATCTACAGCAAAGGATCTATCTACAGCAAAGGATCTATCTACATCAAAGGATCTATCTACAGCAAAGGATCTATCTACAGTCAAGGATTTATCTACTGCAAAGGATCTCTCTACAGCATAGGATCAATCTAAAGTTAAGGATCTATCTTATGCAAAGGATCTATCTACAGCAAAGGATCTATCTACACCAAAGGATCTATCTACAACAAAAAATCTATTTACAACAGCAGAACTTTAAACAGCAAAGGATCTATCTATAGCGAAGGATCTATCTACAGCAAAGTGATCTATCTTCAGTAAGGGATCTATCTACAGCAAATAATCTGTCTTCACCAAAGGATCTTTCTACAACGCAGGATCTGTCAACAGCAAAAGATCTATCTACAGGAAAGGATCTGTCTACAGCAAAGGATCTATTTACAGTAAAGGAGCTATCTACAGCAAAAGATCTATCAACAATAAGGGATCTATCTGCAGCAAAGAATCTATCTACAGCAAAGGATCTATCTTCAGCAAAGGATCTATCTATACAGCAAAGTGTTCTATCTACAGTAAGGGATCTATCTACAGCAAAAAATCTATTTACACCAAAGGATCTTTTTACAGCGAAAGATCTGTCAACAGCAAAGGATCTATCTACAGCAAAGGATCTATTTACAGCAGAAGATCTTTCTACAGCAGAGGATCTTTCTACAGCAAAGGATCTATCTACAGCAAAGGATCTTTTTACAGTATGGGATCTATCTACAGCAACGGTTTTATCTACAATAAAAGATCTATCTACAGAAAAGGATCTATCTACAGAAAAAGATCTATCTACAGTAAAGGATCTATCTACAGCAAAATATCTATCTAAAGCCAATGATCTATCTACAACAAAGGATCTATTTACAACAGCAGAACTTTATACCTCAATTGATCTATCTACAGCAAAGGATCTATCTACAGCAAAGTGATCTATCTTCAGTAAGAGATCTATCTAAAGCAAAGAATCTGTCTACACCAAAGGATTTTTTACAGCGCAGGATCTATCAACAGCAGAGGATCAATCATCAGCAAAATATATATTTACAACAACAGTTCTATCTACAGCAAAAGATCTATCAACAATAAGGGATCTATCTACAGCAAATGAATTATCTACAGCAAAGGATCTTTCTACAGCAAAAGATCTGTCAACAGCAAGGGATCTATCTACAGCAAAGGATCTTTTTACAGCAGAAGATCTTTCTACATCAGAGGATCCTTCTACAGCAAAGGATCTATCTACAGCAAAGAATCTATTTACAGTATGGGATATATCAACAGCAAAGGTTTTATCTACTGTAAAAAAGGATCAATCTACAGAAAAGGATCTATCTACTGAAAAGGATCTATCTACAACAAAGGATCTATCTACAGCAAATGATCTATCTACGGCAAGTGATCTATCTACGGCACAGGATCTATTTATTTATTTACAGCAAAGGATCTATCTACAGAAAAGAATCTATCTACAGAAAAGGATCTATCTACAGCGAAGGATCTATCTACAACAAAGGATCTATCTACAGCAAATGATCTATCTACTACAAAGGATCTATCTAAAGCAAATGTTCTATCTACAACAAAGAATCTATGTACAGCAAAGAATCTATCTACAGCAAAGGATCAATCTACAGTAAAGGATCTATCTACAGCAAAGTATCTATCTACAGCAAACGATTTATCTACAGCAAAGGATCTATCTACAGATAAGGATCCATCCACAGGAAAGGATCTATCTACAGTAAAGGATATATCTACTGAAAAGGATCTGTCTACAGCAAAGGATCTATCTACAGCAAGAGACCTATCTACAGTAAAGGATCTATCAACATCATATGATCAATCCACAGCAAGGGATCTATCTACAGCAAAGGATCTATTTACAGTAAAGGAGCTATCTACAGCAAAAGATCTATCAACAATGAGGGATCTATCTGCAGCAAAGGCTCTATCTACAGCAAAGGATCTATCTTCAGCAAAGGATCTTTATACAGAATAGGATCTATGTACAGTATTGGATCTATCTACTGCATAGGATACATATGCTGCAAAGAATCTATCTACAGCAAAGAAACTATCTTCAGCAAAGAATCTATCTACAGAAAAGGATCTATCTACAGCAAACGATTTATCTACAGCAAAGGATCTATCTACAGATAAGGATCCATTCACAGGAAAGGATCTATCTACAGTAAAGGATCTATCTACTGAAAAGGATCTGTCTACAGCAAAGGATCTATCTACAGCAAGAGACCTATCTACAGTAAAGGATCTATCAACATCATATGATCAATCCACAGCAAGGGATCTATCTACAGCAAAGGATCTATTCACAGTAAAGGAGCTATCTACAGCAAAAGATCTATCAACAATGAGATATCTATCTGCAGCAAAGGATCTATCTACAGCAAAGGATCTATCTTCAGCAAAGGATCTTTATACAGCATAGGATCTATGTACAGTATTGGATCTATCTACTGCATAGGATACATATGCTGCAAAGAATCTATCTACAGCAAAGAAACTATCTTCAGCAAAGATTCAATCTACAGCAAAGGATCTATCTACAGCAAAGGATCTATCTACATCAAAGGATCTATCTACAGCAAAGGATCTATCTACAGTCAAGGATTTATCTACTGCAAAGGATCTCTCTACAGCATAGGATCAATCTAAAGTTAAGGATCTATCTTATGCAAAGGATCTATCTACAGCAAAGGATCTATCTACACCAAAGGATCTATCTACAACAAAAAATCTATTTACAACAGCAGAACTTTAAACAGCAAAGGATCTATCTATAGCGAAGGATCTATCTACAGCAAAGTGATCTATCTTCAGTAAGGGATCTATCTACAGCAAATAATCTGTCTTCACCAAAGGATCTTTCTACAACGCAGGATCTGTCAACAGCAAAAGATCTATCTACAGGAAAGGATCTGTCTACAGCAAAGGATCTATTTACAGTAAAGGAGCTATCTACAGCAAAAGATCTATCAACAATAAGGGATCTATCTGCAGCAAAGAATCTATCTACAGCAAAGGATCTATCTTCAGCAAAGGATTTATCTATACAGCAAAGTGTTCTATCTACAGTAAGGGATCTATCTACAGCAAAAAATCTATTTACACCAAAGGATCTTTTTACAGCGAAAGATCTGTCAACAGCAAAGGATCTATCTACAGCAAAGGATCTATTTACAGCAGAAGATCTTTCTACAGCAGAGGATATTTCTACAGCAAAGGATCTATCTACAGCAAAGGATCTTTTTACAGTATGGGATCTATCTACAGCAACGGTTTTATCTACAATAAAAGATCTATCTACAGAAAAGGATCTATCTACAGAAAAAGATATATCTACAGTAAAGGATCTATCTACAGCAAAATATCTATCTAAAGCCAATGATCTATCTACAACAAAGGATCTATTTACAACAGCAGAACTTTATACCTAAATTGATCTATCTACAGCAAAGGATCTATCTACAGCAAAGTGATCTATCTTCAGTAAGAGATCTATCTAAAGCAAAGAATCTGTCTACACCAAAGGATTTTTTACAGCGCAGGATCTATCAACAGAAGAGGATCAATCATCAGCAAAATATATATTTACAACAACAGTTCTATCTACAGCAAAAGATCTATCAACAATAAGGGATCTATCTACAGCAAATGAATTATCTACAGCAAAGGATCTTTCTACAGCAAAAGATCTGTCAACAGCAAGGGATCTATCTACAGCAAAGGATCTTTTTACAGCAGAAGATCTTTCTACATCAGAGGATCCTTCTACAGCAAAGGATCTATCTACAGCAAAGAATCTATTTACAGTATGGGATATATCAACAGCAAAGGTTTTATCTACTGTAAAAAAGGATCAATCTACAGAAAAGGATCTATCTACTGAAAAGGATCTATCTACAACAAAGGATCTATCTACAGCAAATGATCTATCTACGGCAAGGGATCTATCTACGGCACAGGATCTATTTATTTATTTACAGCAAAGGATCTATCTACAGAAAAGAATCTATCTACAGAAAAGGATCTATCTACAGCGAAGGATCTATCTACAACAAAGGATCTATCTACAGCAAATGATCTATCTACTACAAAGGATCTATCTAAAGCAAATGTTCTATCTACAACAAAGAATCTATGTACAGCAAAGAATCTATCTACAGCAAAGGATCAATCTACAGTAAAGGATCTATCTACAGCAAAGTATCTATCTACAGCAAACGATTTATCTACAGCAAAGGATCTATCTACAGATAAGGATCCATCCACAGGAAAGGATCTATCTACAGCAAGAGACCTATCTACAGTAAAGGATCTATCAACATCATATGATCAATCCACAGCAAGGGATCTATCTACAGCAAAGGATCTATTTACAGTAAAGGAGCTATCTACAGCAAAAGATCTATCAACAATGAGGGATCTTTCTGCAGCAAAGGCTCTATCTACAGCAAAGGATCTATCTTCAGCAAAGGATCTTTATACAGCATAGGATCTATGTACAGTATTGGATCTATCTACTGCATAGGATACATATGCTGCAAAGAATCTATCTACAGCAAAGAAACTATCTTCAGCAAAGAATCTATCTACAGAAAAGGATCTATCTACAGCAAAGGATCTATCTACAGCAAAGGATCTATCTACAGTAAAGGATCTATCTACAGCAAAATATCTATCTAAAGCCAATGATCTATCTACAATAAAGGATCTATTTACAACAGCAGAACTTTATACCTCAATTGATCTATCTACAGCAAAGGATCTATCTACAGAAAAGGATCTATCTACAGCAAAGGATCTATCTACAGTCAAGGATTTATTTACTGCATAGGATCTCTCTACAGCAAAAGATCAATCTAAAGTTAAGGATCTATCTTAAGCAAAGGATCTATCTACAGCAAAATATCTATCTAAAGCCAATGATCTATCTACAACATAGGATCTATTTTCAACAGCAAAACTTTATACCCTAATGGATCTATCTACAGAAAAGGATCTATCTACAGCAAAGGATCTATTTACAGTAAAGGAGCTATCTACAGCAAAAGATCTATAAACAATAAGGGATCTACCTACAGCAAATGATCTATCTACAGCAAGGTGTTCTATCTACAGTAAGGGATCTATCTACAGCAAAGAATCTATCTACACCAAAGGATCTATCTACAACAAAAAATCTATTTACAACAGCAGAACTTTAAACAGCAAAGGATCTATCTATAGCGAAGGATCTATCTACAGCAAAGTGATCTATCTTCAGTAAGGGATCTATCTACAGCAAATAATCTGTCTTCACCAAAGGATCTTTCTACAACGCAGGATCTGTCAACAGCAAAAGGTCTATCTACAGGAAAGGATCTGTCTACAGCAAAGGATCTATTTACAGTAAAGGAGCTATCTACAGCAAAAGATCTATCAACAATAAGGGATCTATCTGCAGCAAAGAATCTATCTACAGCAAAGGATCTATCTTCAGCAAAGGATCTATCTATACAGCAAAGTGTTCTATCTACAGTAAGGGATCTATCTACAGCAAAAAATCTATTTACACCAAAGGATCTTTTTACAGCGAAAGATCTGTCAACAGCAAAGGATCTATCTACAGCAAAGGATCTATTTACAGCAGAAGATCTTTCTACAGCAGAGGATCTTTCTACAGCAAAGGATCTATCTACAGCAAAGGATCTTTTTACAGTATGGGATCTATCTACAGCAACGGTTTTATCTACAATAAAAGATCTATCTACAGAAAAGGATCTATCTACAGAAAAAGATCTATCTACAGTAAAGGATCTATCTACAGCAAAATATCTATCTAAAGCCAATGATCTATCTACAACAAAGGATCTATTCACAACAGCAGAACTTTATACCTCAATTGATCTATCTACAGCAAAGGATCTATCTACAGCAAAGTGATCTATCTTCAGTAAGAGATCTATCTAAAGCAAAGAATCTGTCTACACCAAAGGATTTTTTACAGCGCAGGATCTATCAACAGCAGAGGATCAATCATTAGCAAAATATATATTTACAACAACAGTTCTATCTACAGCAAAAGATCTATCAACAATAAGGGATCTATCTACAGCAAATGAATTATCTACAGCAAAGGATCTTTCTACAGCAAAAGATCTGTCAACAGCAAGGGATCTATCTACAGCAAAGGATCTATTTACAGCAGAAGATCTTTCTACATCAGAGGATCCTTCTACAGCAAAGGATCTATCTACAGCAAAGAATCTATTTACAGTATGGGATATATCAACAGCAAAGGTTTTATCTACAGTAAAAAAGGATCAATCTACAGAAAAGGATCTATCTACTGAAAAGGATCTATCTACAACAAAGGATCTATCTACAGCAAATGATCTATCTACGGCAAGGGATCTATCTACGGCACAGGATCTATTTATTTATTTACAGCAAAGGATCTATCTACAGAAAAGAATCTATCTACAGAAAAGGATCTATCTACAGCGAAGGATCTATCTACAACAAAGGATCTATCTACAGCAAATGATCTATCTACTACAAAGGATCTATCTAAAGCAAATGTTCTATCTACAACAAAGAATCTATGTACAGCAAAGAATCTATCTACAGCAAAGGATCAATCTACAGTAAAGGATCTATCTACAGCAAAGTATCTATCTACAGCAAACGATTTATCTACAGCAAAGGATCTATCTACAGATAAGGATCCATCCACAGGAAAGGATCTATCTACAGTAAAGGATCTATCTACTGAAAAGGATCTGTCTACAGCAAAGGATCTATCTACAGCAAGAGACCTATCTACAGTAAAGGATCTATCAACATGATATGATCAATCCACAGCAAGGGATCTATCTACAGCAAAGGATCTATTTACAGTAAAGCAGCTATCTACAGCAAAAGATCTATCAACAATGAGGGATCTATCTGCAGCAAAGGCTCTATCTACAGCAAAGGATCTATCTTCAGCAAAGGATCTTTATACAGCATAGGATCTATGTACAGTATTGGATCTATCTACTGCATAGGATACATATGCTGCAAAGAATCTATCTACAGCAAAGAAACTATCTTCAGCAAAGAATCTATCTACAGAAAAGGATCTATCTACAGCAAAGGATCTATCTACAGCAAAGGATCTATCTACAGTAAAGGATCTATCTACAGCAAAATATCTATCTAAAGCCAATGATCTATCTACAATAAAGGATCTATTTACAACAGCAGAACTTTATACCTCAATTGATCTATCTACAGCAAAGGATCTATCTACAGCAAAGTGATCTATCTTCAGTAAGAGATCTATCTAAAGCAAAGAATCTGTCTACACCAAAGGATTTTTTACAGCGCAGGATCTATCAACAGCAGAGGATCAATCATTAGCAAAATATATATTTACAACAACAGTTCTATCTACAGCAAAAGATCTATCAACAACAAGGGATCTATCTACAGCAAATGAATTATCTACAGCAAAGTATATTTCTACAGCAAAAGATCTGTCAACAGCAAGGGATCTATCTACAGCAAAGGATCTATTTACAGCAGAAGATCTTTTTACATCAGAGGATCCTTCTACAGCAAAGGATCTATCTACAGCAAAGAATCTATTTACAGTATGGGATATATCAACAGCAAAGGTTTTATCTACAGTAAAGGATCAATCTACAGAAAAGGATCTATCTACTGAAAAGGATCTATCTACAACAAAGGATCTATCTACAGCAAATGATCTATCTACGACAAGGGATCTATCTACGGCACAGGATCTATTTATTTATTTACAGCAAAGGATCTATCTACAGAAAAGAATCTATCTACAGAAAAGGATCTATCTACAGCGAAGGATCTATCTACAACAAAGGATCTATCTACAGCAAATGATCTATCTACTACAAAGGATCTATCTAAAGCAAATGTTCTATCTACAACAAAGAATCTATGTACAGCAAAGAATCTATCTACAGCAAAGGATCAATCTACAGTAAAGGATCTATCTACAGCAAAGTATCTATCTACAGCAAACGATTTATCTACAGCAGAGGATCTATCTACAGATAAGGATCCATCCACAGGAAAGGATCTATCTACAGTAAAGGATCTATCTACTGAAAAGGATCTGTCTACAGCAAAGGATCTATCTACAGCAAAGGACCTATCTACAGTAAAGGATCTATCAACATCATATGATCAATCCACAGCAAGGGATCCATCTACAGCAAAGGATCTATTCACAGTAAAGGAGCTATCTACAGCAAAAGATCTATCAACAATGAGATATCTATCTGCAGCAAAGGATCTATCTACAGCAAAGGATCTATCTTCAGCAGAGGATCTTTATACAGCATATGATCTATGTACAGTATTGGATCTATCTACTGCATAGGATACATATGCTGCAAAGAATCTATCTACAGCAAAGAAACTATCTTCAGCAAAGAATCTATATACAGCAAAGGATCTATCTACAGCAAAGGATCTATCTACATCAAAGGATCTATCTACAGCAAAGGATCTATCTACAGTCAAGGATTTATCTACTGCAAAGGATCTCTCTACAGCATAGGATCAATCTAAAGTTAAGGATCTATCTTATGCAAAGGATCTATCTACAGCAAAGGATCTATCTAAAGCCAATGATCTATCTACAACAAAAAATCTATTTACAACAGCAGAACTTTATACAGCAAAGGATCTATCTATAGCGAAGGATCTATCTACAGCAAGGTGATCTATCTTCAGTAAGGGATCTATCTACAGCAAATAATCTGTCTTCACCAAAGGATCTTTCTACAACGCAGGATCTGTCAACAGCAAAGGATCTATCTACAGGAAAGGATCTGTCTACAGCAAAGGATCTATTTACAGTAAAGGAGCTATCTACAGCAAAAGATCTATCAACAATAAGGGATCTATCTGCAGCAAAGAATCTATCTACAGCAAAGGATCTATCTTCAGCAAAGGATCTATCTATACAGCAAAGTGTTCTATCTACAGTAAGGGATCTATCTACAGCAAAAAATCTATCTACACCAAAGGCTCTTTTTACAGCGAAAGATCTGTCAACAGCAAAGGATCTATCTACAGCAAAAAATCTATCTACAGCAAAGGATTTATCCACAGGAAAGGATCTATCTACAGCAAAGGATCTATTTACAGTAAAGGAGCTATCTACAGCAAAAGATCTATAAACAATAAGAGATCTACCTACAGCAAATGATCTATCTACAGCAAGGTGTTCTATCTACAGTAAGGGATCTATCTACAGCAATGAATCTATCTACACCAAAGGATCTTTCTACAGCGAAAGATCTGCAAACAGCAAAGGATCTATCTACAGCAAAGGATCTATTTACAGCAGAAGATCTTTCTACAGAAAAGGATCTATCTACAGCAAAGGATCTATCTACAGCAAAGGATCTATCTACAGTAAAGGATCTATCTACAGCAAAATATCTATCTAAAGCCAATGATCTATCTACAAAAAAGGATCTATTTACAACAGCAGAACTGTATACAGCATAGGATCTGTCTACAGCAAAGGATCTATCTACAGCAAAGGATCTATCTACAGCAAAGTGATCAATTTTCAGTAAGGGATCTATCTACAGAAAAGTATCTGTCTACACCAAAAGATCTTTCTACAGCGCAGGATCTGTCAACAGCAAAGGATCAATCTATAGCACAAGATCTTTTTACAACAAAAGTTCTATCTACAGCAAAGAATCTATCTACAGCAAAGGATCTATCAACAATAAGGGATCTATCTGCAGCAAAGGATCTATCTACAGCAAAGGATCTATCTTCAGCAAAGGATCTATCTACAGCAAAGTGATCTATCTACAGTAATGGATCTATTTACAGCAAATGATCTATCTACAGCAAAGTGATCTATCTACAGTATGGGATCTATCTACAGCAAAGGATCTATCTACACCAAAGGATCTTTCTACAGCGAAAGATCTGTCAACAGCAAAGGATCTATCAACAGCAATGAATCTATTTACAGCAGGAGATCTTTCTTCAGCTGAGGATTTTTCTACAGCAAAGGATCTATCTAAGCTAATGGATCTATTTTCAGTATGGGATCTATCTACAGCAATAGTTTTATCTACAATAAAAGATCTATCTACAGAAAAGGATCTATCTACAGCAAAGGATCTATCTACGGCAAGGGATCTATCTACGGCAAAGGATTCATTTATTTATTTACAGCAAAAGATCTTAGATCTATCTACAGCTAAGGATCTATCTACAGTAAAAGATCTATCTACTACAAAGGATCTATCTACAGCAAAGGATCTATCTACAACAAAGAATCTATGTACAGCTAAGAATCTATCTACAGCAAAGGATCAATCTAAAGTTAAGGATCTATCTTAAGCAACGGATCTATCTACAGCAAAGGATCTATCTAAAGCCAATGATATATCTACATCAAAAAATCTATTTACGACAGCAGAACTTTATACAGCAAAGGATCTATCGAAGGATCTATCTACAGCTAAGTGATCTATCTTCAGTAAGGGATCTATCTACAGCAAATAATCTGTCTTCACCAAAGGATCTTTCTACAACGCAGGATCTGTCAACAGCAAAGGGTCTATCTACAGGAAAGGATCTGTCTACAGCAAAGGATCTATTTACAGTAAAGGAGCTATCTACAGCAAAAGATCTATCAACAATAAGGGATCTATCTGCAGCAAAGAATCTATCTACAGCAAAGGATCTATCTTCAGCAAAGGATCTATCTATACAGCAAAGTGTTCTATCTACAGTAAGGGATCTATCTACAGCAAAAAATCTATCTACACCAAAGGATCTTTTTACAGCGAAAGATCTGTCAACAGCAAAGGATCTATATACAGCAAAGGATCTATTTACAGCAGAAGATCTTTCTACAGCAGAAGATCTTTCTACAGCAGAGGATCTTTCTACAGCAAAGGATCTATCTACAGCAAAGGATCTTTTTACAGTATTGGATCTATCTACAGCAACGGTTTTATCTACAATAAAAGATGTATCTACAGAAAAGGATCTATCTACAGTAAAGGATTTATCTAAAGCAAATTATCTATCTACAACGAACGATTTATCTACAGCAAAGGATCTATCTACATATAAGGATCCATCTACAGCAAAGGATCTATCTACAGTAAGGGATCTATCTACAGCAAAGGACCTATCTACAGTAAAGGATCTATCTACATCGTCTGATCAATCCACAGCAAGGGATCTATCTGCAGCAAAGGATCTATTTACAGTAAAGGAGCTATCTACAGCAAAAGATCTATAAACAATAAGGGATCTACCTACAGCAAATGATCTATCTACAGCAAGGTGTTCTATCTACAGTAAGGGATCTATCTACAGCAAAGAATCTATCTACACCAAAGGATCTTTCTACAGCGAAAGATCTGTAAACAGCAAAGGATCTATCTACAGCAAAGGATCTATTTACATCAGAAGATCTTTCTACAGCAGATGATCTTTCTATAGCAAAGAATCTATCTACAGCAAAGAATCTATTTACAGTATTGGATCTATCAACAGCAAATGTTTTATCTACAGTAAAGGATCTATCTACAGAAAAGGATCTATGTACAGCAAAGGATCTATCTACAAAAAAGGATCTATTTACAACAGCAGAACTTTATACAGCATAGGATCTGTCTACAGCAAAGGATCTATCTACAGCAAAGGATCTATCTACAGCAAAGTGATCTATTTTCAGTAAGGGATCTATCTACAGAAAAGAATCTGTCTACACCGAAAGATCTTTCTACAGCGCAGGATCTGTCAACAGCAAAGGATCAATCTATAGCAAAAGATCTATTTACAACAAAAGTTCTATCTACAGCAAAGAATCTATCTACAGCAAAGGATCTATCAACAATAAGGGATCTATCTGCAGCAAAGGATCTATCTACAGCAAAGGATCTACCTACAGCAAAGTGATCTATCTACAGTAATGGATCTATATACAGCAAATGATCTATCTACAGCAAAGTGATCTATCTACAGTATGGGATCTATCTACAGCAAAGGATCTTTTTACAGTATGGGATCTATCTACAGCAACGGTTTTATCTACAATAAAAGATGTATCTACAGAAAAGGTTCTATCTACAGTAAAGGATTTATCTAGAGCAAATTATCTATCTACAACGAACGATTTATCTTCAGCAAAGGATCTATCTACATATAAGGATCCATCTACAGCAAAGGATCTATCTACAGTAAAGGATCTATCTACAGCAAAGGACCTATCTACAGTAAAGGATCTATCTACATCGTCTGATCAATCCACAGCAAGGGATCTATCTGCAGCAAAGGATCTATTTACAGTAAAGGTGCTATCTACAGCAAAAGATCTATTTACAATAAGGGATCTATCTGCAGCAAAGGATTTATCTACAGCAAAGGATCTATCTTCAGCAAAGGATCTTCATACAGCATAGGATCTATGTACAGTAAAGGATCTATCTACTGCATAGGATACATCTACTGCAATGAATCTATCTAGAGAAAATAATCTATCTTCAGCAAAGAATCTATCTACAGAAACGGATCTATCTACAACGAAGGATCTATCTACAGCAAAGGTTCAATCTACAGCAAATGATCTATCTTCAGCAAAGGTTCTTTCTACAGCATAAGATCAATCTACAGCAAAGGATCTATCTACAATAAGTGATCTATCTACATCAAAGGATCTATCTACAGCAAAAGATCTATTTACAGCAAAGGATCTATCTACAGCAAAGGATCTATCTACAGAAAAGGATCTATCTACAGCAAAGGATCTATCTACAGTCAAGGATTTATTTACTGCATAGGATCTCTCTACAGCAAAGGATCAATCTAAAGTTAAGGATCTATCTTAAGCAAAGGATCTATCTACAGCAAAATATCTATCTAAAGCCAATGATCTATCTACAACAAAGGATCTATTTTCAACAGCAGAACTTTATACCCTAATGGATCTATCTACAGAAAAGGATCTATCTACAGCAAAGTGATCTATCTTGAGTAAGAGATCTATCTACAGCAAAGAATCTGTCTACACCAAAGTATTTTTTACAGCGCAGGATCTATCAACAGCAGAGGATCAATCTTTAGCACAAGATATATTTACAACAAAAGTTCTATCTACAGCAAAAAATCTATCTACAGCAAAGGATTTATCCACAGGAAAGGATCTATCTACAGCAAAGGATCTATTTACAGTAAAGGAGCTATCTACAGCAAAAGATCTATAAACAATAAGGGATCTACCTACAGCAAATGATCTATCTACAGCAAGGTGTTCTATCTACAGTAAGGGATCTATCTACAGCAAAGAATCTATCTACACCAAAGGATCTTTCTACAGCGAAAGATCTGTAAACAGCAAAGGATCTATCTACAGCAAAGGATCTATTTACAGCAGAAGATCTTTCTACAGCAGATGATCTTTCTATAGCAAAGAATCTATCTACAGCAAAGAATCTATTTACAGTATTGGATCTATCAACAGCAAATGTTTTATCTACAGTAAAGGATCTATCTACAGAAAAGGATCTATCTACAGCAAAGGATCTATCTACAGCAAAAGATCTATCTACAGCAAAGGATCTATCTAAAGCCAATGATCTATCTACAAAAAAGGATCTATTTACAACAGCAGAACTTTATACAGCATAGGATCTTTCTACAGCGCAGGATCTGTCAACAGCAAAGGATCAATCTATAGCAAAAGATCTATTTACAACAAAAGTTCTATCTACAGCAAAGAATCTATCTACAGCAAAGGATCTATCAACAATAAGGGATCTATCTGCAGCAAAGGATCTATCTACAGCAAAGGATCTACCTACAGCAAAGTGATCTATCTACAGTAATGGATCTATATACAGCAAATGATCTATCTACAGCAAAGTGATCTATCTACAGTATGGGATCTATCTACAGCAAAGAATCTATCTACACCAAAGAATCTCTCTACACCAAAGGATCTTTCTACAGCGAAAGATCTGTCAACAGCAAAGGATCTATCTACAGCAAAGGATCTATCTACGGCAAGGGATCAATCTACAGACAATGATCTATCTAAAGTAACGGGACTATATACAGCAAAGGATCCATCTACAGTTAAGGATCTATCAACAGCAAAGGATCAATCTATAACAAAAGATCTATTTACAACAAAAGTTCTATCTGCAGCAAAGGATCTATCTACAGCAAAGGATCTATCTACAGGAAAGGATCTATCTACAGCAAAGGATCTATTTACAGAAAAAAAGCTATCAACAGAAAATGATCTATCAACAATGAGGGATCTATCTGCAGCAAAGGATCTATCTACAGCAAAGGAGCTATTTACAGCAAAAGATCTATCAACAATGAGGGATCTATCTGCAGCAAAGGATCTATCTGCAGCAAAAGATCTATCAACAGCAAAGGATCTATCTTCAGCAGAGGATCTTTAAACAGCATAGGATCTATGTACAGTAATGGATCTTCTTCTGCATAGGATACATCTAATGCAAAGAATCTATCTACAGCAAAGAATCTATCTTCAGCAAAGAATCTATCTTCAGCAAAGAATCTGTCTACAGCAAAGGATCCATCTACAGCAAAGGATCTATCTACAGAAAAGGATCTATCTACAGCAAAGGATCTATCTACAGTCAAGGATTTATCTACTGCATAGGATCTCTCTACAGCAAAGGATCAATCTGCAGTTAAGGATCTATCTTAAGCAAAGGATCTATCTACAGCAAAATATCTATCTAAAGCCAATGATCTATCTACAACAAAGGATCTATTTACAACAGCAGAACTTTATACCTCAATTGATCTATCTACAGCAAAGGATCTATTTACAGCAAAGTGATCTATCTTCAGTAAGAGATCTATCTACAGCAAAGAATCTGTCTACACCAAAGGATTTTTTACAGCGCAGAATCTATCAACAGCAGAGGATCAATCTTTAGCAAAAGATATATTTACAACAACAGTTCTATCTACAGAAAATGATCTATCTACAGTAAAGTGTTCTATCTACAATAAGGGATCTATCTACAGCAAAGAATTTATCTACACCAAAGGATCTTTCTATAGCAAGAGATCTTTCAACAGCAAAGGATCTATCTACAGCAAAGGATCTATTTACAGCAGAAGATCTTTCTACAGCAGAGGACCTTTCTACAGCAAAGGATCTATCTACAGCAAAGAATCTATATACAGTATGGGATCTATCAACAGCAAAGGTTTTATCTACAGTAAAGGATCAATCTACAGAAAAGGATCTATCTACAGAAAAGGATCTATCTACAGCGAAGGATCTATCTACAACAAAGGATCTATCTACAGCAAAGTATCTATCTACAGCAAACGATTTATCTACAGCAAAGGATCTATCTACAGATTAGGATCCATCCACAGCAAAGGATCTGTCTACAGTAAAGGATCTATCTACTGAAAAGGATCTGTCTACAGCAAAGGATCTATCTACTGAAAAGGACCTATCTACAGTAAAGGATCTATCAACATCATATGATCAATCCACAGCAAGGGATCTATCTACAGCAAAGGATCTATTTACAGTAAAGGAGCTATCTACAGCAAAAGATCTATCAACAATGAGGGATCTATCTGCAGCAAAGGATCTATCTACAGCAAAGGATCTATCTTCAGCAAAGGATCTTTATAGAGCATAGGATCTATGTACAGTATTGGATCTATCTGCTGCATAGGATACATCTGCTGCACAGAATCTATCTACAGCAAAGAAACTATCTTCAGCAAAGAATCTATCTACAGCAAAGGATCTATCTACAGCAAAGGATCTATCTACAGCAAAGGATCTATCTACAGCAAATGATCTATCTACAGGAAAGGATCTGTCTACAGCAAAGGATCTATTTACAGTAAAAAAGCTATCAACAGCAAGAGATCTATCAACATTAAGGGATCTATCTGCAACAAAGAATCTATCTACAGCAAAGGATCTATCTTCAGCAAAGGATCTATCTATACAGCAAAGTGTTCTATCTACAGTAAGGGATCTATCTACAGCAAAAAATCTATCTACACAGAAGGATCTTTTTACAGCGAAAGATCTGTCAACAGCAAAGGATCTACATACAGCAAAGGATCTATTTACAGCAGAAGATCTTTCTACAGCAGAGGATCTTTCTACAGCAAAGGATCTATCTACAGCAAAGGATCTTTTTACAGTATGGGATCTATCTACAGCAACGGTTTTATCTACAATAAAAGATCTATCTACAGAAAAGGATCTATCTACAGAAAAGGATCTATCAACAGTAAAGGATCTATCTAAAGCAAATTATCTATCTACAACAAACGATTTATCTACAGCAAAGGATCTATCTATATATAAGGATCCATCTACAGCAAAGGATCTATCTACAGTAAAGGATCTATCTACAGCAAAGGACCTATCTAAAGTAAAGAATCTATCTACATCGTATGATCTATCCACAGCAAGGGATCTATCTGCAGCAAAGGATCTATTTACAGTAAAGGAGCTATCTACAGCAAAAGATCTATCTACAATAAGGGATCTATCTGCATCAAAGGATTTATCTACAGCAAAGGATCTATCTTCAGCAAAGGATCTTTATACAGCATAGGATCTATGTACAGTAAAGGATCTATCTACTGCATAGGATACATCTACTGCAATGAATCTATCTAGAGAAAATAATCTATCTTCAGCTAAGAATCTATCTACAGAAACGGATCTATCTACAACGAAAGATCTATCTACAGCAACGGTTCAATCTACAGCAAATGATCTATCTTCAGCAAAGGTTCTTTCTACAGCATAAGATCTATCTACAGCAAAGAATCTATCTACAATAAGTGATCCATCTACATCGAAGGATCTATCTACAGCAAAAGATCTATTTACAGCAAATGGTCAATCTACAGCAAAGGATATATCTGCAGTAATGGAACTCTATACAGCCAAATATCCATTTACAGCAAAGGATCTATATCGGGCAAAGGATCTATCTACAGAAAAGGATCTATCTACAGCAAAGGTTCAATTTATAGCGGAGAATCTTTCTACAGCAAAGGAACTACTACAGCAAAAGATCTATCTACAGCAAAGAATCTATCTAGAGCAAAGGATCTATCCACAGCAAATGACCTATCCACAGTAAGGGATCTATTTACAGCGAAGGATCAATCTACAACAAATGATCTATCTACATCAAAAGATCTATCTACAGCATAGGATCTATCTACGGCAATGGATCTATCTACCGTAAGGAATCTTTTTGCAGCAAAGGATAAATCTACAGTAAATGATCTATTTACAGCGAAGGATCGATCTACAGCAAAGGATCTATCTACAGCAAAGGATCTATCTATAGCAAAGGATCTATCTACAGCAAAGGATCTATCTACAGCAAAGAATCTATCTACATTCAAGGATTTATCTACTGCAAAGGATCTCTCTACAACAAAAGATCAATCTACATTTAAGAGTCTATCTTAAGCAAAGGATCTATCTACAGCAAAGTGATCTATCTTCAGTAAGGGATCTATCTACAGCAAATTATCTGTTTACACCAAAGGATCTTTCTACCGCGCAGGATCTGTCAACAGCAAAGGATAAATCTATTGCAAAAGATCAATTTACAACAAAAGTTCTATCAACAGCAAAGGATCTATCTACAGCAAAGGATATATCTACAGGAGAGGATCTATCTACAGCAAAGGATCTATTTACAGTAAAGGAGCTCTCTACAGCAAAAGATCTATCAACAATAAGGGATCTGTCTACAGCAAAGGATCTATCTACAGCAAAGGATCTATTTACAACAGCAGAACTTTATACCTCAATTGATCTATCTACAGCAAAGGATCTATCTACAGCAAAGTGATCTATCTTCAGTAAGAGATCTATCTAAAGCAAAGAATCTGTCTACACCAAAGGATTTTTTACAGCGCAGGATCTATCAACAGCAGAGGATCAATCATTAGCAAAATATATATTTACAACAACAGTTCTATCTACAGCAAAAGATCTATCAACAATAAGGGATCTATCTACAGCAAATGAATTATCTACAGCAAAGGATCTTTCTACAGCAAAAGATCTGTCAACAGCAAGGGATCTATCTACAGCAAAGGATCTATTTACAGCAGAAGATCTTTCTACATCAGAGGATCCTTCTACAGCAAAGGATCTATCTACAGCAAAGAATCTATTTACAGTATGGGATATATCAACAGCAAAGGTTTTATCTACAGTAAAAAAGGATCAATCTACAGAAAAGGATCTATCTACTGAAAAGGATCTATCTACAACAAAGGATCTATCTACAGCAAATGATCTATCTACGGCAAGGGATCTATCTACGGCACAGGATCTATTTATTTATTTACAGCAAAGGATCTATCTACAGAAAAGAATCTATCTACAGAAAAGGATCTATCTACAGCGAAGGATCTATCTACAACAAAGGATCTATCTACAGCAAATGATCTATCTACTACAAAGGATCTATCTAAAGCAAATGTTCTATCCACAACAAAGAATCTATGTACAGCAAAGAATCTATCTACAGCAAAGGATCAATCTACAGTAAAGGATCTATCTACAGCAAAGTATCTATCTACAGCAAACGATTTATCTACAGCAAAGGATCTATCTACAGATAAGGATCCATCCACAGGAAAGGATCTATCTACAGTAAAGGATCTATCTACTGAAAAGGATCTGTCTACAGCAAAGGATCTATCTACAGCAAGAGACCTATCTACAGTAAAGGATCTATCAACATCATATGATCAATCCACAGCAAGGGATCTATCTACAGCAAAGGATCTATTTACAGTAAAGGAGCTATCTACAGCAAAAGATCTATCAACAATGAGGGATCTATCTGCAGCAAAGGCTCTATCTACAGCAAAGGATCTATCTTCAGCAAAGGATCTTTATACAGCATAGGATCTATGTACAGTATTGGATCTATCTACTGCATAGGATACATATGCTGCAAAGAATCTATCTACAGCAAAGAAACTATCTTCAGCGAAGAATCTATCTACAGAAAAGGATCTATCTACAGCAAAGGATCTATCTACAGCAAAGGATCTATCTACAGTAAAGGATCTATCTACAGCAAAATATCTATCTAAAGCCAATGATCTATCTACAATAAAGGATCTATTTACAACAGCAGAACTTTATACCTCAATTGATCTATCTACAGCAAAGGATCTATCTACAGAAAAGGATCTATCTACAGCAAAGGATCTATCTACAGTCAAGGATTTATTTACTGCATAGGATCTCTCTACAGCAAAAGATCAATCTAAAGTTAAGGATCTATCTTAAGCAAAGGATCTATCTACAGCAAAATATCTATCTAAAGCCAATGATCTATCTACAACATAGGATCTATTTTCAACAGCAGAACTTTATACCCTAATGGATCTATCTACAGAAAAGGATCTATCTACAGCAAAGGATCTATTTACAGTAAAGGAGCTATCTACAGCAAAAGATCTATAAACAATAAGGGATCTACCTACAGCAAATGATCTATCTACAGCAAGGTGTTCTATCTACAGTAAGGGATCTATCTACAGCAAAGAATCTATCTACACCAAAGGATCTATCTACAACAAAAAATCTATTTACAACAGCAGAACTTTAAACAGCAAAGGATCTATCTATAGCGAAGGATCTATCTACAGCAAAGTGATCTATCTTCAGTAAGGGATCTATCTACAGCAAATAATCTGTCTTCACCAAAGGATCTTTCTACAACGCAGGATCTGTCAACAGCAAAAGATCTATCTACAGGAAAGGATCTGTCTACAGCAAAGGATCTATTTACAGTAAAGGAGCTATCTACAGCGAAAGATCTATCAACAATAAGGGATCTATCTGCAGCAAAGAATCTATCTACAGCAAAGGATCTATCTTCAGCAAAGGATCTATCTATACAGCAAAGTGTTCTATCTACAGTAAGGGATCTATCTACAGCAAAAAATCTATTTACACCGAAGGATCTTTTTACAGCGAAAGATCTGTCAACAGCAAAGGTTCTATCTACAGCAAAGGATCTATTTACAGCAGAAGATCTTTCTACAGCAGAGGATCTTTCTACAGCAAAGGATCTATCTACAGCAAAGGATCTTTTTACAGTATGGGATCTATCTACAGCAACGGTTTTATCTACAATAAAAGATCTATCTACAGAAAAGGATCTATCTACAGAAAAAGATCTATCTACAGTAAAGGATCTATCTACAGCAAAATATCTATCTAAAGCCAATGATCTATCTACAACAAAGGATCTATTTACAACAGCAGAACTTTATACCTCAATTGATCTATCTACAGCAAAGGATCTATCTACAGCAAAGTGATCTATCTTCAGTAAGAGATCTATCTAAAGCAAAGAATCTGTCTACACCAAAGGATTTTTTACAGCGCAGGATCTATCAACAGCAGAGGATCAATCATTAGCAAAATATATATTTACAACAACAGTTCTATCTACAGCAAAAGATCTATCAACAATAAGGGATCTATCTACAGCAAATGAATTATCTACAGCAAAGGATCTTTCTACAGCAAAAGATCTGTCAACAGCAAGGGATCTATCTACAGCAAAGGATCTATTTACAGCAGAAGATCTTTCTACATCAGAGGATCTTTCTACAGCAAAGGATCTATCTACAGCAAAGAATCTATTTACAGTATGGGATATATCAACAGCAAAGGTTTTATCTACAGTAAAAAAGGATCAATCTACAGAAAAGGATCTATCTACTGAAAAGGATCTATCTACAACAAAGGATCTATCTACAGCAAATGATCTATCTACGGCAAGGGATCTATCTACGGCACAGGATCTATTTATTTATTTACAGCAAAGGATCTATCTACAGAAAAGAATCTATCTACAGAAAAGGATCTATCTACAGCGAAGGATCTATCTACAACAAAGGATCTATCTACAGCAAATGATCTATCTACTACAAAGAATCTATCTAAAGCAAATGTTCTATCTACAACAAAGAATCTATGTACAGCAAAGAATCTATCTACAGCAAAGGATCAATCTACAGTAAAGGATCTATCTACAGCAAAGTATCTATCTACAGCAAACGATTTATCTACAGCAAAGGATCTATCTACAGATAAGGATCCATCCACAGGAAAGGATCTATCTACAGTAAAGGATCTATCTACTGAAAAGGATCTGTCTACAGCAAAGGATCTATCTACAGCAAGAGACCTATCTACAGTAAAGGATCTATCAACATCATATGATCAATCCACAGCAAGGGATCTATCTACAGCAAAGGATCTATTCACGGTAAAGGAGCTATCTACAGCAAAAGATCTATCAACAATGAGATATCTATCTGCAGCAAAGGATCTATCTACAGCAAAGGATCTATCTTCAGCAAAGGATCTTTATACAGCATAGGATCTATGTACAGTATTGGATCTATCTACTGCATAGGATACATATGCTGCAAAGAATCTATCTACAGCAAAGAAACTATCTTCAGCAAAGATTCAATCTACAGCAAAGGATCTATCTACAGCAAAGGATCTATCTACATCAAAGGATCTATCTACAGCAAAGGATCTATCTACAGTCAAGGATTTATCTACTGCAAAGGATCTCTCTACAGCATAGGATCAATCTAAAGTTAAGGATCTATCTTATGCAAAGGATCTATCTACAGCAAAGGATCTATCTACACCAAAGGATCTATCTACAACAAAAAATCTATTTACAACAGCAGAACTTTAAACAGCAAAGGATCTATCTATAGCGAAGGATCTATCTACAGCAAAGTGATCTATCTTCAGTAAGGGATCTATCTACAGCAAATAATCTGTCTTCACCAAAGGATCTTTCTACAACGCAGGATCTGTCAACAGCAAAAGATCTATCTACAGGAAAGGATCTGTCTACAGCAAAGGATCTATTTACAGTAAAGGAGCTATCTACAGCAAAAGATCTATCAACAATAAGGGATCTATCTGCAGCAAAGAATCTATCTACAGCAAAGGATCTATCTTCAGCAAAGGATCTATCTATACAGCAAAGTGTTCTATCTACAGTAAGGGATCTATCTACAGCAAAAAATCTATTTACACCAAAGGATCTTTTTACAGCGAAAGATCTGTCAACAGCAAAGGATCTATCTACAGCAAAGGATCTATTTACAGCAGAAGATCTTTCTACAGCAGAGGATCTTTCTACAGCAAAGGATCTATCTACAGCAAAGGATCTTTTTACAGTATGGGATCTATCTACAGCAACGGTTTTATCTACAATAAAAGATCTATCTACAGAAAAGGATCTATCTACAGAAAAAGATCTATCTACAGTAAAGGATCTATCTACAGCAAAATATCTATCTAAAGCCAATGATCTATCTACAACAAAGGATCTATTTACAACAGCAGAACTTTATACCTCAATTGATCTATCTACAGCAAAGGATCTATCTACAGCAAAGTGATCTATCTTCAGTAAGAGATCTATCTAAAGCAAAGAATCTGTCTACACCAAAGGATTTTTTACAGCGCAGGATCTATCAACAGCAGAGGATCAATCATCAGCAAAATATATATTTACAACAACAGTTCTATCTACAGCAAAAGATCTATCAACAATAAGGGATCTATCTACAGCAAATGAATTATCTACAGCAAAGGATCTTTCTACAGCAAAAGATCTGTCAACAGCAAGGGATCTATCTACAGCAAAGGATCTTTTTACAGCAGAAGATCTTTCTACATCAGAGGATCCTTCTACAGCAAAGGATCTATCTACAGCAAAGAATCTATTTACAGTATGGGATATATCAACAGCAAAGGTTTTATCTACTGTAAAAAAGGATCAATCTACAGAAAAGGATCTATCTACTGAAAAGGATCTATCTACAACAAAGGATCTATCTACAGCAAATGATCTATCTACGGCAAGGGATCTATCTACGGCACAGGATCTATTTATTTATTTACAGCAAAGGATCTATCTACAGAAAAGAATCTATCTACAGAAAAGGATCTATCTACAGCGAAGGATCTATCTACAACAAAGGATCTATCTACAGCAAATGATCTATCTACTACAAAGGATCTATCTAAAGCAAATGTTCTATCTACAACAAAGAATCTATGTACAGCAAAGAATCTATCTACAGCAAAGGATCAATCTACAGTAAAGGATCTATCTACAGCAAAGTATCTATCTACAGCAAACGATTTATCTACAGCAAAGGATCTATCTACAGATAAGGATCCATCCACAGGAAAGGATCTATCTACAGCAAGAGACCTATCTACAGTAAAGGATCTATCAACATCATATGATCAATCCACAGCAAGGGATCTATCTACAGCAAAGGATCTATTTACAGTAAAGGAGCTATCTACAGCAAAAGATCTATCAACAATGAGGGATCTATCTGCAGCAAAGGCTCTATCTACAGCAAAGGATCTATCTTCAGCAAAGGATCTTTATACAGCATAGGATCTATGTACAGTATTGGATCTATCTACTGCATAGGATACATATGCTGCAAAGAATCTATCTACAGCAAAGAAACTATCTTCAGCAAAGAATCTATCTACAGAAAAGGATCTATCTACAGCAAAGGATCTATCTACAGCAAAGGATCTATCTACAGTAAAGGATCTATCTACAGCAAAATATCTATCTAAAGCCAATGATCTATCTACAATAAAGGATCTATTTACAACAGCAGAACTTTATACCTCAATTGATCTATCTACAGCAAAGGATCTATCTACAGAAAAGGATCTATCTACAGCAAAGGATCTATCTACAGTCAAGGATTTATTTACTGCATAGGATCTCTCTACAGCAAAAGATCAATCTAAAGTTAAGGATCTATCTTAAGCAAAGGATCTATCAACAGCAAAATATCTATCTAAAGCCAATGATCTATCTACAACATAGGATCTATTTTCAACAGCAGAACTTTATACCCTAATGGATCTATCTACAGAAAAGGATCTATCTACAGCAAAGGATCTATTTACAGTAAAGGAGCTATCTACAGCAAAAGATCTATAAACAATAAG
The DNA here is from genome assembly GCA_947561585.1 of Caprella mutica. Taxonomy (NCBI): domain Eukaryota; kingdom Metazoa; phylum Arthropoda; class Malacostraca; order Amphipoda; family Caprellidae; genus Caprella; species Caprella mutica. Next base: position 91,198 of record CANNZV010000445.1, on the reverse strand, counting down.
GGATCTACCTACAGCAAATGATCTATCTACAGCAAGGTGTTCTATCTACAGTAAGGGATCTATCTACAGCAAAGAATCTATCTACACCAAAGGATCTATCTACAACAAAAAATCTATTTACAACAGCAGAACTTTAAACAGCAAAGGATCTATCTATAGCGAAGGATCTATCTACAGCAAAGTGATCTATCTTCAGTAAGGGATCTATCTACAGCAAATAATCTGTCTTCACCAAAGGATCTTTCTACAACGCAGGATCTGTCAACAGCAAAAGGTCTATCTACAGGAAAGGATCTGTCTACAGCAAAGGATCTATTTACAGTAAAGGAGCTATCTACAGCAAAAGATCTATCAACAATAAGGGATCTATCTGCAGCAAAGAATCTATCTACAGCAAAGGATCTATCTTCAGCAAAGGATCTATCTATACAGCAAAGTGTTCTATCTACAGTAAGGGATCTATCTACAGCAAAAAATCTATTTACACCAAAGGATCTTTTTACAGCGAAAGATCTGTCAACAGCAAAGGATCTATCTACAGCAAAGGATCTATTTACAGCAGAAGATCTTTCTACAGCAGAGGATCTTTCTACAGCAAAGGATCTATCTACAGCAAAGGATCTTTTTACAGTATGGGATCTATCTACAGCAACGGTTTTATCTACAATAAAAGATCTATCTACAGAAAAGGATCTATCTACAGAAAAAGATCTATCTACAGTAAAGGATCTATCTACAGCAAAATATCTATCTAAAGCCAATGATCTATCTACAACAAAGGATCTATTCACAACAGCAGAACTTTATACCTCAATTGATCTATCTACAGCAAAGGATCTATCTACAGCAAAGTGATCTATCTTCAGTAAGAGATCTATCTAAAGCAAAGAATCTGTCTACACCAAAGGATTTTTTACAGCGCAGGATCTATCAACAGCAGAGGATCAATCATTAGCAAAATATATATTTACAACAACAGTTCTATCTACAGCAAAAGATCTATCAACAATAAGGGATCTATCTACAGCAAATGAATTATCTACAGCAAAGGATCTTTCTACAGCAAAAGATCTGTCAACAGCAAGGGATCTATCTACAGCAAAGGATCTATTTACAGCAGAAGATCTTTCTACATCAGAGGATCCTTCTACAGCAAAGGATCTATCTACAGCAAAGAATCTATTTACAGTATGGGATATATCAACAGCAAAGGTTTTATCTACAGTAAAAAAGGATCAATCTACAGAAAAGGATCTATCTACTGAAAAGGATCTATCTACAACAAAGGATCTATCTACAGCAAATGATCTATCTACGGCAAGGGATCTATCTACGGCACAGGATCTATTTATTTATTTACAGCAAAGGATCTATCTACAGAAAAGAATCTATCTACAGAAAAGGATCTATCTACAGCGAAGGATCTATCTACAACAAAGGATCTATCTACAGCAAATGATCTATCTACTACAAAGGATCTATCTAAAGCAAATGTTCTATCTACAACAAAGAATCTATGTACAGCAAAGAATCTATCTACAGCAAAGGATCAATCTACAGTAAAGGATCTATCTACAGCAAAGTATCTATCTACAGCAAACGATTTATCTACAGCAAAGGATCTATCTACAGATAAGGATCCATCCACAGGAAAGGATCTATCTACAGTAAAGGATCTATCTACTGAAAAGGATCTGTCTACAGCGAAGGATCTATCTACAGCAAGAGACCTATCTACAGTAAAGGATCTATCAACATGATATGATCAATCCACAGCAAGGGATCTATCTACAGCAAAGGATCTATTTACAGTAAAGGAGCTATCTACAGCAAAAGATCTATCAACAATGAGGGATCTATCTGCAGCAAAGGCTCTATCTACAGCAAAGGATCTATCTTCAGCAAAGGATCTTTATACAGCATAGGATCTATGTACAGTATTGGATCTATCTACTGCATAGGATACATATGCTGCAAAGAATCTATCTACAGCAAAGAAACTATCTTCAGCAAAGAATCTATCTACAGAAAAGGATCTATCTACAGCAAAGGATCTATCTACAGCAAAGGATCTATCTACAGTAAAGGATCTATCTACAGCAAAATATCTATCTAAAGCCAATGATCTATCTACAATAAAGGATCTATTTACAACAGCAGAACTTTATACCTCAATTGATCTATCTACAGCAAAGGATCTATCTACAGCAAAGTGATCTATCTTCAGTAAGAGATCTATCTAAAGCAAAGAATCTGTCTACACCAAAGGATTTTTTACAGCGCAGGATCTATCAACAGCAGAGGATCAATCATTAGCAAAATATATATTTACAACAACAGTTCTATCTACAGCAAAAGATCTATCAACAACAAGGGATCTATCTACAGCAAATGAATTATCTACAGCAAAGTATCTTTCTACAGCAAAAGATCTGTCAACAGCAAGGGATCTATCTACAGCAAAGGATCTATTTACAGCAGAAGATCTTTTTACATCAGAGGATCCTTCTACAGCAAAGGATCTATCTACAGCAAAGAATCTATTTACAGTATGGGATATATCAACAGCAAAGGTTTTATCTACAGTAAAGGATCAATCTACAGAAAAGGATCTATCTACTGAAAAGGATCTATCTACAACAAAGGATCTATCTACAGCAAATGATCTATCTACGACAAGGGATCTATCTACGGCACAGGATCTATTTATTTATTTACAGCAAAGGATCTATCTACAGAAAAGAATCTATCTACAGAAAAGGATCTATCTACAGCGAAGGATCTATCTACAACAAAGGATCTATCTACAGCAAATGATCTATCTACTACAAAGGATCTATCTAAAGCAAATGTTCTATCTACAACAAAGAATCTATGTACAGCAAAGAATCTATCTACAGCAAAGGATCAATCTACAGTAAAGGATCTATCTACAGCAAAGTATCTATCTACAGCAAACGATTTATCTACAGCAGAGGATCTATCTACAGATAAGGATCCATCCACAGGAAAGGATCTATCTACAGTAAAGGATCTATCTACTGAAAAGGATCTGTCTACAGCAAAGGATCTATCTACAGCAAAGGACCTATCTACAGTAAAGGATCTATCAACATCATATGATCAATCCACAGCAAGGGATCCATCTACAGCAAAGGATCTATTCACAGTAAAGGAGCTATCTACAGCAAAAGATCTATCAACAATGAGATATCTATCTGCAGCAAAGGATCTATCTACAGCAAAGGATCTATCTTCAGCAGAGGATCTTTATACAGCATATGATCTATGTACAGTATTGGATCTATCTACTGCATAGGATACATATGCTGCAAAGAATCTATCTACAGCAAAGAAACTATCTTCAGCAAAGAATCTATCTACAGCAAAGGATCTATCTACAGCAAAGGATCTATCTACATCAAAGGATCTATCTTCAGCAAAGGATCTATCTACAGTCAAGGATTTATCTACTGCAAAGGATCTCTCTACAGCATAGGATCAATCTAAAGTTAAGGATCTATCTTATGCAAAGGATCTATCTACAGCAAAGGATCTATCTAAAGCCAATGATCTATCTACAACAAAAAATCTATTTACAACAGCAGAACTTTATACAGCAAAGGATCTATCTATAGCGAAGGATCTATCTACAGCAAGGTGATCTATCTTCAGTAAGGGATCTATCTACAGCAAATAATCTGTCTTCACCAAAGGATCTTTCTACAACGCAGGATCTGTCAACAGCAAAGGATCTATCTACAGGAAAGGATCTGTCTACAGCAAAGGATCTATTTACAGTAAAGGAGCTATCTACAGCAAAAGATCTATCAACAATAAGGGATCTATCTGCAGCAAAGAATCTATCTACAGCAAAGGATCTATCTTCAGCAAAGGATCTATCTATACAGCAAAGTGTTCTATCTACAGTAAGGGATCTATCTACAGCAAAAAATCTATCTACACCAAAGGCTCTTTTTACAGCGAAAGATCTGTCAACAGCAAAGGATCTATCTACAGCAAAAAATCTATCTACAGCAAAGGATTTATCCACAGGAAAGGATCTATCTACAGCAAAGGATCTATTTACAGTAAAGGAGCTATCTACAGCAAAAGATCTATAAACAATAAGAGATCTACCTACAGCAAATGATCTATCTACAGCAAGGTGTTCTATCTACAGTAAGGGATCTATCTACAGCAATGAATCTATCTACACCAAAGGATCTTTCTACAGCGAAAGATCTGCAAACAGCAAAGGATCTATCTACAGCAAAGGATCTATTTACAGCAGAAGATCTTTCTACAGAAAAGGATCTATCTACAGCAAAGGATCTATCTACAGCAAAGGATCTATCTACAGTAAAGGATCTATCTACAGCAAAATATCTATCTAAAGCCAATGATCTATCTACAAAAAAGGATCTATTTACAACAGCAGAACTGTATACAGCATAGGATCTGTCTACAGCAAAGGATCTATCTACAGCAAAGGATCTATCTACAGCAAAGTGATCAATTTTCAGTAAGGGATCTATCTACAGAAAAGTATCTGTCTACACCAAAAGATCTTTCTACAGCGCAGGATCTGTCAACAGCAAAGGATCAATCTATAGCACAAGATCTTTTTACAACAAAAGTTCTATCTACAGCAAAGAATCTATCTACAGCAAAGGATCTATCAACAATAAGGGATCTATCTGCAGCAAAGGATCTATCTACAGCAAAGGATCTATCTTCAGCAAAGGATCTATCTACAGCAAAGTGATCTATCTACAGTAATGGATCTATCTACAGCAAATGATCTATCTACAGCAAAGTGATCTATCTACAGTATGGGATCTATCTACAGCAAAGGATCTATCTACACCAAAGGATCTTTCTACAGCGAAAGATCTGTCAACAGCAAAGGATCTATCAACAGCAATGAATCTATTTACAGCAGGAGATCTTTCTTCAGCTGAGGATTTTTCTACAGCAAAGGATCTATCTAAGCTAATGGATCTATTTTCAGTATGGGATCTATCTACAGCAATAGTTTTATCTACAATAAAAGATCTATCTACAGAAAAGGATCTATCTACAGCAAAGGATCTATCTACGGCAAGGGATCTATCTACGGCAAAGGATTCATTTATTTATTTACAGCAAAAGATCTTAGATTTATCTACAGCTAAGGATCTATCTACAGTAAAAGATCTATCTACTACAAAGGATCTATCTACAGCAAAGGATCTATCTACAACAAAGAATCTATGTACAGCTAAGAATCTATCTACAGCAAAGGATCAATCTAAAGTTAAGGATCTATCTTAAGCAACGGATCTATCTACAGCAAAGGATCTATCTAAAGCCAATGATATATCTACATCAAAAAATCTATTTACGACAGCAGAACTTTATACAGCAAAGGATCTATCGAAGGATCTATCTACAGCTAAGTGATCTATCTTCAGTAAGGGATCTATCTACAGCAAATAATCTGTCTTCACCAAAGGATCTTTCTACAACGCAGGATCTGTCAACAGCAAAGGGTCTATCTATAGGAAAGGATCTGTCTACAGCAAAGGATCTATTTACAGTAAAGGAGCTATCTACAGCAAAAGATCTATCAACAATAAGGGATCTATCTGCAGCAAAGAATCTATCTACAGCAAAGGATTTATCTTCAGCAAAGGATCTATCTATACAGCAAAGTGTTCTATCTACAGTAAGGGATCTATCTACAGCAAAAAATCTATCTACACCAAAGGATCTTTTTACAGCGAAAGATCTGTCAACAGCAAAGGATCTATATACAGCAAAGGATCTATTTACAGCAGAAGATCTTTCTACAGCAGAGGATCTTTCTACAGCAAAGGATCTATCTACAGCAAAGGATCTTTTTACAGTATGGGATCTATCTACAGCAACGGTTTTATCTACAATAAAAGATGTATCTACAGAAAAGGATCTATCTACAGTAAAGGATTTATCTAAAGCAAATTATCTATCTACAACGAACGATTTATCTACAGCAAAGGATCTATCTACATATAAGGATCCATCTACAGCAAAGGATCTATCTACAGTAAGGGATCTATCTACAGCAAAGGACCTATCTACAGTAAAGGATCTATCTACATCGTCTGATCAATCCACAGCAAGGGATCTATCTGCAGCAAAGGATCTATTTACAGTAAAGGAGCTATCTACAGCAAAAGATCTATAAACAATAAGGGATCTACCTACAGCAAATGATCTATCTACAGCAAGGTGTTCTATCTACAGTAAGGGATCTATCTACAGCAAAGAATCTATCTACACCAAAGGATCTTTCTACAGCGAAAGATCTGTAAACAGCAAAGGATCTATCTACAGCAAAGGATCTATTTACATCAGAAGATCTTTCTACAGCAGATGATCTTTCTATAGCAAAGAATCTATCTACAGCAAAGAATCTATTTACAGTATTGGATCTATCAACAGCAAATGTTTTATCTACAGTAAAGGATCTATCTACAGAAAAGGATCTATGTACAGCAAAGGATCTATCTACAAAAAAGGATCTATTTACAACAGCAGAACTTTATACAGCATAGGATCTGTCTACAGCAAAGGATCTATCTACAGCAAAGGATCTATCTACAGCAAAGTGATCTATTTTCAGTAAGGGATCTATCTACAGAAAAGAATCTGTCTACACCGAAAGATCTTTCTACAGCGCAGGATCTGTCAACAGCAAAGGATCAATCTATAGCAAAAGATCTATTTACAACAAAAGTTCTATCTACAGCAAAGAATCTATCTACAGCAAAGGATCTATCAACAATAAGAGATCTATCTGCAGCAAAGGATCTATCTACAGCAAAGGATCTACCTACAGCAAAGTGATCTATCTACAGTAATGGATCTATATACAGCAAATGATCTATCTACAGCAAAGTGATCTATCTACAGTATGGGATCTATCTACAGCAAAGGATCTTTTTACAGTATGGGATCTATCTACAGCAACGGTTTTATCTACAATAAAAGATGTATCTACAGAAAAGGTTCTAACTACAGTAAAGGATTTATCTAGAGCAAATTATCTATCTACAACGAACGATTTATCTTCAGCAAAGGATCTATCTACATATAAGGATCCATCTACAGCAAAGGATCTATCTACAGTAAAGGATCTATCTACAGCAAAGGACCTATCTACAGTAAAGGATCTATCTACATCGTCTGATCAATCCACAGCAAGGGATCTATCTGCAGCAAAGGATCTATTTACAGTAAAGGTGCTATCTACAGCAAAAGATCTATTTACAATAAGGGATCTATCTGCAGCAAAGGATTTATCTACAGCAAAGGATCTATCTTCAGCAAAGGATCTTCATACAGCATAGGATCTATGTACAGTAAAGGATCTATCTACTGCATTGGATACATCTACTGCAATGAATCTATCTAGAGAAAATAATCTATCTTCAGCAAAGAATCTATCTACAGAAACGGATCTATCTACAACGAAGGATCTATCTACAGCAAAGGTTCAATCTACAGCAAATGATCTATCTTCAGCAAAGGTTCTTTCTACAGCATAAGATCAATCTACAGCAAAGGATCTATCTACAATAAGTGATCTATCTACATCAAAGGATCTATCTACAGCAAAAGATCTATTTACAGCAAAGGATCTATCTACAGCAAAGGATCTATCTACAGAAAAGGATCTATCTACAGCAAAGGATCTATCTACAGTCAAGGATTTATTTACTGCATAGGATCTCTCTACAGCAAAGGATCAATCTAAAGTTAAGGATCTATCTTAAGCAAAGGATCTATCTACAGCAAAATATCTATCTAAAGCCAATGATCTATCTACAACAAAGGATCTATTTTCAACAGCAGAACTTTATACCCTAATGGATCTATCTACAGAAAAGGATCTATCTACAGCAAAGTGATCTATCTTCAGTAAGAGATCTATCTACAGCAAAGAATCTGTCTACACCAAAGTATTTTTTACAGCGCAGGATCTATCAACAGCAGAGGATCAATCTTTAGCACAAGATATATTTACAACAAAAGTTCTATCTACAGCAAAAAATCTATCTACAGCAAAGGATTTATCCACAGGAAAGGATCTATCTACAGCAAAGGATCTATTTACAGTAAAGGAGCTATCTACAGCAAAAGATCTATAAACAATAAGGGATCTACCTACAGCAAATGATCTATCTACAGCAAGGTGTTCTATCTACAGTAAGGGATCTATCTACAGCAAAGAATCTATCTACACCAAAGGATCTTTCTACAGCGAAAGATCTGTAAACAGCAAAGGATCTATCTACAGCAAAGGATCTATTTACAGCAGAAGATCTTTCTACAGCAGATGATCTTTCTATAGCAAAGAATCTATCTACAGCAAAGAATCTATTTACAGTATTGGATCTATCAACAGCAAATGTTTTATCTACAGTAAAGGATCTATCTACAGAAAAGGATCTATCTACAGCAAAGGATCTATCTACAGCAAAAGATCTATCTACAGCAAAGGATCTATCTAAAGCCAATGATCTATCTACAAAAAAGGATCTATTTACAACAGCAGAACTTTATACAGCATAGGATCTTTCTACAGCGCAGGATCTGTCAACAGCAAAGGATCAATCTATAGCAAAAGATCTATTTACAACAAAAGTTCTATCTACAGCAAAGAATCTATCTACAGCAAAGGATCTATCAACAATAAGGGATCTATCTGCAGCAAAGGATCTATCTACAGCAAAGGATCTACCTACAGCAAAGTGATCTATCTACAGTAATGGATCTATATACAGCAAATGATCTATCTACAGCAAAGTGATCTATCTACAGTATGGGATCTATCTACAGCAAAGAATCTATCTACACCAAAGAATCTCTCTACACCAAAGGATCTTTCTACAGCGAAAGATCTGTCAACAGCAAAGGATCTATCTACAGCAAAGGATCTATCTACGGCAAGGGATCAATCTACAGACAATGATCTATCTAAAGTAACGGGACTATATACAGCAAAGGATCCATCTACAGTTAAGGATCTATCAACAGCAAAGGATCAATCTATAACAAAAGATCTATTTACAACAAAAGTTCTATCTGCAGCAAAGGATCTATCTACAGCAAAGGATCTATCTACAGCAAAGGATCTATCTGCAGCAAAAGATCTATCAACAGCAAAGGATCTATCTTCAGCAGAGGATCTTTAAACAGCATAGGATCTATGTACAGTAATGGATCTTCTTCTGCATAGGATACATCTAATGCAAAGAATCTATCTACAGCAAAGAATCTATCTTCAGCAAAGAATCTATCTTCAGCAAAGAATCTGTCTACAGCAAAGGATCCATCTACAGCAAAGGATCTATCTACAGAAAAGGATCTATCTACAGCAAAGGATCTATCTACAGTCAAGGATTTATCTACTGCATAGGATCTCTCTACAGCAAAGGATCAATCTGCAGTTAAGGATCTATCTTAAGCAAAGGATCTATCTACAGCAAAATATCTATCTAAAGCCAATGATCTATCTACAACAAAGGATCTATTTACAACAGCAGAACTTTATACCTCAATTGATCTATCTACAGCAAAGGATCTATTTACAGCAAAGTGATCTATCTTCAGTAAGAGATCTATCTACAGCAAAGAATCTGTCTACACCAAAGGATTTTTTACAGCGCAGAATCTATCAACAGCAGAGGATCAATCTTTAGCAAAAGATATATTTACAACAACAGTTCTATCTACAGAAAATGATCTATCTACAGTAAAGTGTTCTATCTACAATAAGGGATCTATCTACAGCAAAGAATTTATCTACACCAAAGGATCTTTCTATAGCAAGAGATCTTTCAACAGCAAAGGATCTATCTACAGCAAAGGATCTATTTACAGCAGAAGATCTTTCTACAGCAGAGGACCTTTCTACAGCAAAGGATCTATCTACAGCAAAGAATCTATATACAGTATGGGATCTATCAACAGCAAAGGTTTTATCTACAGTAAAGGATCAATCTACAGAAAAGGATCTATCTACAGAAAAGGATCTATCTACAGCGAAGGATCTATCTACAACAAAGGATCTATCTACAGCAAAGTATCTATCTACAGCAAACGATTTATCTACAGCAAAGGATCTATCTACAGATTAGGATCCATCCACAGCAAAGGATCTGTCTACAGTAAAGGATCTATCTACTGAAAAGGATCTGTCTACAGCAAAGGATCTATCTACTGAAAAGGACCTATCTACAGTAAAGGATCTATCAACATCATATGATCAATCCACAGCAAGGGATCTATCTATAGCAAAGGATCTATTTACAGTAAAGGAGCTATCTACAGCAAAAGATCTATCAACAATGAGGGATCTATCTGCAGCAAAGGATCTATCTACAGCAAAGGATCTATCTTCAGCAAAGGATCTTTATAGAGCATAGGATCTATGTACAGTATTGGATCTATCTGCTGCATAGGATACATCTGCTGCACAGAATCTATCTACAGCAAAGAAACTATCTTCAGCAAAGAATCTATCTACAGCAAAGGATCTATCTACAGCAAAGGATCTATCTACAGCAAAGGATCTATCTACAGCAAATGATCTATCTACAGGAAAGGATCTGTCTACAGCAAAGGATCTATTTACAGTAAAAAAGCTATCAACAGCAAGAGATCTATCAACATTAAGGGATCTATCTGCAACAAAGAATCTATCTACAGCAAAGGATCTATCTTCAGCAAAGGATCTATCTATACAGCAAAGTGTTCTATCTACAGTAAGGGATCTATCTACAGCAAAAAATCTATCTACACAGAAGGATCTTTTTACAGCGAAAGATCTGTCAACAGCAAAGGATCTACATACAGCAAAGGATCTATTTACAGCAGAAGATCTTTCTACAGCAGAGGATCTTTCTACAGCAAAGGATCTATCTACAGCAAAGGATCTTTTTACAGTATGGGATCTATCTACAGCAACGGTTTTATCTACAATAAAAGATCTATCTACAGAAAAGGATCTATCTACAGAAAAGGATCTATCAACAGTAAAGGATCTATCTAAAGCAAATTATCTATCTACAACAAACGATTTATCTACAGCAAAGGATCTATCTATATATAAGGATCCATCTACAGCAAAGGATCTATCTACAGTAAAGGATCTATCTACAGCAAAGGACCTATCTAAAGTAAAGAATCTATCTACATCGTATGATCTATCCACAGCAAGGGATCTATCTGCAGCAAAGGATCTATTTACAGTAAAGGAGCTATCTACAGCAAAAGATCTATCTACAATAAGGGATCTATCTGCAGCAAAGGATTTATCTACAGCAAAGGATCTATCTTCAGCAAAGGATCTTTATACAGCATAGGATCTATGTACAGTAAAGGATCTATCTACTGCATAGGATACATCTACTGCAATGAATCTATCTAGAGAAAATAATCTATCTTCAGCTAAGAATCTATCTACAGAAACGGATCTATCTACAACGAAGGATCTATCTACAGCAACGGTTCAATCTACAGCAAATGATCTATCTTCAGCAAAGGTTCTTTCTACAGCATAAGATCTATCTACAGCAAAGAATCTATCTACAATAAGTGATCCATCTACATCGAAGGATCTATCTACAGCAAAAGATCTATTTACAGCAAATGGTCAATCTACAGCAAAGGATATATCTGCAGTAATGGAACTCTATACAGCCAAATATCCATTTACAGCAAAGGATCTATATCGGGCAAAGGATCTATCTACAGAAAAGGATCTATCTACAGCAAAGGTTCAATTTATAGCGGAGAATCTTTCTACAGCAAAGGAACTACTACAGCAAAAGATCTATCTACAGCAAAGAATCTATCTAGAGCAAAGGATCTATCCACAGCAAATGACCTATCCACAGTAAGGGATCTATTTACAGCGAAGGATCAATCTACAACAAATGATCTATCTACATCAAAGGATCTATCTACAGCATAGGATCTATCTACGGCAATGGATCTATCTACCGTAAGGAATCTTTTTGCAGCATAGGATAAATCTACAGTAAATGATCTATTTACAGCGAAGGATCGATCTACAGCAAAGGATCTATCTACAGCAAAGGATCTATCTATAGCAAAGGATCTATCTACAGCAAAGGATCTATCTACAGCAAAGAATCTATCTACATTCAAGGATTTATCTACTGCAAAGGATCTCTCTACAACAAAAGATCAATCTACATTTAAGAGTCTATCTTAAGCAAAGGATCTATCTACAGCAAAGTGATCTATCTTCAGTAAGGGATCTATCTACAGCAAATTATCTGTTTACACCAAAGGATCTTTCTACAGCGCAGGATCTGTCAACAGCAAAGGATAAATCTATTGCAAAAGATCAATTTACAACAAAAGTTCTATCAACAGCAAAGGATCTATCTACAGCAAAGGATATATCTACAGGAGAGGATCTATCTACAGCAAAGGATCTATTTACAGTAAAGGAGCTCTCTACAGCAAAAGATCTATCAACAATAAGTGATCTGTCTACAGCAAAGGATCTATCTACAGCAAAGGATCTATCTTCAGCAAAGAATCTATCTACAGCAAAGTGATCTATCTACAGTAAGGGATCTATCTACAGCAAATGATTTATCTACAGCAAAGTGATCTTTCTACAGTAAGGGTTCTATCTACAGCAAAGAATCTATCTACACCAAAGGATCTATCTACAGCGAAGGCTTTATTTACAGTATGGGATCTATCAAAAGCAAAGGTTTTATTTACAGTATGGGATCTATCAACAGCAAAGGTTTTATCTACAGTAAAGGATCTTTCTACAGAAAAGGATATATCTGCAGAAAAGGATCTATCTACAGCGAAGGATCTATCTACAACAAAGGATCTATCTACAGCAAATTATCTATCTACGGCAGGAGATCTATCTACGGCAAAGGATTTATTTATTTATTTACAGCAAAGGATCTTAAATCTATCTACAGCAATGGATTTATCTACAGTAAAGGATCTATCTACTACAAAGGATCTATCTACAGCAAAGGATCTATCTACAACAAAGAATCTATGTACAGCTAAGAATCTATCTACAGCAAAGGATCTATCTACAGTAAAGAATCTATCTACTGCAAAGGATCTGTTTACAGCAAAGGATCTATATACAACAAAGATTCTATCTACAGCAAAGAATCTATGTTCAGCAAATAATCTATCTACAGCAAATGATCTATCTACAGCAAAGGATCAATCTAAAGCAAATGTTCTATCTAAAGTAACGGGACTATATACAGCAAAGGATCCATCTACAGTTAAGTATCTATCAACAGCAAAGGATCAATCTATAACAAAAGATCTATATACAACAAAAGTTAATTCTACAGCAAAGGATCTATCTACAGCAAAGGATCTATCTATAGGAAAGGATCTATCTACAGCAAAGGATCTATTTACAGTATAGGAGCTATCTACCGCGAAAGATCTATCAACAATGAGGGATCTATCTGCAGCAAAGGATCTATCAACAGCAAAGGAGCTATCTACAGCAAAAGATCTATCAACAATGAGGGATCTATCTACAGCAAAGGATCTATCTACAGCAAAGAATCTATTTACACCAAAGGATCTTTCTACAGCGAAAGATCTGTCAACAGCAAAGGATCTATCAACAGCAATGGATCTATTTACAGCATGAGATCTTTCCACAGCAGAGGATTTTCCTACAGCAAAGGCTCTATCCACAGCAAAGGATCTATTTTCAGTATGGGATCTATATACAGCAACGGTTTTATCTACAATAAAAGATCTATCTACAGAAAAGGATCTATCTACAGTAAAAGATCTATCTACTACAAAGGATCTATCTACAGCAAAGGATCTATCTACAACAAAGAATCTATGTACAGCTTAGAATCTATCAACAGCAAAGGATCTATCTACAATAAAGAATCTATCTACAGCAAAGAATCTATGTTCAGCAGATAATCTTTCTACAGCAAATGATCTATCTACAGCAAAGGATCAATCTACAGACAATGATCTATCTAAAGTAACGGGACTATATACAGCAAAGGATCCATCTACAGTTAAGGATCTATCAACATCAAAAGATCAATCTATAACAATAGATCTATTTACAACATAAGTTCTATCTACAGCAAAGGATCTATCTACAGCAAAGGATCTATCTACAGGAAAGGATCTATCTACAGCAAAGGATCTATTTACAGTAAAGGAGCTATCTACAGAAAATGATCTATCAACAATGAGGGATCTATCTGCAGCAATGGATCTATCTACAGCAAAGGAGCTATTTACAGCAAAAGATCTATCAACAATGAGGGATCTATCTGCAGCAAAGGATTTATCTGCAGCAAAAGATCTATCTACAGCAAAGGATCTATCTTCAGCAAAGGATCTTTATACAGCATAGGATCTATGTACAGTAATGGATCTTCTTCTGCATAGTATACATCTACTGCAAAGAATCTATCTACAGCAAAGAATCTATCGTCAGCAAAGGATCTATCTACAGCAAAGGATCTATCTACAGAAAAGGATCTATCTACAGCAAAGGATCTATTTACAGTCGAGAATTTATTTACTGCATAGGATCTCAATACAGCAAAGGGTCAATCTACAGTTAAGGATCTATCTTAAGCAAAGGATCTATCTACAGAAAAATATCTATCTAAAGCCAATGATCTATCTACAACAAAGGATCTATTTACAACAGCAGAACTTTATACCTCAATGGATCTATCTACAGCAAAGGATCTATCTAAAGCAAAGTGATCTATCTTCAGTAAGAGATCTATCTACAGCAAAGAATCTGTCTACACCAAAGGATATTTTACAGCGCAGGATCTATCAATAGCAGAGGATCAATCTTTAGCAGAAGATATATTTATAACAATAGTTCTATCTACAGAAAATGATCTATCTACAGTAAAGTGTTCTATCTACAATAAGGGATCTATCTACAGCAAAGAATCTATCTACACCAAAGGATTTTTCAACAGCAAAGGATCTATCTACAGCAAAGGATCTATTTACAGCAGAAGATCTTTCTACAGCAGAGGATCTTTCTACAGCAAAGGATCTATCTACAGCAAAGAATCTATTTACAACAAAGGATCTATCTACAGCAAATGATCTATCTACGGCAAGGGATCTATCTACGGCACAGGAGTTATTTATTTCTTTACAGCAAAGGATCTATCTACAGAAAAGGATCTATTTACAGAAAAGGATCTATCTACAGCGAAGGATCTATCTACAACAAAGGATCTATCTACAGCAAAGTATCTATCTACAGCAAACGATTTATCTACAGCAAAGGATCTATCTACAGATAAGGATCCATCAACAGCAAAGGATCTATCTACATTAAAGGATCTATCTACTGAAAAGGATCTGTCTACAGCAAAGGATCTATCTACTGAAAAGGACCTATCTACAGTAAAGGATCTATCAACATCATATGATCAATCCACAGCAAGGGATCTATCTACAGCAAAGGATCTATTTACAGTAAAGGAGCTATCTACAGCAAAAGATCTATCAACAATGAGGGATCTATCTGCAGCAAAGGATCTATCTACAGCAAAGGATCTATCTTCAGCAAAGGATCTTTATACAGCATAGGATCCATGTACAGTATTGGATCTATCTGCTGCATAGGATACATCTGCTGCAAAGAATCTATCTACAGCTAAGGATCTATCTACAGCAAAGGATCTATCTACAGCAAAGGATCTATCTACAGCAAATGATCTATCTACAGGAAAGGATCTGTCTACAGCAAAGGATCTATTTACAGTAAAGGAGCTATCTTCAGCAAAGGATCTATCTATACAGCAAAGTGTTCTATCTACAGTAAGGGATCTATCTACAGCAAAAAATCTACACCGAAGGATCTTTTTACAGCGAAAGATCTGTCAACAGCAAAGGATCTACATACAGCAAAGGATCTATTTACGGCAGAAGATCTTTCTACAACAGAGGATCTTTCTACAGCAAAGGATCTATCTACAGCAAAGGATCTTTTTACAGTATGGGATCTATCTACAGCTACGGTTTTATCTACAATAAAAGATCTATCTACAGAAAAGGATCTATCTACAGAAAAGGATCTATCAACAGTAAAGGATATATCTAAAGCAAATTATCTATCTACAACAAACGATTTATCTACAGCAAAGGATCTATCTACATATAAGGATCCATCTACAGCAAAGGATCTATCTAAAGTAAAGGATCTATCTACAGCAAAGGACCTATCTAAAGTAAAGGATCTATCTACATCGTATGATCTATCCACAGCAAGGGATCTATCTGCAGCAAAGGATCTATTTACAGTAAAGGAGCTATCTACAGCAAAAGATCTATCTACAATAAGGGATCTATCTGCAGCAAAGGATTTATCTACTGCAAAGGATCTATCTTCAGCAAAGGATCTTTATACAGCATAGGATCTATGTACAGTAAAGGATCTATCTATTGCATAGGATACATCTACTGCAATGAATCTATCTAGAGAAAATAATCTATCTTCAGGTAAGAATCGATCTACAGAAACGGATCTATCTACAACGAAGGATCTATCTACAGCAACGGTTCTATCTACAGCAAATGATCTATCTTCAGCAAAGGTTCTTTCTACAGCATAAGATCTATCTACAGCAAAGAATCTATCTACAATAAGTGATCTATCTACATCAAAGGATCTATCTACAGCAAAAGATCAATTTACAGCAAATGGTCAATCTACAGCAAAGGATATATCTGCAGTAATGGAACTCTATACAGCCAAATATCCATTTACAGCAAAGGATCTATCTACAGCAAAGGATCTATCTACAGCAAAGGATCTATCTACAGCAAAGGATCTATCTACAGCAAAGGATCAATTTATAGCGGAGAATCTTTCTACAGCAAAGGAACTACTACAGCAAAAGATCTATCTACAGCAAAGAATCTATCTAGAGCAAAGGATCTATCCACAGCAAATGACCTATCCACAGTAAGGGATCTATTTACAGCGAAGGATCAATGTACAACAAATGATCTATCTACAGCAAAGGATCTATCTACAGCATAGGATCTATCTACAGCAATGGATCTATCTACCGTAAGGAATCTTTTTGCAGCAAAGGATAAATCTACAGTAAAGGATCTATTTACAGCGAAGGATCGATCTACAGCAAAGGATCTATTTACAGTAAAGGAGCTATCTACCGCAAAAGATCTATCAACAATGAGGGATCTATCTGCACCAAAGGACCTATCTACAGCAAGCAAAGGAGCTATCTACAGCAAAAGATCTATCAACAATGAGGGATCTATCTACAGCAAAGGATCTATCTACAGCAAAGAATCTATTTACACCAAAGGATCTTTCTACAGCGAAAGATCTGTCAACAGCAAAGGATCTATCAACAGCAATGGATCTATTTACAGCATGAGATCTTTCTACAGCAGAGGATTTTCCTACAGCAAAGGCTCTATCTACAGCAAAGGATCTATTTTCAGTATGGGATCTATATACAGCAACGGTTTTATCTACAATAAAAGATCTATCTACAGAAAAGGATCTATCTACAGAAAAGGATCTATCTACAGCGAAGAATCTATCTACAGCAAAGGATTTATCTACAGCAAAGGAGCTATTTACAGCAAAAGATCTATCAACAATGAGGGATCTATCTGCAGCAAAGGATTTATCTGCAGCAAAAGATCTATCTACAGCAAAGGATCTATCTTCAGCAAAGGATCTTTATACAGCATAGGATCTATGTACAGTAATGGATCTTCTTCTGCATAGTATACATCTACTGCAAAGAATCTATCTACAGCAAAGAATCTATCGTCAGCAAAGGATCTATCTACAGCAAAGGATCTATCTACAGAAAAGGATCTATCTACAGCAAAGGATCTATTTACAGTCAAGAATTTATTTACTGCATAGGATCTCTCTACAGCAAAGGGTCAATCTACAGTTAAGGATCTATCTTAAGCAAAGGATCTATCTACAGAAAAATATCTATCTAAAGCCAATGATCTATCTACAACAAAGGATCTATTTACAACAGCAGAACTTTATACCTCAATGGATCTATCTACAGCAAAGGATCTATCTAAAGCAAAGTGATCTATCTTCAGTAAGAGATCTATCTACAGCAAAGAATCTGTCTACACCAAAGGATATTTTACAGCGCAGGATCTATCAACAGCAGAGGATCAATCTTTAGCAGTAAAGGATCTATCTACTGAAAAGGATCTGTCTACAGCAAAGGATCCATCTACAGCAAAGGACCTATCTACAGTAAAGGATCTATCAACATCATATGATCAATCCACAGCAAGGGATCCATCTACAGCAAAGGATCTATTCACAGTAAAGGAGCTATCTACAGCAAAAGATCTATCAACAATGAGATATCTATCTGCAGCAAAGGATCTATCTACAGCAAAGGATCTATCTTCAGCAAAGGATCTTTATACAGCATAGGATCTATGTACAGTATTGGATCTATCTACTGCATAGGATACATATGCTGCAAAGAATCTATCTACAGCAAAGAAACTATCTTCAGCAAAGAATCTAACTACAGTAAAGGATCTATCTACAGCAAAGGATCTATCTACATCAAAGGATCTATCTACAGCAAAGGATCTATCTACAGTCAAGGATTTATCTACTGCAAAGGATCTCTCTACAACATAGGATCAATCTAAAGTTAAGGATCTATCTTAAGCAAAGGATCTATCTACAGCAAAGGATCTATCTAAAACCAATGATCTATCTACAACAAAAAATCTATTTACAACAGCAGAACTTTATACAGCAAAGGATCTATCTATAGCGAAGGATCTATCTACAGCAAAGTGATCTATCTTCAGTAAGGGATCTATCTTCAGCAAATAATCTGTCTTCACCAAAGGATCTTTCTACAACGCAGGATCTGTCAACAGCAAAGGATCTATCTACAGGAAAGGATCTGTCTACAGCAAAGGATCTATTTACAGTAAAGGAGCTATCTACAGCAAAAGATCTATCAACAATAAGGGATCTATCTGCAGCAAAGAATCTATCTACAGCAAAGGATCTATCTTCAGCAAAGGATCTATCTATACAGCAAAGTGTTCTATCTACAGTAAGGGATCTATCTACAGCAAAAAATCTATCTACACCTAAGGCTCTTTTTACAGCGTAAGATCTGTCAACAGCAAAGGATCTATCTACAGCAAAAAATCTATCTACAGCAAAGGATTTATCCACAGGAAAGGATCTATCTACAGCAAAGGATCTATTTACAGTAAAGGAGCTATCTACAGCAAAAGATCTATAAACAATAAGGGATCTACCTACAGCAAATGATCTATCTACAGCAAGGTGTTCTATCTACAGTAAGGGATCTATCTACAGCAATGAATCTATCTACACCAAAGGATCTTTCTACAGCGAAAGATCTGCAAACAGCAAAGGATCTATCTACAGCAAAGGATCTATTTACAGCAGAAGATCTTTCTACAGCAGAGGATCTTTCTATAGCAAAGGATCTATCTACAGCAAAGAATCTATTTACAGTATGGAATCTATCAACAGCAAAGGTTTTATCTTCAGTAAAGGATCTATCTAAAGAAAAGGATCTATCTACAGAAAAGGATCTATCTACAGCAAAGGATCTATCTACAGCAAAGGATCTATCTAAAGCCAATGATCTATCTACAAAAAAGGATCTATTTACAACAGCAGAACTGTATACAGCATAGGATCTGTCTACAGCAAAGGATCTATCTACAGCAAAGGATCTATCTACAGCAAAGTGATCAATTTTCAGTAAGGGATCTATCTACAGAAAAGTATCTGTCTACACCAAAAGATCTTTCTACAGCGCAGGATCTGTCAACAGCAAAGGATCAATCTATAGCACAAGATCTTTTTACAACAAAAGTTCTATCTACAGCAAAGAATCTATCTACAGCAAAGGATCTATCAACGATAAGGGATCTATCTGCAGCAAAGGATCTATCTACAACAAAGGATCTATCTTCAGCAAAGGATCTATCTACAGCAAAGTGATCTATCTACAGTAATGGATCTATCTACAGCAAATGATCTATCTACAGCAAAGTGATCTATCTACAGTATGGGATCTATCTACAGCAAAGAATCTATCTACACCAAAGGATCTTTCTACAGCAAAAGATCTGTCAACAGCAAAGGATCTATCTACAGCAATGGATCTATTTACAGCAGGAGATCTTTCTTCAGCAGAGGATTTTTCTACAGCAAAGGATCTATCTACACTAATGGATCTATTTTCAGTATGGGATCTATCTACAGCAATAGTTTTATCTACAATAAAAGATCTATCTACAGAAAAGGATCTATCTACAGCAAAGGATCTATCTACGGCAAGGGATCTATCTACGGCAAAGGATTCATTTATTTATTTACAGCAAAAGATCTTAGATCTATCTACAGCTAAGGATCTATCTACAGTAAAAGATCTATCTACTACAAAGGATCTATCTACAGCAAAGGATCTATCTACAACAAAGAATCTATGTACAGCTAAGAATCTATCTACAGCAAAGGATCAATCTAAAGTTAAGGATCTATCTTAAGCAACGGATCTATCTACAGCAAAGGATCTATCTAAACCCAATGATATATCTACATCAAAAAATCTATTTACAATAGCAGAACTTTATACAGCAAAGGATCTATCTATAGCGAAGGATCTATCTACAGCTAAGTGATCTATCTTCAGTAAGGGATCTATCTACAGCAAATAATCTTTCTTCACCAAAGGATCTTTCTACAACGCAGGATCTGTCAACAGCAAAGGGTCTATCTACAGGAAAGGATCTGTCTACAGCAAAGGATCTATTTACAGTAAAGGAGCTATCTACAGCAAAAGATCTATCAACAATAAGGGATCTATCTGCGGCAAAGAATCTATCTACAGCAAAGGATCTATCTTCAGCAAAGGATCTATCTATACAGCAAAGTGTTCTATCTACAGTAAGGGATCTATCTACAGCAAAAAATCTATCTACACCAAAGGATCTTTTTACAGCGAAAGATCTGTCAACAGCAAAGGATCTATCTACAGCAAAGGATCTATTTACAGCAGAAGATCTTTCTACAGCAGAGGATCTTTCTACAGCAAAGGATCTATCTACAGCAAAGGATCTTTTTACAGTATGGGATCTATCTACAGCAACGGTTTTATCTACAATAAAAGATGTATCTACAGAAAAGGATCTATCTACAGTAAAGGATTTATCTAAAGCAAATTATCTATCTACAACGAACGATTTATCTACAGCAAAGGATCTATCTACATATAAGGATCCATCTACAGCAAAGGATCTATCTACAGTAAAGGATCTATCTACAGCAAAGGACCTATCTACAGTAAAGGATCTATCTACATCGTCTGATCAATCCACAGCAAGGAATCTATCTGCAGCAAAGGATCTATTTACAGTAAAGGTGCTATCTACAGCAAAAGATATATTTACAATAAGGGATCTATCTGCAGCAAAGGATTTATCTACAGCAAAGGATCTATCTTCAGCAAAGGATCTTCATACAGCATAGGATCTATGTACAGTAAAGGATCTATCTACTGCATAAGATACATCTACTGCAATGAATCTATCTAGAGAAAATAATCTATCTTCAGCAATGAATCTATCTACAGAAACGGATCCATCTACAACGAAGGATCTATCTACAGCAAAGGTTCAATCTACAGCAAATGATCTATCTTCAGCAAAGGTTCTTTCTACAGCATAAGATCTATCTACAGCAAAGGATCTATCTACAGCAAAGGATCTATCTACAATAAGTGATCTATCTACATCAAAGGATCTATCTACAGCAAAAGATCTATTTACAGCAAAGGATCTATCTACAGAAAAGGATCTATCTACAGAAAAGGATCTATCTACAGCAAAGGATCTATCTACAGTCAAGGATTTATTTACTGCATAGGATCTCTCTACAGCAAAGGATTAATCTAAAGTTAAGGATCTATCTTAAGCAAAGGATCTATTTACAGCAAAATATCTATCTAAAGCCAATGATCTATCTACAACAAAGGATCTATTTTCAACAGCAGAACTTTATACCCTAATGGATCTATCTACAGAAAAGGATCTATCTACAGCAAAGTGATCTATCTTCAGTAAGAGATCTATCTACAGCAAAGAATCTGTCTACACCAAAGTATTTTTTACAGCGCAGGATCTATCAACAGCAGAGGATCAATCTTTAGCAAAAGATATATTTACAACAAAAGTTCTATCTACAGCAAAAAATCTATCTACAGCAAAAGATTTATCCACAGGAAAGGATCTATCTACAGCAAAGGATCTATTCACAGTAAAGGAGCTATCTACAGCAAAAGATCTATAAACATTAAGGGATCTACCTACAGCAAATGATCTATCTACAGCAAGGTGTTCTATCTACAGTAAGGGATCTATCTACAGCAAAGAATCTATCTACACCAAAGGATCTTTCTACAGCGAAAGATCTGTAAACAGCAAAGGATCTATCTACAGCAAAGGATCTATTTACAGCAGAAGATCTTTCTACAGCAGATGATCTTTCTATAGCAAAGGATCTATCTACAGCATAAAATCTATTTACAGTATTGGATCTATCAACAGCAAATGTTTTATCTACAGTAAAGGATCTATCTACAGAAAAGGATCTATCTACAGCAAAGGATCTATCTACAGCAAAGGATCTATCTACAGCAAAGGATCTATCTAAAGCCAATGATCTATCTACAAAAAAGGATCTATTTACAACAGCAGAACTTTATACAGCATAGGATCTGTCTACAGCAAAGGATCTATCTACAGCAAAGGATCTATCTACAGCAAAAAATCTATCTACACCAAAGGATCTTTTTATAGCGAAAGATCTGTCAACAGCAAAGGATCTATCTACAGCAAAGGATCTATTTACAGCAGAAGATCTTTCTACAGCAGAGGATCTTTCTACAGCAAAGAATCTATCCACAGCAAAGGATCTTTTTACAGTATGGGATCTATCTACAGCAACGGTTTTATCTACAATAAAAGATGTATCTACAGAAAAGGATCTATCTACAGTAAAGGATTTATCTAAAGCAAATTATCTATCTACAACGAACGATTTATCTACAGCAAAGGATCTATCTACATATAAGGATCCATCTACAGCAAAGGATCTATCTACAGTAAAGGATCTATCTACAGCAAAGGACCTATCTACAGTAAAGGATCTATCTACATCGTCTGATCAATCCACAGCAAGGGATCTAACTGCAGCAAAGGATCTATTTACTGTAAAGGTGCTATCTACAGCAAAAGATCTATTTACAATAAGGGATCTATCTGCAGCAAAGGATTTATCTACAGCAAAGGATCTATCTTCAGCAAAGGATCTTCATACAGCATAGGATCTATGTACAGTAAAGGATCTATCTACTGCATAGGATACATCTACTGCAATGAATCTATCTAGAGAAAATAATCTATCTTCAGCAAAGAATCTATCTACAGAAACGGATCTATCTACAACGAAGGATCTATCTACAGCAAAGGTTCAATCTACAGCAAATGATCTATCTTCAGCAAAGGTTCTTTCTACAGCATAAGATCTATCTACAGCAAAGGATCTATCTACAATAAGTGATCTATCTACATCAAAGGATCTATCTACAGCAAAAGATCTATTTACAGCAAAGGATCTATCTACAGCAAAGGATCTATCTACAGAAAAGGATCTATCTACAGCAAAGGATCTATCTACAGTCAAGGATTTATTTACTGCATAGGATCTCTCTACAGCAAAGGATCAATCTAAAGTTAAGGATCTATCTTAAGCAAAGGATCTATCTACAGCAAAATATCTATCTAAAGCCAATGATCTATCTACAACAAAGGATCTATTTTCAACAGCAGAACTTAATACCCTAATGGATCTATCTACAGAAAAGGATCTATCTACAGCAAAGTGATCTATCTTCAGTAAGAGATCTATCTACAGCAAAGAATCTGTTTACACCAAAGTATTTTTTACAGTGCAGGATCTATCAACAGCAGAGGATCAATCTTTAGCAAAAGATATATTTACAACAAAAGTTCTATCTACAGCAAAAAATCTATCAACAGCAAAGGATTTATCCACAGGAAAGGATCTATCTACAGCAAAGGATCTATTTACAGTAAAGGAGCTATCTACAGCAAAAGATCTATAAACAATAAGGGATCTACCTACAGCAAATGATCTATCTACAACAAGGTGTTCTATCTACAGTAAGGGATCTATCTACAGCAAAGAATCTATCTACACCAAAGGATCTTTCTACAGCGATAGATCTGTAAACAGCAAAGGATCTATCTACAGCAAAGGATCTATTTACAGCAGAAGATCTTTCTACAGCAGATGATCTTCTATAGCAAAGAATCTATCTACAGCAAAGAATCTATTTACAGTATTGGATCTATCAACAGCAAATGTTTTATCTACAGTAAAGGATCTATCTACAGAAAAGGATCTATCTACAGCAAAGGATCTATCTACAGCAAAGGATCTATCTACAGCAAAGGATCTATCTAAAGCCAATGATCTATCTACAAAAAAGGATCTATTTGCAACAGCAGAACTTTATACAGCATAGGATCTTTCTACAGCGCAGGATCTGTCAACAGCAAAGGATCAATCTATAGCAAAAGATCTATTCACAACAAAAGTTCTATCTACAGCAAAGAATCTATCTACAGCAAAGGATCTATCAACAATAAGGGATCTATCTGCAGCAAAGGATCTATCTACAGCAAAGGATCTATCTTCAGCAAAGGATCTACCTACAGCAAAGTGATCTATCTACAGCAAAGGATCTATCTACAGATAAGGATCCATCCACAGGAAAGGATCTATCTACAGTAAAGGATCTATCTACTGAAAAGGATCTGTCTACAGCAAAGGATCTATCTACAGCAAAGGACCTATCTACAGTAAAGGATCTATCAACATCATATGATCAATCCACAGCAAGGGATCCATCTACAGCAAAGGATCTATTCACAGTAAAGGAGCTATCTACAGCAAAAGATCTATCAACAATGAGATATCTATCTGCAGCAAAGGATCTATCTACAGCAAAGGATCTATCTTCAGCAAAGGATCTTTATACAGCATAGGATCTATGTACAGTATTGGATCTATCTACTGCATAGGATACATATGCTGCAAAGAATCTATCTACAGCAAAGAAACTATCTTCAGCTAAGAATCTATCTACAGTAAAGGATCTATCTACAGCAAAGGATCTATCTACATCAAAGGATCTATCTACAGCGAAGGATCTATCTACAGTCAAGGATTTATCTACTGCAAAGGATCTCTCTACAGCATAGGATCAATCTAAAGTTAAGGATCTATCTTATGCAAAGGATCTATCTACAGCAAAGGATCTATCTAAAGCCAATGATCTATCTACAACAAAAAATCTATTTACAACAGCAGAACTTTATACAGCAAAGGATCTATCTATAGCGAAGGATCTATCTACAGCAAAGTGATCTATCTTCAGTAAGGGATCTATCTACAGCAAATAATCTGTCTTCACCAAAGGATCTTTCTACAACGCAGGATCTGTCAACAGCAAAGGATCTATCTACAGGAAAGGATCTGTCTACAGCAAAGGATCTATTTACAGTAAAGGAGCTATCTACAGCAAAAGATCTATCAACAATAAGGGATCTATCTGCAGCAAAGAATCTATCTACAGCAAAGGATCTATCTTCAGCAAAGGATCTATCTATACAGCAAAGTGTTCTATCTACAGTAAGGGATCTATCTACAGCAAAAAATCTATCTACACCAAAGGCTCTTTTTACAGCGAAAGATCTGTCAACAGCAAAGGATCTATCTACAGCAAAAAATCTATCTACAGCAAAGGATTTATCCACAGGAAAGGATCTATCTACAGCAAAGGATCTATTTACAGTAAAGGAGCTATCTACAGCAAAAGATCTATAAACAATAAGTGATCTACCTACAGCAAATGATCTATCTACAGCAAGGTGTTCTATCTACAGTAAGGGATCTATCTACAGCAATGAATCTATCTACACCAAAGGATCTTTCTACAGCGAAAGATCTGCAAACAGCAAAGGATCTATTTACAGCAGAAGATCTTTCTACAGCAGAGGATCTTTCAATAGCAAAGGATCTATCTACAGCAAAGAATCTATTTACAGTATGGGATCTATCAACAGCAAAGGTTTTATCTTCAGTAAAGGATCTATCTAAAGAAAAGGATCTATCTACAGAAAAGGATCTATCTACAGCAAAGGATCTATCTACAGCAAAGGATCTATCTAAAGCCAATGATCTATCTACAAAAAAGGATCTATTTACAACAGCAGAACTGTATACAGCATAGGATCTGTCTACAGCAAAGGATCTATCTACAGCAAAGTATCTATCTACAGCAAAGTGATCAATTTTCAGTAAGGGATCTATCTACAGAAAAGTATCTGTCTACACCGAAAGATCTTTCTACAGCGCAGGATCTGTCAACAGCAAAGGATCAATCTAGAGCACAAGATCTTTTTACAACAAAAGTTCTATCTACAGCAAAGAATCTATCTACAGCAAAGAATCTATCTACAGCAAAGGATCTATCAACAATAAGGGATCTATCTGCAGCAAAGGATCTATCTACAGCAAAGGATCTATCTTCAGCAAAGGATCTATCTACAGCAAAGTGATCTATCTACAGTAATGGATCTATCTACAGCAAATGATCTATCTACATCAAAGTGATCTATCTACAGTATTGGATCTATCTACAGCAAAGAATCTATCTACACCAAAGGATCTTTCTACAGTGAAAGATCTGTCAACAGCAAAGGATCTATCTACAGCAATGGATCTATTTACAGCAGGAGATCTTTCTTCAGCAGAGGATTTTTCTACAGCAAAGGATCTATCTACACTAATGGATCTATTTTCAGTATGGGATCTATCTACAGCAATAGTTTTATCTACAATAAAAGATCTATCTACAGAAAAGGATCTGTCTACAGCAAAGGATCTATCTACGGCAAGGGATCTATCTACGGCAAAGGATTCATTTATTTATTTACAGCAAAAGATCTTAGATCTATCTACAGCTAAGGATCTATCTACAGTAAAAGATCTATCTACTACAAAGGATCTATCTACAGCAAAGGATCTATCTACAACAAAGAATCTATGTACAGCTAAGAATCTATCTACAGCAAATAATCTGTCTTCACCAAAGGATCTTTCTACAACGCAGGATCTGTCAACAGCAAAGGGTTTATCTACAGGAAAGGATCTGTCTACAGCAAAGGATCTATTTACAGTAAAGGAGCTATCTACAGAAAAAGATCTATCAACAATAAGGGATCTATCTGCAGCAAAGAATCTATCTACAGCAAAGGATCTATCTTCAGCAAAGGATCTATCTATACAGCAAAGGATCTATTTACAGCAGAAGATCTTTCTACAGCAGAGGATCTTTCTACAGCAAAGGATCTATCTACAGCAAAGGATCTTTTTACAGTATGGGATCTATCTACAGCAACGGTTTTATCTACAATAAAAGATGTATCTACAGAAAAGGATCTATCTACAGTAAAGGATTTATCTAAAGCAAATTATCTATCTACAACGAACGATTTATCTACAGCAAAGGATCTATCTACATATAAGGATCCATCTACAGCAAAGGATCTATCTACAGTAAAGGATCTATCTACAGCAAATGACCTATCTACAGTAAAGGATCTATCTACATCGTCTGATCAATCCACAGCAAGGGATCTATCTGCAGCAAAGGATCTATTTACAGTAAAGGTGCTATCTACAGCAAAAGATCTATTTACAATAAGGGATCTATCTGCAGCAAAGGATTTATCTACAGCAAAGGATCTATCTTCAGCAAAGGATCTTCATACAGCATAGGATCTATGTACAGTAAAGGATCTATCTACTGCATAGGATACATCTACTGCAATGAATCTATCTAGAGAAAATAATCTATCTTCAGCAAAGAATCTATCTACAGAAACGGATCTATCTACAACGAAGGATCTATCTACAGCAAAGGTTCAATCTACAGCAAATGATCTATCTTCAGCAAAGGTTCTTTCTACAGCATAAGATCTATCTACAGCAAGGGATCTATCTACAATAAGTGATCTATCTACATCAAAGGATCTATCTACAGCAAAAGATCTATTCACAGCAAAGGATCTATCTAAGACAAAGGATCTATCTACAGAAAAGGATCTATCTACAACAAAGGATCTATCTACAGTCAAGGATTTATTTACTGCATAGGATCTCTCTACAGCAAAGGATCAATCTAAAGTTAAGGATCTATCTTAAGCAAAGGATCTATCTACAGCAAAATATCTATCTAAAGCCAATGATCTATCTACAACAAAGGATCTATTTTCAACAGCAGAACTTTATACCCTAATGGATCTATCTACAGAAAAGGATCTATCTACAGCAAAGTGATCTATCTTCAGTAAGAGATCTATCTACAGCAAAGAATCTGTCTACACCAAAGTATTTTTTACAGCGCAGGATCTATCAACAGCAGAGGATCAATCTTTAGCAAAAGATATATTTACAACAAAAGTTCTATCTACAGCAAAAAATCTATCTACAGCAAAGGATTTATCCACAGGAAAGGATCTATCTACAGCAAAGGATCTATTTACAGTAAAGGAGCTATCTACAGCAAAATATCTATAAACAATAAGGGATCTACCTACAGCAAATGATCTATCTACAGCAAGGTGTTCTATCTACAGTAAGGGATCTATCTACAGCAAAGAATCTATCTACACCAAAGGATCTTTCTACAGCGAAAGATCTGTAAACAGCAAAGGATCTATCTACAGCAAAGGATCTATTTACAGCAGAAGATCTTTCTACAGCAGATGATCTTTCTATAGCAAAGAATCTATCTACAGCAAAGAATCTATTTACAGTATTGGATCTATCAACAGCAAATGTTTTATCTACAGTAAAGGATCTATCTACAGAAAAGGATCTATCTACAGCAAAGGATCTATCTACAGCAAAGGATCTATCTACAGCAAAGGATCTATCTAAAGCCAATGATCTATCTACAAAAAAGGATCTATTTACAACAGCAGAACTTTATACAGCATAGGATCTGTCTACAGCAAAGGATCTATCTACAGCAAAGGATCTATCTACAGCAAAGTGATCTTTTTTCAGTAAGGGATCTATCTACAGAAAAGAATCTTACTACACCGAAAGATCTTTCTACAGCGCAGGATCTGTCAACAGCAAAGGATCAATCTATAGCAAAAGATCTATTTACAACAAAAGTTCTATCTACAGCAAAGAATCTATCTACAGCAAAGGATCTATCAACAATAAGGGAACTATCTGCAGCAAAGGATCTATCTACAGCAAAGGATCTATCTTCAGCAAAGGATCTACCTACAGCAAAGTGATCTATCTACAGTAATGGATCTATATACAGCAAATGATCTATCTACAGCAAAGTGATCTATCTACAGTATGGGATCTATCTACAGCAAAGAATCTATCTACACCAAAGAATCTCTCTACACCAAAGGATCTTTCTACAGCGAAAGATCTGTCAACAGCAAAGGATCTATCTACAGCAATGGATCTATTTACAGCAGGAGATCTTTCTTCAGCAGAGGATTTTTCTACAGCAAAGGATCTATCTACAGCAAAGGATCTATTTTCAGTATGGGATCTATTTACAGCAATAGTTTTATCTACAATAAAAGATCTATCTACAGAAAAGGATCTATCTACAGCAAAGGATCTATCTACGGCAAGGGATCAATCTACAGACAATGATCTATCTAAAGTAACGGGACTATATACAGCAAAGGATCCATCTGCAGTTAAGGATCTATCAACAGCAAAGGATCAATCTATAACAAAAGATCTATTTACAACAAAAGTTCTATCTGCAGCAAAGGATCTATCTACAGCAAAGGATCTATCTACAGGAAAGGATCTATCTACAGCAAAGGATCTATTTACAGAAAAAAACTATCAACAGAAAATGATCTATCAACAATGAGGGATCTATCTGCAGCAAAGGATCTATCTACAGCAAAGGAGCTATTTACAGCAAAAGATCTATCAACAATGAGGGATCTATCTGCAGCAAAGGATCTATCTGCAGCAAAAGATCTATCTACAGCAAAGGATCAATCTGCAGTTAAGGATCTATCTTAAGCAAAGGATCTATCTACAGCAAAATATCTATCTAAAGCCAATGATCTATCTACAACAAAGGATCTTTTTACAACAGCTGAACTTTATACCTCAATTGATCTATCTACAGCAAAGGATCTATTTACAGCAAAGTGATCTATCTTCAGTAAGAGATCTATCTACAGCAAAGAATCTGTCTACACCAAAGGATTTTTTACAGCGCAGAATCTATCAACAGCAGAGGATCAATCTTTAGCAAAAGATATATTTACAACAACAGTTCTATCTACAGAAAATGATCTATCTACAGTAAAGTGTTCTATCTACAATAAGGGATCTATCTACAGCAAAGAATTTATCTACACCAAAGGATCTTTCTATAGCAAGAGATCTTTCAACAGCAAAGGATCTATCTACAGCAAAGGATCTATTTACAGCAGAAGATCTTTCTACAGCAGAGGACCTTTCTACAGCAAAGGATCTATCTACAGCAAAGAATCTATTTACAGTATGGGATCTATCAACAGCAAAGGTTTTATCTACAGTAAAGGATCAATCTACAGAAAAGGATCTATCTACAGAAAAGGATCTATCTACAGCGAAGGATCTATCTACAACAAAGGATCTATCTACAGCAAATGATCTATCTACGGCAAGGGATCTATCTACGGCACAGAAGTTATTTATTTATTTACAGCAAAGGATATATCTACAGAAAAGGATCTATTTACAGAAAAGGATCTATCTACAGCGAAGGATCTATCTACAACAAAGGATCTATCTACAGCAAAGTATCTATCTTCAGCAAACGATTTATCTACAGCAAAGGATCTATCTACAGATTAGGATCCATCCACAGCAAAGGATCTGTCTACAGTAAAGGATCTATCTACTGAAAAGGATCTGTCTACAGCAAAGGATCTATCTACTGAAAAGGACCTATCTACAGTAAAGGATCTATCAACATCATATGATCAATCCACAGCAAGGGATCTATCTACAGCAAAGGATCTATTTACAGTAAAGGAGCTATCTACATCAAAAGATCTATCAACAATGAGGGATCTATCTGCAGCAAAGGATCTATCTACAGCAAAGGATCTATCTTCAGCAAAGGATTTTTATAGAGCATAGGATCTGTGTACAGTATTGGATCTATCTGCTGCATAGGATACATCTGCTGCACAGAATCTATCTACAGCAAAGAATCTATCTTCAGCAAAGAATCTATCTACAGCAAAGGATCTATCTACAGCAAAGGATCTATCTACAGCAAAGGATCTATCTACAGCAAATGATCTATCTACAGGAAAGGATCTGTCTACAGCAAAGGATCTATTTACAGTAAAAAAGCTATCAACAGCAAAAGATCTATCAACAATAAGGGATCTATATGCAACAAAGAATCTATTTACAGCAAAGGATCTATCTTCAGCAAAGGATCTATTTATACAGCAAAGTGTTCTATCTACAGTAAGGGATCTATCTACAGCAAAAAATCTATCTACACAGAAGGATCTTTTTACAGCGAAAGATCTGTCAACAGCAAAGGATCTACATACAGCAAAGGATCTATTTACAGCAGAAGATCTTTCTACAGCAGAGGATCTTTCTACAGCAAAGGATCTATCTACAGCAAAGGATCTTTTTACAGTATGGGATCTATCTACAGCAACGGTTTTATCTACAATAAAAGATCTATCTACAGAAAAGGATCTATCTACAGAAAAGGATCTATCAACAGTAAAGGATCTATCTAAAGCAAATTATCTATCTACAACAAACGATTTATCTACAGCAAAGGATCTATCTATATATAAGGATCCATCTACAGCAAAGGATCTATCTACAGTAAAGGATCTATCTACAGCAAAGGACCTATCTAAAGTAAAGAATCTATCTACATCGTATGATCTATCCACAGCAAGGGATCTATCTGCAGCAAAGGATCTATTTACAGTAAAGGAGCTATCTACAGCAAAAGATCTATCTACAATAAGGGATCTATCTGCAGCAAAGGATTTATCTATAGCAAAGGATCTATCTTCAGCAAAGGATCTTTATACAGCATAGGATCTATGTACAGTAAAGGATCTATCTACTGCATAGGATACATCTACTGCAATGAATCTATCTAGAGAAAATAATCTATCTTCAGCTAAGAATCTATCTACAGAAACGGATCTATCCACAACGAAGGATCTATCTACAGCAACGGTTCAATCTACAGCAAATGATCTATCTTCAGCAAAGGTTCTTTCTACAGCATAAGATCTATCTACAGCAAAGAATCTATCTACAATAAGTGATCTATCTACATCAAAGGATCTATCTACAGCAAAAGATCTATTTACAGCAAATGGTCAATCTACAGCAAAGGACATATCTGCAGTAATGGAACTCTATACAGCCAAATATCCATTTACAGCAAAGGATCTATATCGGGCAAAGGATCTATCTACAGAAAAGGATCTATCTACAGCGAAGGTTCAATTTATAGCGGAGAATCCTTCTACAGCAAAGGAACTACTACAGCAAAAGATCTATCTACAGCAAAGAATCTGTCTAGAGCAAAGGATCTATCCACAGCAAATGACCTATCCACAGTAAGGGATCTATTTACAGCGAAGGATCAATCTACAACAAATGATCTATCTACAGCAATGGATCTATCTACCGTAAGGAATCTTTTTGCAGCAAAGGATAAATCTACAGTAAATGATCTATTTACAGCGAAGGATCGATCTACAGCAAAGGATCTATCTACATTCAAGGATTTATCTACTGCAAAGGATCTCTCTACAACAAAAGATCAATCTACATTTAAGAGTCTATCTTAAGCAAAGGATCTATCTACAGCAAAGTGATCTATCTTCAGTAAGGGATCTATCTACAGAAAATTATCTGTTTACACCAAAGGATCTTTCTACAGCGCAGGATCTGTCAACAGCAAAGGATAAATCTATTGCAAAAGATCAATTTACAACAAAAGTTCTATCAACAGCAAAGGATCTATCTACAGCAAAGGATATATCTACAGGAAAGGATCTATCTACAGCAAAGGATCTATTTACAGTAAAGGAGCTCTCTACAGCAAAAGATCTATCAACAATAAGGGATCTGTCTACAGCAAAGGATCTATCTACAGCAAAGGATCTATCTTCAGCAAAGGATCTATCTACAGCAAAGTGATCTATCTACAGTAAGGGATCTATCTACAGCAAATGATCTATCTACAGCAAAGTGATCTATCTACAGTAAGGGTTCTATCTACAGCAAAGAATCTATCTACACCAAAGGATCTTTATACAGCGAAAGATCTGTCAACAGCAAAGGATCTATCTACACCAAAG
Source organism: Caprella mutica (assembly GCA_947561585.1). Classification (NCBI taxonomy): domain Eukaryota; kingdom Metazoa; phylum Arthropoda; class Malacostraca; order Amphipoda; family Caprellidae; genus Caprella; species Caprella mutica. Next base: position 57,526 of record CANNZV010000445.1, on the reverse strand, counting down.
GATCTATCTACGGCAAGGGATCTATCTACGTCAAAGGATCTATTTACAGTATGGGATCTATCTACAGCGAAGGTTTTATTTACAGTATGGGATCTATCAAAAGCAAAGGTTTTATTTACAGTATGGGATCTATCAACAGCAAAGGTTTTATCTACAGTAAAGGATCTTTCTACAGAAAAGGATATATCTGCAGAAAAGGATCTATCTACAGCGAAGGATCTATCTACAACAAAGGATCTATCTACAGCAAATTATCTATCTACGGCAGGAGATCTATCTACGGCAAAGGATTTATTTATTTATTTACAGCAAAGGATCTTAAATCTATCTACAGCAATGGATTTATCTACAGTGAAGGATCTATCTACTACAAAGGATCTATCTACAGCAAAGGATCTATCTACAACAAAGAATCTATGTACAGCTAAGAATCTATCTACAGCAAAGGATCTATCTACAGTAAAGAATCTATCTACTGCAAAGGATCTGTTTACAGTAAAGGATCTATATACAACAAAGATTCTATCTACAGCAAAGAATCTATGTTCAGCAAATAATCTATCTACAGCAAATGATCTATCTACAGCAAAGGATCAATCTAAAGCAAATGTTCTATCTAAAGTAACGGGACTATATACAGCAAAGGATCCATCTACAGTTAAGTATCTATCAACAGCAAAGGATCAATCTATAACAAAAGATCTATATACAACAAAAGTTAATTCTACAGCAAAGGATCTATCTACAGCAAAGGATCTATCTATAGGAAAAGATCTATCTACCGCAAAAGATCTATCAACAATGAGGGATCTATCTGCAGCAAAGGATCTATCTACAGCAAAGGAGCTATCTACAGCTAAAGATCTATCAACAATGAGGGATCTATCTACAGCAAAGGATCTATCTACAGCAAAGAATCTATTTACACCAAAGGATCTTTCTACAGCGAAAGATCTGTCAACAGCAAAGGATCTATCAACAGCAATGGATCTATTTACAGCATGAGATCTTTCTACAGCAGAGGATTTTCCTACAGCAAAGGCTCTATCTACAGCAAAGGATCTATTTTCAGTATGGGATCTATATACAGCAACGGTTTTATCAACAATAAAAGATCTATCTACAGAAAAGGATCTATCTACAGAAAAGGATCTATCTACAGCGAAGAATCTATCTACAGAAAAGGATCTATCTACAGTGAAGAATCTATCAACAGCAATGGATCTATCTACCGTAAGGAATCTTTTTGCAGCAAAGGATAAATCTACAGTAAATGATCTATTTACAGCGAAGGATCGATCTACAGCAAAGGATTTATTTACAGCAGAAGATCTTTCTACAACAGAGGATCTTTCTACAGCAAAGGATCTATCTACAGCAAAGGATCTTTTTACAGTATGGGATCTATCTACAGCAACGGTTTTATCTACAATAAAAGATCTATCTACAGAAAAAAATCTATCTACAGAAAAGGATCTATCAACAGTAAAGGATATATCTAAAGCAAATTATCTATCTACAACAAACGATTTATCTACAGCAAAGGATCTATCTACATATAAGGATCCATCTACAGCAAAAGATCTATCTAAAGTAAAGGATCTATCTACAGCAAAGGACCTATCTAAAGTAAAGGATCTATCTACATCGTATGATCTATCCACAGCAAGGGATCTATTTGCAGCAAAGGATCTATTTACAGTAAAGGAGCTATCTACAGCAAAAGATCTATCTATAATAAGGGATCTGTCTGCAGCAAAGGATTTATCTACAGCAAAGGATCTATCTTCAGCAAAGGATCTTTATACAGCATAGGATCTATGTACAGTAAAGGATCTATCTATTGCATAGGATACATCTACTGCAATGAATCTATCTAGAGAAAATAATCTATCTTCAGGTAAGAATCTATCTACAGAAACGGATCTATCTACAACGAAGGATCTATCTACAGCAACGGTTCAATCTACAGCAAATGATCTATCTTCAGCAAAGGTTCTTTCTACAGCATAAGATCTATCTACAGCAAAGAATCTATCTTCAGCAAAGGATCTTTATACAGCATAGGATCTATGTACAGTAAAGGATCTATCTATTGCATAGGATACATCTACTGCAATGAATCTATCTAGAGAAAATAATCTATCTTCAGGTAAGAATCTATCTACAGAAACGGATCTATCTACATCAAAGGATCTATCTACAGCAAAAGATCTATTTACAGCAAATGTTCAATCTACAGCAAAGGATATATCTGCAGTAATGGAACTCTATACAGCCAAATATCCATTTACAGCAAAGGATCTATCTACAGCAAAGGATCTATCTACAGCAAAGGATCTATCTACAGCAAAGGATCAATATATAGCGGAGAATCTTTCTACAGCAAAGGAACTACTACAGCAAAAGATCTATCTACAGCAAAGAATCTATCTAGAGCAAAGGATCTATCCACAGCAAATGACCTATCCACAGTAAGGGATCTATTTACAGCGATGGATCAATGTACAACAAATGATCTATCTACAGCAAAGGATCTATCTACAGCATAGGATCTATCTACAGCAATGGATCTATCTACCGTAAGGAATCTTTTTGCAGCAAAGGATAAATCTACAGTAAAGGATCTATTTACAGCGAAGGATCGATCTACAGCAAAGGATCTATTTACAGTAAAGGAGCTATCTACCGCAAAAGATCTATCAACAATGAGGGATCTATCTGCAGCAGAGGATCTATCTACAGCAAGCAAAGGAGCTATCTACAGCAAAAGATCTATCAACAATGAGGGATCTATCTACAGCAACGGATATATCTACAGCAAAGAATCTATTTACACCAAAGGATCTTTCTACAGCGAAAGATCTGTCAACAGCAAAGGATCTATCAACAGCAATGGATCTATTTACAGCATGAGATCTTTCTACAGCAGAGGATTTTCCTACAGCAAAGGCTCTATCTACAGCAAAGGATCTATTTTCAGTATGGGATCTATATACAGCAACGGTTTTATCTACAATAACAGATCTATCTACAGAAAAGGTTCTATCTACAGCAAAGAATCTATTTACAACAAAGGATCTATCTACAGCAAATGATCTATCTACGGCAAGGGATCTATCTACGGCACAGGAGTTATTTATTTATTTACAGCAAAGGATCTATCTACAGAAAAGGATCTATTTACAGAAAAGGATCTATCTACAGCGAAGGATCTATCTACAACAAAGGATCTATCTACAGCAAAGTATCTATCTACAGCAAACGATTTATCTACAGCAAAGGAACTATCTACAGATAAGGATCCATCAACAGCAAAGGATCTATCTACAGTAAAGGATCTATCTACTGAAAAGGATCTGTCTACAGCAAAGGATCTATCTACTGAAAAGGACCTATCTACAGTAAAGGATCTATCAACATCATATGATCAATCCACAGCAAGGGATCTATCTACAGCAAAGGATCTATTTACAGTAAAGGAGCTATCTACAGCAAAAGATCTATCAACAATGAGGGATCTATCTGCAGCAAAGGATCTATCTACAGCAAAGGATCTATCTTCAGCAAAGGATCTTTATACAGCATAGGATCTATGTACAGTATTGGATCTATCTGCTGCATAGGATACATCTGCTGCAAAGAATCTATCTACAGCTAAGGATCTATCTACAGCAAAGGATCTATCTACAGCAAAGGATCTATCTACAGCAAATGATCTATCTACAGGAAAGGATCTGTCTACAGCAAAGGATCTATTTTCAGTAAACTAGCTATCTACATCAAAAGATCTATCAACAATAAGGGATCTATCTGCAGCAAAGAATCTATCTACACTAAAGGATCTATCTTCAGCAAAGGATCTATATATACAGCAAAGTGTTCTATCTACAGTAAGGGATCTATCTACTGCAAAAAATCTATCTACACCGAAGGATCTTTTTACAGCAAAAGATCTGTCAACAGCAAAGGATCTACATACAGCAAAGGATCTATTTACAGCAGAAGATCTTTCTACAACAGAGGATCTTTCTACAGCAAAGGATCTATATACAGCAAAGGATCTTTTTACAGTATGGGATCTATCTACAGCAACGGTTTTATCTACAATAAAAGATCTATCTACAGAAAAGGATCTATCTACAGAAAAGGATCTATCAACAGTAAAGGATATATCTAAAGCAAATTATCTATCTACAACAAACGATTTATCTACAGCAAAGGATCTATCTACATATAAGGATCCATCTACAGCAAAGGATCTATCTAAAGTAAAGGATCTATCTACAGCAAAGGACCTATCTAAAGTAAAGGATCTATCTACATCGTATGATCTATCCACAGCAAGGGATCTATCTGGAGCAAAGGATCTATTTACAGTAAATGAGCTATCTACAGCAAAAGATCTATCTACAATAAGGGATCTATCTGCAGCAAAGGATTTATCTACAGCAAAGGATCTATCTTCAGCAAAGGATCTTTATACAGCATAGGATCTATGTACAGTAAAGGATCTATCTATTGCATAGGATACATCTACTGCAATGAATCTATCTAGAGAAAATATTCTATCTTCAGCTAAGAATCTATCTACAGAAACGGATCTATCTACAACGAAGGATCTATCTACAGCAACGGTTCAATCTACAGCAAATGATCTATCTTCAGCAAAGGTTCTTTCTACAGCATAAGATCTATCTACAGCAAAGAATCTATCTACAATAAGTGATCTATCTACATCAAAGGATCTATCTACAGCAAAAGATCTATTTACAGCAAATGGTCAATCTACAGCAAAGGATATATCTGCAGTAATGGAACTCTATACAGCCAAATATCCATTTACAGCAAAGGATCTATCTACAGCAAAGGATCTATCTACAGCAAAGGATCTATCTACAGCAAAGGATCAATTTATAGCGGAGAATCTTTCTACAGCAAAGGAACTACTACAGCAAAAGATCTATCAACAGCAAAGAATCTATCTAGAGCAAAGGATCTATCTACAGCAAAGGATCTATCTATAGCAAAGGATCTATCTACAGCAAAGGATCTATCTACAGCAAAGAATCTATCTACAGCAAAGGATCTATCTACAGCATAGGATCTATCTACAGCAATGGATCTATCTACCGTAAGGAATCTTTTTGCAGCAAAGGATAAATCTACAGTAAAGGATCTATTTACAGCGAAGGATCGATCTACAGCAAAGGATCTATCTACAGCAAAGGATCTATCTATAGCAAAGGATCTATCTACAGCAAAGGATCTATCTACAGCAAAGAATCTATCTACATTCAAGGATTTATCTACTGCAAAGGATCTCTCTACAACAAAAGATCAATCTACATTTAAGGGTCTATCTTAAGCAAAGGATCTATCTACAGCAAAGTGATCTATCTTCAGTGAGGGATCTATCTACAGCAAATTATCTTTCTACACCAAAGGATCTTTCTACAGCGCAGGATCTGTCAACAGCAAAGGATAAATCTATTGCAAAAGATCAATTTACAACAAAAGTTCTATCTACAGCAAAGGATCTATCTACAGCAAAGGATATATCTACAGGAAAGGATCTATCTACAGCAAAGGATCTATTTACAGTAAAGGAACTATCTACAGCAAAAGATCTATCAACAATAAGGGATCTGTCTACAGCAAATGATCTGTCTACAGCAAAGGATCTATCTTCAGCAAAGGATCTATCTACAGCAAAGTGATCTATCTACAGTAAGGGATCTATCTACAGCAAATGATCTATCTACAGCAAAGTGATCTATCTACAGTAAGGGTTCTATCTACAGCAAAGGATCTATCTACAGCAAAGGATCTATCCACGGCAAGGGATCTATCTACGTCAAAGGATCTATTTACAGTTTGGGATCTATCTACAGCGAAGGTTTTATTTACAGTATGGGATCTATCAAAAGCAAAGGTTTTATTTACAGTATGGGATCTATCAACAGCAAAGGTTTTATCTACAGTAAAGGATCTTTCTACAGAAAAGGATATATCTGCAGAAAAGGATCTATCTACAGCGAAGGATCTATCTACAACAAAGGATCTATCTACAGCAAATTATCTATCTACGGCAGGTGATCTATCTACTGCAAAGGATTTATTTATTTATTTACAGCAAAGGATCTTAAATCTATCTACAGCAATGGATTTATCTACAGTAAAGGATCTATCTACTACAAAGGATCTATCTACAGCAAAGGATCTATCTACAACAAAGAATCTATGTACAGCTAAGAAACTATCTACAGCAAAGGATCTATCTACAGTACAGAATCCATCTACTGCAAAGGATCTGTTTACAGCAAAGGATCTATATACAACAAAGATTCTATCTACAGCAAAGAATCTATGTTCAGCAAATAATCTATCTACAGCAAATGATCTATCTACAGCAAAGGATCAATCTAAAGCAAATGATCTATCTAAAGTAACGGGACTATATACAGCAAAGGATCCATCTACAGTTAAGTATCTATCAACAGCAAAGGATCAATCTATAACAAAAGATCTATTTACAACAAAAGTTAATTCTACAGCAAAGGATCTATCTACAGCAAAGGATCTATCTATAGGAAAGGATCTATCTACAGCAAAGGATCTATTTACAGTAAAGGAGCTATCTACCGCAAAAGATCTATCAACAATGAGGGATCTATCTGCAGCAAAGGATCTATCTACAGCAAAGGAGCTATCTACAGCAAAAGATCTATCAACAATGAGAGATCTATCTACAGCAAAGGATCTATCTACAGCAAAGAATCTATCTACACCAAAGAATCTTTCTACAGCGAAAGATCTGTCAACAGCAAAGGATCTATCAACAGCAATGGATCTATTTACAGCATGAGATCTTTCTACAGCAGAGGATTTTCCTACAGCAAAGGATCTATCTACAGCAAAGGATCTATTTTCAGTATGGGATCTATCTACAGCAACGGTTTTATCTAAAATAAAAGATCTATCTACAGAAAAGGATCTATATACAGAAAAGGATCTATCTACAGCGAAGAATCTATCTACAGCAAAGGATCTATCTACAGCAAAGAATCTATCTACATTCAAGGATTTATCTACTGCAAAGGATCTCTCTACAACAAAAGATCAATCTATAGTTAAGGGTCTATCTTAAGCAAAGGATCTATCTACAGCAAAGTGATCTATCTTCAGTAAGGGATCTATCTACAGCAAATTATCTTTCTACACCAAAGGATCTTTCTACAGCGCAGGATCTGTCAACAGCAAAGGATAAATCTATTGCAAAAGATCAATTTACAACAAAAGTTCTATCTACAGCAAAGGATCTATCTACAGCAAAGGATATATCTACAGGAAAGGATCTATCTTCAGCAAAGGATCTATTTACAGTAGAGGAGCAATCTACAGCAAAAGATCTATCAACAATAAGGGATCTGTCTACAGCAAATGATCTATCTACAGCAAAGGATCTATCTTCAGCAAAGGATCTATCTACAGCAAAGTGATCTATCTACAGTAAGGGATCTATCTACAGCAATAGTTTTATCTACAATAAAAGATCTATCTACAGAAAAGGATCTATCTACAGCAAAGGATCTATCTACGGCAAGGGATCTATCTACGGCAAAGGATTCATTTATTTATTTACAGCAAAAGATCTTAGATCTATCTACAGCTAAGGATCTATCTACAGTAAAAGATCTATCTACTACAAAGGATCTATCTACAGCAAAGGATCTATCTACAACAAAGAATCTATGTACAGCTAAGAATCTATCTACAGCAAAGGATCTATCTACAGTAAAGGATCTATCTACTGCAAAGGATCTGTCTACAGCAAAGGATCTATCTACAACAAAGAATCTATCTACAGCAAAGAATCTATGTTCAGCAGATAATCTATCTACAGCAAATGATCTATCTACAGCAAAGGATCAATCTACAGACAATGATCTATCTAAAGTAACGGGACTATATACAGCAAAGGATCCATCTACAGTTAAGGATCTATCAACAGCAAAGAATCAATCTATAACAAAAGATCTATTTACAACAAAAGTTCTATCTACAGCAAAGGATCTATCTACAGCAAAGGATCTATCTACAGGAAAGGATCTATCTACAGCAAAGGATCTATTTACAGTAAAGGAGCTATCAACAGAAAATGATCTATCAACAATGAGGGATCTATCTGCAGCAAAGGATCTATCTACAGCAAAGGAGCTATCTACAGCAAAAGATCTATCAACAATGAGAGATCTATCTACAGCAAAGGATCCATCTACAGTTAAGGATCTATCAACAGCAAAGAATCAATCTATAACAAAAGATCTATTTACAACAAAAGTTCTATCTACAGCTAAGGATCTATCTACAGCAAAGGATCTATCTACAGCAAAGGAGCTATTTACAGCAAAAGATCTATCAACAATGAGGGATCTATCTGCAGCAAAGGATCTATCTGCAGCAAAAGATCTATCTACAGCAAAGGATCTATCTTCAGCAGAGGATTTTTATACAGCATAGGATCTATGTACAGTAATGGATCTTCTTCTGCATAGGATACATCTAATGCAAAGAATCTATCTACAGCAAAGAATCTATCTTCAGCAAAGAATCTATCTTCAGCAAAGAATCTATCTACAGGAAAGGATCTATCTACAGTCAAGGATTTATCTACTGCATAGGATCTCTCTACAGCAAAGGATCAATCTGCAGTTAAGGATCTATCTTGAGCAAAGGATCTATCTACAGCAAAATATCTATCTACAGCCAATGATCTATCTACAACAAAGGATCTATTTAAAACAGCAGAACTTTATACCTCAATTGATCTATCTACAGCAAAGGATCTATTTACAGCAAAGTGATCTATCTTCAGTAAGAGATCTATCTACAGCAAAGAATCTGTCTACACCAAAGGATTTTTTACAGCGCAGAATCTATCAACAGCAGAGGATCAATCTTTAGCAAAAGATATATTTACAACAACAGTTCTATCTACAGAAAATGATCTATCTACAGTAAAGTGTTCTATCTACAATAAGGGATCTATCTACAGCAAAGAATTAATCTACACCAAAGGATCTTTCTATAGCAAGAGATCTTTCAACAGCAAAGGATCTATCTGCAGCAAAGGATCTATCTACTGCAAAGGATCTATCTTCAGCAAAGGATCTTTATACAGCATAGGATCTATGTACAGTATTGGATCTATCTGCTGCATAGGATACATCTGCTGCAAAGAATCTATCTACAGCAAAGGATCTATCTTCAGCAAAGGATCTATCTATACAGCAAAGTGTTCTATCTACAGTAAGGGATCTATCTACAGCAAAAAATCTATCTACACCGAAGGATCTTTTTACAGCGAAAGATCTGTCAACAGCAAAGGATCTACATACAGCAAAGGATCTATTTACAGCAGAAGATCTTTCTACAGCAGAGGATCTTTCTACAGCAAAGGATCTATCTACAGCAAAGGATCTTTTTACAGTATGGGATCTATCTACAGCAACGGTTTTATCTACAATAAAAGATCTATCTACAGAAAAGGATCTATCTACAGAAAAGGATCTATCTACAGAAAAGGATCTAACAACAGTAAAGGATCTATCTAAAGCAAATTATCTACCTACAACAAACGATTTATCTACAGCAAAGGATCTATCTATATATAAGGATCCATCTACAGCAAAGGATCTATCTACAGTAAAGGATCTATCTACAGCAAAGGACCTATCTAAAGTAAAGAATCTATCTACATCGTATGATCTATCCACAGCAAGGGATCTATCTGCAGCAAAGGATCTATTTACAGTAAAGGAGCTATCTACAGCAGAAGATCTATCTACAATAAGGGATCTATCTGCAGCAAAGGATTTATCTACAGCAAAGGATCTATCTTCAGCAAAGGATCTTTATACAGCATAGGATCTATGTACAGTAAAGGATCTATCTACTGCATAGGATACATCTACTGCAATGAATCTATCTAGAGAAAATAATCTATCTTCAGCTAAGAATCTATCTACAGAAACGGATCTATCTACAACGAAGGTTCTATCTACAGCAACGGTTCAATCTACAGCAAATGATCTATCTTCAGCAAAGGTTCTTTCTACAGCATAAGATCTATCTACAGCAAAGAATCTATCTACAATAAGTGATCTATCTACATCAAAGGATCTATCTACAGCAAAAGATCTATTTACAGCAAATGGTCAATCTACAGCAAAGGATATATCTGCAGTAATGGAACTCTATACAGCCAAATATCCATTTACAGCAAAGGATCTATATCGGGCAAAGGATCTATCTACAGAAAAGGATCTATCTACAGCAAAGGTTCAATTTATAGCGGAGAATCTTTCTACAGCAAAGGAACTACTACAGCAAAAGATCTATCTACAGCAAAGAATCTATCTAGAGCAAAGGATCTATCCACAGCAAATGACCTATCCACAGTAAGGGATCTATTTACAGCGATGGATCAATCTACAACAAATGATCTATCTACATCAAAGGATCTATCTACAGCATAGGATCTATCTACAGCAATGGATCTATCTACCGTAAGGAATCTTTTTGCAGCAAAGGATAAATCTACAGTAAATGATCTATTTACAGCGAAGGATCGATCTACAGCAAAGGATCTATCTACAGCAAAGGATCTATCTATAGCAAAGGATCTATCTACAGCAAAGGATCTATCTACAGCAAAGAATCTATCTACATTCAAGGATTTATCTACTGCAAAGGATCTCTCTACAACAAAAGATCAATCTACATTTAAGAGTCTATCTTCAGCAAAGGATCTATCTACAGCAAAGTGATCTATCTACAGTAAGGGATCTATCTACAGCAAATGATCTATCTACAGCAAAGTGATCTATCTACAGTAAGGGTTTTATCTACAGCAAAGAATCTATCTACACCAAAGGATCTTTCTACAGCGAAAGATCTGTCAACAGCAAAGGATCTATCTACAGCAAAGGATCTATCTACGGCAAGGGATCTATCTACGTCAAAGGATCTATTTACAGTATGGGATCTATCTACAGCGAAGGTTTTATTTACAGTATGGGATCTATCAAAAGCAAAGGTTTTATTTACAGTATGGGATCTATCAACAGCAAAGGTTTTATCTACAGTAAAGGATCTTTCTACAGAAAAGGATATATCTGCAGAAAAGGATCTATCTACAGCGAAGGATCTATCTACAACAAAGGATCTATCTACAGCAAATTATCTATCTACGGCAGGAGATCTATCTACGGCAAAGGATTTATTTATATATTTACAGCAAAGATCTTAAATCTATCTACAGCAATGGATTTATCTACAGTAAAGTATCTATCTACTACAAAGGATCTATCTACAGCAAAGGATCTATCTACAACAAAGAATCTATGTACAGCTAAGAAACTATCTACAGCAAAGGATCTATCTACAGTATAGAATCTATCTACTGCAAGGGATCTGTTTATAGCAAAGGATCTATAAACAACAAAGATTCTATCTACAGCAAAGAATCTATGTTCAGCAAATAATCTATCTACAGCAAATGATCTATCTACAGCAAATGATCAATCTAAAGCAAATGATCTATCTAAAGTAACGGGACTATATACAGCAAAAGATCCATCTACAGTTAAGTATCTATCAACAGCAAAGGATCAATCTATAACAAAAGATCCATTTACAACAAAAGTTAATTCTACAGCAAAGGATCTATCTACAGCAAAGGATCTATCTATAGGAAAGGATCTATCTACAGCAAAGGATCTATTTACAGTAAAGGAGCTATCTACCGCAAAAGATCTATCAACAATGAGGGATCTATCTGTAGCAAAGGATCTATCTACAGCAAAGGAGCTATCTACAGCAAAAGATCTATCAACAATAAGGGATCTGTCTACAGCAAATGATCTATCTACAGCAAAGGATCTATCTTCAGCAAAGGATCTATCTACACCAAAGGATCTTTCTACAGCGAAAGATCTGTTAGCAGCAAAGGATCTATCAACAGCAATGGATCTATTTACAGCATGAGATCTTTCTACAGCAGAGGATTTTCCTACAGCAAAGGATCTATCTACAGCAAAGGATCTATTTTCAGTATGGGATCTATCTACAGCAACGGTTTTATCTACAATAAAAGATCTATCTACAGAAAAGGATCTATCTACAGAAAAGGATCTATCTACAGCGAAGAATCTATCTACAGCAAAGGATCTATCTACAGCAAAGTGATCTATCTTCAGTAAGGGATCTATCTACAGCAAATTATCTTTCTACACCAAAGGATCTTTCTACAGCGCAGGATCTGTCAACAGCAAAGGATAAATCTATTGCAAAAGATCAATTTACAACAAAAGTTCTATCTACAGCAAAGGATCTATCTACAGCAAAGGATATATCTACAGGAAAGGATCTATCTTCAGCAAAGGATCTATTTACAGTAGAGGAGCAATCTACAGCAAAAGATCTATCAACAATAAGGGATCTGTCTACAGCAAATGATCTATCTACAGCAAAGGATCTATCTTCAGCAAAGGATCTATCTACAGCAAAGTGATCTATCTACAGTAAGGGATCTATCTACAGCAATAGTTTTATCTACAATAAAAGATCTATCTAAAGAAAAGGATCTATCTACAGCAAAGGATCTATCTACGGCAAGGGATCTATCTACGGCAAAGGATTCATTTATTTATTTACAGCAAAAGATCTTAGATCTATCTACAGCTAAGGATCTATCTACAGTAAAAGATCTATCTACTACAAAGGATCTATCTACAGCAAAGGATCTATCTACAACAAAGAATCTATGTACAGCTAAGAATCTATCTACAGCAAAGGATCTATCTACAGTAAAGGATCTATCTACTGCAAAGGATCTGTCTACAGCAAAGGATCTATCTACAACAAAGAATCTATCTACAGCAAAGAATCTATGTTCAGCAGATAATCTATCTACAGCAAATGATCTATCTACAGCAAAGGATCAATCTACAGACAATGATCTATCTAAAGTAACGGGACTATATACAGCAAAGGATCCATCTACTGTTAAGGATCTATCAACAGCAAAGAATCAATCTATAACAAAAGATCTATTTACAACAAAAGTTCTATCTACAGCAAAGGATCTATCTACAGCAAAGGATCTATCTACAGGAAAGGATCTATCTACAGCAAAGGATCTATTTACAGTAAAGGAGCTATCAACAGAAAATGATCTATCAACAATGAGGGATCTATCTGCAGCAAAGGATCTATCTACAGCAAAGGAGCTATCTACAGCAAAAGATCTATCAACAATGAGAGATCTATCTACAGCAAAGGATCCATCTACAGTTAAGGATCTATCAACAGCAAAGAATCAATCTATAACAAAAGATCTATTTACAACAAAAGTTCTATCTACAGCTAAGGATCTATCTACAGCAAAGGATCTATCTACAGCAAAGGAGCTATTTACAGCAAAAGATCTATCAACAATGAGGGATCTATCTGCAGCAAAGGATCTATCTGCAGCAAAAGATCTATCTACAGCAAAGGATCTATCTTCAGCAGAGGATTTTTATACAGCATAGGATCTATGTACAGTAATGGATCTTCTTCTGCATAGGATACATCTAATGCAAAGAATCTATCTACAGCAAAGAATCTATCTTCAGCAAAGAATCTATCTTCAGCAAAGAATCTATCTACAGGAAAGGATCTATCTACAGTCAAGGATTTATCTACTGCATAGGATCTCTCTACAGCAAAGGATCAATCTGCAGTTAAGGATCTATCTTGAGCAAAGGATCTATCTACAGCAAAATATCTATCTACAGCCAATGATCTATCTACAACAAAGGATCTATTTAAAACAGCAGAACTTTATACCTCAATTGATCTATCTACAGCAAAGGATCTATTTACAGCAAAGTGATCTATCTTCAGTAAGAGATCTATCTACAGCAAAGAATCTGTCTACACCAAAGGATTTTTTACAGCGCAGAATCTATCAACAGCAGAGGATCAATCTTTAGCAAAAGATATATTTACAACAACAGTTCTATCTACAGAAAATGATCTATCTACAGTAAAGTGTTCTATCTACAATAAGGGATCTATCTACAGCAAAGAATTAATCTACACCAAAGGATCTTTCTATAGCAAGAGATCTTTCAACAGCAAAGGATCTATCTGCAGCAAAGGATCTATCTACTGCAAAGGATCTATCTTCAGCAAAGGATCTTTATACAGCATAGGATCTATGTACAGTATTGGATCTATCTGCTGCATAGGATACATCTGCTGCAAAGAATCTATCTACAGCAAAGGATCTATCTTCAGCAAAGGATCTATCTATACAGCAAAGTGTTCTATCTACAGTAAGGGATCTATCTACAGCAAAAAATCTATCTACACCGAAGGATCTTTTTACAGCGAAAGATCTGTCAACAGCAAAGGATCTACATACAGCAAAGGATCTATTTACAGCAGAAGATCTTTCTACAGCAGAGGATCTTTCTACAGCAAAGGATCTATCTACAGCAAAGGATCTTTTTACAGTATGGGATCTATCTACAGCAACGGTTTTATCTACAATAAAAGATCTATCTACAGAAAAGGATCTATCTACAGAAAAGGATCTAACAACAGTAAAGGATCTATCTAAAGCAAATTATCTACCTACAACAAACGATTTATCTACAGCAAAGGATCTATCTATATATAAGGATCCATCTACAGCAAAGGATCTATCTACAGTAAAGGATCTATCTACAGCAAAGGACCTATCTAAAGTAAAGAATCTATCTACATCGTATGATCTATCCACAGCAAGGGATCTATCTGCAGCAAAGGATCTATTTACAGTAAAGGAGCTATCTACAGCAGAAGATCTATCTACAATAAGGGATCTATCTGCAGCAAAGGATTTATCTACAGCAAAGGATCTATCTTCAGCAAAGGATCTTTATACAGCATAGGATCTATGTACAGTAAAGGATCTATCTACTGCATAGGATACATCTACTGCAATGAATCTATCTAGAGAAAATAATCTATCTTCAGCTAAGAATCTATCTACAGAAACGGATCTATCTACAACGAAGGTTCTATCTACAGCAACGGTTCAATCTACAGCAAATGATCTATCTTCAGCAAAGGTTCTTTCTACAGCATAAGATCTATCTACAGCAAAGAATCTATCTACAATAAGTGATCTATCTACATCAAAGGATCTATCTACAGCAAAAGATCTATTTACAGCAAATGGTCAATCTACAGCAAAGGATATATCTGCAGTAATGGAACTCTATACAGCCAAATATCCATTTACAGCAAAGGATCTATATCGGGCAAAGGATCTATCTACAGAAAAGGATCTATCTACAGCAAAGGTTCAATTTATAGCGGAGAATCTTTCTACAGCAAAGGAACTACTACAGCAAAAGATCTATCTACAGCAAAGAATCTATCTAGAGCAAAGGATCTATCCACAGCAAATGACCTATCCACAGTAAGGGATCTATTTACAGCGATGGATCAATCTACAACAAATGATCTATCTACATCAAAGGATCTATCTACAGCATAGGATCTATCTACAGCAATGGATCTATCTACCGTAAGGAATCTTTTTGCAGCAAAGGATAAATCTACAGTAAATGATCTATTTACAGCGAAGGATCGATCTACAGCAAAGGATCTATCTACAGCAAAGGATCTATCTATAGCAAAGGATCTATCTACAGCAAAGGATCTATCTACAGCAAAGAATCTATCTACATTCAAGGATTTATCTACTGCAAAGGATCTCTCTACAACAAAAGATCAATCTACATTTAAGAGTCTATCTTAAGCAAAGGATCTATCTACAGCAAAGTGATCTATCTTCAGTAAGGGATCTATCTACAGCAAATTATCTGTCTACACCAAAGGATCTTTCTACAGCGCAGGATCTGTCAACAGCAAAGGATAAATCTATTGCAAAAGATCAATTTACAACAAAAGTTCTATCAACAGCAAAGAATCTATCTACAGCAAAGGATATATCTACAGGAAAGGATCTATCTACAGCAAAGGATCTATTTACAGTAAAGGAGCTCTATACAGCAAAAGATCTATCAACAATAAGGGATCTGTCTACAGCAAAGGATCTATCTACAGCAAAGGATCTATCTACAATAAGTGATCTATCTACATCAAAGGATCTATCTACAGCAAAAGATCTATTTACAGCAAAGGATCTATCTACAGCAAAGGATCTATCTACAGAAAAGGATCTATCTACAGCAAAGGATCTATCTACAGTCAAGGATTTATTTACTGCATAGGATCTCTCTACAGCAAAGGATCAATCTAAAGTTAAGGATCTATCTTAAGCAAAGGATCTATCTACAGCAAAATATCTATCTAAAGCCAATGATCTATCTACAACAAAGGATCTATTTTCAACAGCAGAACTTTATACCCTAATGGATCTATCTACAGAAAAGGATCTATCTACAGCAAAGTGATCTATCTTCAGTAAGAGATCTATCTACAGCAAAGAATCTGTCTACACCAAAGTATTTTTTACAGCGCAGGATCTATCAACAGCAGAGGATCAATCTTTAGCAAAAGATCTATTTACAACAAAAGTTCTATCTACAGCAAAGAATCTATCTACAGCAAAGGATCTATCAACAATAAGGGATCTATCTGCAGCAAAGGATCTATCTACAGCAAAGGATCTATCTTCAGCAAAGGATCTACCTACAGCAAAGTGATCTATCTACAGTAATGGATCTATCTACAGCAAATGATCTATCTACAGCAAAGTGATCTATCTACAGTATGGGATCTATCTACAGCAAAGAATCTATCTACACCAAAGAATATCTCTACACCAAAGGATCTTTCTACAGCGAAAGATCTGTCAACAGCAAAGGATCTATCTACAGCAATGGATCTATCTACAGCAATAGTTTTATCTACAATAAAAGATCTATCTACAGAAAAGGATCTATCTACAGCAAAGGATCTATCTACGGCAAGGGATCTATCTACGGCAAAGGATTCATTTATTCATTTACAGCAAAAGATCTTAGATCTATCTACAGCTAAGGATCTATCTACAGTAAAAGATCTATCTACTACAAAGGATCTATCTACAGCAAAGGATCTATCTACAACAAAGAATCTATGTACAGCTAAGAATCTATCTACAGCAAAGGATCTATCTACAGTAAAGGATCTATCTACTGCAAAGGATCTGTCTACAGCAAAGGATCTATCTACAACAAAGAATCTATCTACAGCAAAGAATCTATGTTCAGCAGATAATCTATCTACAGCAAATGATCTATCTACAGCAAAGGATCAATCTACAGACAATGATCTATCTAAAGTAACGGGACTATATACAGCAAAGGATCCATCTACAGTTAAGGATCTATCAACAGCAAAGGATCAATCTATAACAAAAGATCTATTTACAACAAAAGTTCTATCTACAGCAAAGGATCCATCTACAGCAAAAGATCTATCTACAGGAAAGGATCTATCTGCAGCAAAGGATCTATCTGCAGCAAAAGATCTATCTACAGCAAAGGATCTATCTTCAGCAGAGGATCTTTATACAGCATAGGATCTATGTACAGTAATGGATCTTCTTCTGCATAGGATACATCTAATGCAAAGAATCTATCTACAGCAAAGAATCTATCTTCAGCAAAGAATCTATCTTCAGCAAAGAATCTATCTACAGGAAAGGATCTATCTACAGCAAAGGATCTATCTACAGAAAAGGATCTATCTACAGCAAAGGATCTATCTACAGTCAAGGATCTATCTACTGCATAGGATCTCTCTACAGCAAAGGATCGATCTGCAGTTAAGGATCTATCTCAAGCAAAGGATCTATCTACAGCAAAATATCTATCTAAAGCCAATGATCTATCTACAACAAAGGATCTATTTACAACAGCAGAACTTTATACCTCAATTGATCTATCTACAGCAAAGGATCTATTTACAGCAAAGTGATCTATCTTCAGTAAGAGATCTATCTACAGCAAAGAATCTGTCTACACCAAAGGAATTTTTACAGCGCAGAATCTATCAACAGCAGAGGATCAATCTTTAGCAAAAGATATATTTACAACAACAGTTCTATCTACAGAAAATGATCTATCTACAGTAAAGTGTTCTATCTATAATAAGGGATCTATCTACAGCAAAGAATTTATCTACACCAAAGGATCTTTCTATAGCAAGAGATCTTTCAACAGCTAAGGATCTATCTACAGCAAAGGATCTATTTACAGCAGAAGATCTTTCTACAACAGAGGATCTTTCTACAGCAAAGGATCTATCTACAGCAAAGGATCTTTTTACAGTATGGGATCTATCTACAGCAACGGTTTTATCTACAATAAAAGATCTATCTACAGAAAAGGATCTATCTACAGAAAAGGATCTATCAACAGTAAAGGATATATCTAAAGCAAATTATCTATCTACAACAAACGATTTATCTACATCAAAGGATCTATCTACATATAAGGATCCATCTACAGCAAAGGATCTATCTAAAGTAAAGGATCTATCTACAGCAAAGGACCTATCTAAAGTAAGGGATCTATCTACATCGTATGATCTATCCACAGCAAGGGATCTATCTGCAGCAAAGGATCTATTTACAGTAAAGGAGCTATCTACAGCAAAAGATCTATCTAAAATAAGGGATCTATCTGCAGCAAAGGATTTATCTACAGCAAAGGATCTATCTTCAGCAAAGGATCTTTATACAGCATAGGATCTATGTACAGTAAAGGATCTATCTACTGCATAGGATACATCTACTGCAATGAATCTATCTAGAGAAAATAATCTATCTTCAGCTAAGAATCTATCTACAGAAACGGATCTATCTACAACGAAGGATCTATCTACAGCAACGGTTCAATCTACAGCAAATGATCTATCTTCAGCAAAGGTTCTTTCTACAGCATAAGATCTATCTACAGCAAAGAATCTATCTACAATAAGTGATCTATCTACATCAAAGGATCTATCTACAGCAAAAGATCTATTTACAGCAAATGGTCAATCTACAGCAAAGGATATATCTGCAGTAATGGAACTCTATACAGCCAAATATCCATTTACAGCAAAGGATCTATCTACAGCAAAGGATCTATCTACAGCAAAGGATCTATCTACAGCAAAGGATCTATCTACAGCAAAGGATCTATCTACAGCAAAGGATATATCTACAGGAAAGGATCTATCTACAGCAAATGATCTATTTACAGTAAAGGAGCTATCTACAGCAAAAGATCTATCAACAATAAGGGATCTGTCTACAGCAAATGATCTATCTATAGCAAAGGATCTATCTTCAGCAAAGGATCTATCTACAGCAAAGTGATCTATCTACAGTAAGGGATCTATCTACAGCAAATGATCTATCTACAGCAAAGTGATCTATCTACAGTAAGGGTTTTATCTACAGCAAAGAATCTATCTACACCAAAGGATCTTTCTACAGCGAAAGATCTGTCAACAGCAAAGGATCTATCTACAGCAAAGGATCTATCTACGGCAAGGGATCTATCTACGTCAAAGGATCTATTTACAGTATGGGATCTATCTACAGCGAAGGTTTTATTTACAGTATGGGATCTATCAAAAGCAAAGGTTTTATTTACAGTATGGGATCTATCAACAGCAAAGGTTTTATCTACAGTAAAGGATCTTTCTACAGAAAAGGATATATCTGCAGAAAAGGATCTATCTACAGCGAAGGATCTATCTACAACAAAGGATCTATCTACAGCAAATTATCTATCTACGGCAGGAGATCTATCTACGGCAAAGGATTTATTTATTTATTTACAGCAAAGATCTTAAATCTATCTACAGCAATGGATTTATCTACAGTAAAGTATCTATCTACTACAAAGGATCTATCTACAGCAAAGGATCTATCTACAACAAAGAATCTATGTACAGCTAAGAAACTATCTACAGCAAAGGATCTATCTACAGTATAGAATCTATCTACTGCAAGGGATCTGTTTATAGCAAAGGATCTATAAACAACAAAGATTCTATCTACAGCAAAGAATCTATGTTCAGCAAATAATCTATCTAGAGCAAATGATCTATCTACAGCAAATGATCAATCTAAAGCAAATGATCTATCTAAAGTAACGGGACTATATACAGCAAAAGATCCATCTACAGTTAAGTATCTATCAACAGCAAAGGATCAATCTATAACAAAAGATCCATTTACAACAAAAGTTAATTCTACAGCAAAGGATCTATCTACAGCAAAGGATCTATCTATAGGAAAGGATCTATCTACAGCAAAGGATCTATTTACAGTAAAGGAGCTATCTACCGCAAAAGATCTATCAACAATGAGGGATCTAACTGTAGCAAAGGATCTATCTACAGCAAAGGAGCTATCTACAGCAAAAGATCTATCAACAATAAGGGATCTGTCTACAGCAAATGATCTATCTACAGCAAAGGATCTATCTTCAGCAAAGGATCTATCTACACCAAAGGATCTTTCTACAGCGAAAGATCTGTTAGCAGCAAAGGATCTATCAACAGCAATGGATCTATTTACAGCATGAGATCTTTCTACAGCAGAGGATTTTCCTACAGCAAAGGATCTATCTACAGCAAAGGATCTATTTTCAGTATGGGATCTATCTACAGCAACGGTTTTATCTACAATAAAAGATCTATCTACAGAAAAGGATCTATCTACAGAAAAGGATCTATCTACAGCGAAGAATCTATCTACAGCAAAGGATCTATCTACAGCAAAGAATCTATCTACATTCAAAGATTTATCTACTGCAAAGGATCTCTCTACAACAAAAGATCAATCTACATTTAAGGGTCTATCTTAAGCAAAGGATCTATCTACAGCAAAGTGATCTATCTTCAGTAAGGGATCTATCTACAGCAAATTATCTTTCTACACCAAAGGATCTTTCTACAGCGCAGGATCTGTCAACAGCAAAGGATAAATCTATTGCAAAAGATCAATTTACAACAAAAGTTCTATCTACAGCAAAGGATCTATCTACAGCAAAGGATCTATCTACAGGAAAAGATCTATCTACAGCATAGGATCTATCTACAGTAAAGGATCTATCTACTGCAAAGGATCTGTCTACAGCAAAGGATCTATCTACAACAAAGAATCTATCTACAGCAAAGAATCTATGTTCAGCAGATAATCTATCTACAGCAAAAGATCTATCTACAGCAAAGGATCAATCTACAGAAAATGACCTATCTAAAGTAACGGGACTATATACAGCAAAGGATCCATCTACAGTTAAGGATCTATCAACAGCAAAGGATCAATCTATAACAAAAGATCTATTTACAACAAAAGTTCTATCTACAGCAAAGGATCTATCTGCAGCAAAAGATCTATCTACAGCAAAGGATCTATCTTCAGCAAAGGATCTTTATACAGCATAGGATCTATGTACAGTAATGGATCTTCTTCTGCATAGGATACATCTACTGCAAAGAATCTATCTACAGCAAAGAATCTATCTACAGCAAAGAATCTATCTTCAGCAAAGAATCTATCTACAGCAAAGTATCTATCTACAGCAAAGGATCTATCTACAGAAAAGGATCTATCTACAGCAAAGGATCTATCTACAGTCAAGGATTTATCTACTGCTTAGGATCTCTCTACAGCAAAGGATCAATCTGCAGTTAAGGATCTATCTTAAGCAAAGGATCTATCTACAGCAAAATATCTATCTAAAACCAATGATCTATCTACAACAAAGGATCTATTTACAACAGCAGATCTTTATACCTCAATTGATCTATCTACAGCAAAGGATCTATCTACAGCAAAGTGATCTATCTTCAGTAAGAGATCTATCTACAGCAAAGAATCTGTCTACACCAAAGGATTTTTTACAGCGCAGAATCTATCAACAGCAGAGGATCAATCTTTAGCAAAAGATATATTTACAACAACAGTTCTATCTACAGCAAATGATCTATCTACAGTAAAGTGTTCTATCTACAATAAGGGATCTATCTACAGCAAAGAATTTATCTACACCAAAGGATCTTTCTATAGCAAAAGATCTGTCAACAGCAAAGGATCTATCTACAGCAAAGGATCTATTTACAGCAGAAGATCTTTCTACAGCAGAGGATCTTTCTACAGCAAAGGATCTATCTACAGCAAAGAATCTATTTACAGTATGGGATCTATCAACAGCAAAGGTTTTATCTACAGTAAAGGATCAATCCACAGAAAAGGATCTATCTACAGAAAAGGATCTATCTACAGAGAAGGATCTATCTACAACAAAGGATCTTTCTACAGCAAATGATCTATCTACGGCAAGGGATCTATCTACGGCACAGGAGTTATTTATATATTTACAGCAAAGGATCTATCTACAGAAAAGGATCTATCTACAGAAAAGGATCTATCTAAAGTAAAGGATCTATCTACAACAAAGGATCTATCTACAGCAAAGTATCTATCTACAGCAAACGATTTATCTACAGCAAAGGATCAATCTACAGAAAATGATCTATCTAAAGTAACGGGACTATATACAGCAAAGGATCCATCTACAGTTAAGGATCTATCAACAGCAAAGTATCAATCTATAACAAAAGATCTATTTACAACAAAAGTTCTATCTACAGCAAAGGATCTATCTACAGCAAAGGATCTATCTACAGGAAAAGATCTATCTACAGCATAGGATCTATCTACAGTTAAGGATCTATCTACTGCAAAGGATCTGTCTACAGCAAAGGATCTATCTACAACAAAGAATCTATCTACAGCAAAGAATCTATGTTCAGCAGATAATCTATCTACAGCGAAAGATCTATCTACAGCAAAGGATCAATCTACAGAAAATGATATATCTAAAGTAACGGGACTATATACAGCAAAGGATCCATCTACAGTTAAGGATCTATCAACAGCAAAGGATCAATCTATAACAAAAGATCTATTTACAACAAAAGTTCTATCTACAGCAAAGGATCTATCTGCAGCAAAAGATCTATCTACAGCAAAGGATCTATCTTCAGCAAAGGATCTTTATACAGCATAGGATCTATGTACAGTAATGGATCTTCTTCTGCATAGGATACATCTACTGCAAAGAATCTATCTACAGCAAAGAATCTATCTACAGCAAAGAATCTATCTTCAGCAAAGAATCTATCTACAGCAAAGTATCTATCTACAGCAAAGGATCTATCTACAGAAAAGGATCTATCTACAGCAAAGGATCTATCTACAGTCAAGGATTTATCTACTGCTTAGGATCTCTCTACAGCAAAGGATCAATCTGCAGTTAAGGATCTATCTTAAGCAAAGGATCTATCTACAGCAAAATATCTATCTAAAACCAATGATCTATCCACAACAAAGGATCTATTTACAACAGCAGAACTTTATACCTCAATTGATCTATCTACAGCAAAGGATCTATCTACAGCAAAGTGATCTATCTTCAGTAAGAGATCTATCTACAGCAAAGAATCTGTCCACACCAAAGGATTTTTTACAGCGCAGAATCTATCAACAGCAGAGGATCAATCTTTAGCAAAAGATATATTTACAACAACAGTTCTATCTACAGCAAATGATCTATCTACAGTAAAGTGTTCTATCTACAATAAGGGATCTATCTACAGCAAAGAATTTATTTACACCTAAGGATCTTTCTATAGCAAAAGATCTGTCAACAGCAAAGGATCTATCTACAGCAAAGGATCTATTTACAGCAGAAGATCTTTCTACAGCAGAGGATCTTTCTACAGCAAAGGATCTATCTACAGCAATGAATCTATTTACAGTATGGGATCTATCAACAGCAAAGGTTTCATCTACAGTAAAGGATCAATCTACAGAAAAGGATCTATCTACAGAAAAGGATCAATCTACAGCGAAGGATCTATCTACAACAAAGGATCTTTCTACAGCAAATGATCTATCTACGGCAAGGGATCTATCTACGGCACAGGAGTTATTTATTTATTTACAGCAAAGGATCTATCTACAGAAAAGGATCTATCTACAGAAAAGGATCTATCTAAAGTAAAGGATCTATCTACAACAAAGGATCTATCTACAGCAAAGTATCTATCTACAGCAAACGATTTATCTACAGCAAAGGATCTATCTACAGATAAGGATCCATCCACAGCAAAGGATCTATCTACAGTAAAGGATCTATCTACTGCATAGGATACATCTACTGCAATGAATCTATCTAGAGAAAATAATCTATCTTCAGCAAAGAATCTATCTACAGAAACGGATCTATCTACAACGAAGGATCTATCTACAGCAAAGGTTCAATCTACAGCAAATGATCTATCTTCAGCAAAGGATCTATCTACAGCAAAGGATCTATCTACAGCAAAGGATCTATCTACAGCTAAGAATCTATCTACAGTCAAGGATTTATCTACTGCAAAGGATCTCTCTACAACAAAGGATCAATCTACATTTAAGGGTCTATCTTAAGCAAAGGATATATCTACAGCAAAGGATCTATCTAAAGCCAATGATCTATCTACAAAAAAGGATCTATTTAAAACAGCAGAACTTTATAGAGCAAAGGATCTATCTACAGCGAAGGATCTATCTACAGCAAAGTGATCTATCTTCAGTAAGGGATCTATCTACAGCAAATTATCTGTCTACACCAAAGTATCTTTCTACAGCGCAGGATCTGTCAACAGCAAAGGATCAATCTATTGCAAAAGATCAATTTATAACAAAAGTTCTATCTACAGCAAAGGATCTATCTACAGCGAAGGATCTATCTACAGCAAAGTGATCTATCTTCAGTAAGGGATCTATCTACAGCAAATTATCTGTCTACACCAAAGTATCTTTCTACAGCGCAGGATCTGTCAACAGCAAAGGATCAATCTATTGCAAAAGATCATTTTATAACAAAAGTTCTATCTACAGCAAAGGATCTATCTACAGCGAAGGATCTATCTACAGGAAAGGATCTATCTACAGCAAAGGATCTATTTACAGTAAAGGAGCTATCTACATCAAAAGATCTATCAACAATAAGGGATCTGTCTACAGCAAAGGATCTATCTACAGCAAAGGATCTATCTTCAGCAAAGGATCAATCTACAGCAAAGTGATCTATCTACAGTAAGGGATCTATCTACACCAAATGATCTATCTACAGCAAAGTGATCTATCTACAGTAAGGGATCTATCTACAGCAGAGAATCTATCTACACCAAAGGATCTTTCTACAGCGAAAGATCTGTCAACAGCAAAGGATCTATCTACAGCAAAGGATCTATCTACGGCAAGGGATCTATCTACGTCAAAGGATCTATTTACAGTATGGGATCTATCTACAGCGAAGGTTTTATTTACAGTATGGGATCTATCAAAAGCAAAGGTTATATTTACAGTATGGGATCTATCAACAGCTAAGGTTTTATCTACAGTAAAGGATCTTTCTACAGAAAAGGATATATCTGCAGAAAAGGATCTATCTACAGCGAAGGATCTATCTACAACAAAGGATCTATCTACAGCAAATGATCTATCTTCGGCAGGGGATCTATCTACGGCAAAGGATTTATTTATTTATTTACAGCAAAGGATCTTAAATCTATCTACAGCAAAGGATTTTTCTACAGTAAAGGATCTATCTACTACAAAGGATCTATCTACAGCAAACGATCTATCTACAACAAAGAATCTATGTACAGCAATGAATCTATCTACAGCAAAGGGATCTATTTACAGTAAGGGATCTATCTACAGCAAATGATCTATCTACAGCAAAGTGATCTATCTACAGTAAGGGATCTATCTACAGCGAAGGATCTATCTACAGCAGGGGATCTATCTACAGATAAGGATCCATCTACAGCAAAGGATCTATCTACAGTAAAGGATCTATCTACTGCAAAGGATATATCTACAGCAAAGGATCTATCTACAACAAAGGACCTATCTACAGTAAAGGATCTATTTACAGCAAAGGAGCTATATATAGCAAAATATCTATCTACAATAAGGGATCTATCTGCAGCAAAGGATCTATCTGCAGCAAAGGATCTATCTTCAGCAAAGGATCTTTATACAGCATAGGATCTATGTATAGTAAAGGATCTATCTACTGCATAGGATACAACTACTGCAAAGAATCTATCTAAAGCAAAGAATCTATTTTCAGCAAAGAATCTATCTACAGAAAAAGATCTATCTACAACGAAGGATCTATTTACAGCAAAGGAGCTATCCATAGCAAAAGATCTATCTATAATAAGGGATCTATCTGCAGCAAAGGATCTATCTGCAGCAAAGGATCTATCTGCAGCAAAGGATCTATCTTCAGCAAAGGATCTTTATACAGCATAGGATCTATGTATAGTAAAGGATCTATCTACTGCATAGGATACAAATACTGCAAAGAATCTATCTATAAAGCAAAGAATCTATTTTCAGCAAAGAATCTATCTACAGAAAAGGATCTATCTACAACGAAGGATCTATCTATAGTAAAGGAACAATCTACAGCAAATGATCTATCTTCAGCAAAGGATCTTTCTACAGCATAAGATCTATCTACAGCAAAGGATCTATCTACAATAAGTGATCTATCTACAGCAAAGGATCTATCTACTGCAAAAGATCTATCTACAACAAATGATCAATCTACAGCAAAGGATATATATACAGTAAAGCAATTCTATACAGCCAAAGGATCCACTTACAGCAAAGGATCTATCTACAGCGAAGGATCGATCTACAGCAAATGATCTATCTACATCAAAGGATATTTCTACAGCATAGGATCTATCTACAGCAATGGATCTATCTACAGTAAGGGATGTTTTTGCAGCAAAGGATCAATCTACAGCAAAGGATCTATTTACAGCGAAGGATCGATCTACAGCAAAGGATCTATATACAGCAAAGGATCTATCTACAGCAAAGGATCTATCTACTGCAAAGGACATATCTATAGTAAAGGATCTGTTTACAGTCAAGGATTTATCTACTGCAAAGGATCTCTCTACAGCAATGAATCAATCTACATTTAAGGATCTATCTTAAGCAAAGGATCTATCTACAGCAAAGGATCTATCTAAAACCAATGATCTATCTACAAAAAAGGATCTATTTACAACAGCAGAACTTTATACAGCAAAGGATCTATCTACAGCAAAGAATCTATCTACAGCAAAGTGATCTTTTTTCAGTAAGGGATCTATCTACAGAAAAGAATCTGTCTACACCAAAAGATCTATCTACAGCGCAGGATCTGTCAACAGCAAAGGATCAATCTTTAGCAAAAGATCTATTTACAGCAAAGGATCTATCTACAGCAAAGGATCTATCTACAGCAAAGGATTTATCAACAATAAGGGATCTATCTGCAGCAAAGGATCTATCAACAACAAAGGATCTATCTTCAGCAAAGGATCTATCTACAGCAAAGTGATCTATCTACAGTAAGGGATCTATCAACAGCAAATGATCTATCTACAGCAAAGGGATCTATCTACAGTAAGGGATCTATCTAGAGCAAAGAATCTATCCACACCAAAGGATCTTTCTACCACGAAAGATCTGTCAACACCAAAGGATCTATCTACAGCAAAGGATCTATCTACGGCAAGGGATCTATTTACAATAAAGGATCTATCTACAGCAAAAGATCTATCAACAATAAGGGATCTACCTACAGCAAATGATCTATCTACAGCAAGGTGTTCTATCTACAGAAAGGGATCTATCTACAGCAAAGAATCTATCTACACCAAAGGATCTTTCTACAGCGAAAGATCTGTCAACAGCAAAGGATCTATCTACAGCAAAGCATCTATTTACAGCAGAAAATCTTTCTACAGCAGAGGATCTTTCTACAGCAAAGGATCTATCTACAGCAAAGAATCTATCTACAGAAAAGGATCTATCTACAGCAAAGGATCTATCTACAGCAAAGGATCTATCTAAAGCCAATAATCTATCTACAAAAAAGGATCTATTTTTTTTGTAAAGGATCTATCTATCTATCTATAAAGTTCTACAAAAGCAGAACTTTATACAGCATAGGATCTGTCTACAGCAAAGGATCTATCTACAGCAAAGTGATCTATTTTCAGTAAGGGATCTATCTACAGAAAAGAATCTGTCTACACCAAAAGATCTTTCTACAGCGCAGGATCTGTCAACAGCAAATGATCAATCTATAGCAAAAGATCAATTTACAACAAAAGTTCTATCTAAAGCAAAGAATCTATCTACAGCAAAGGATCTATCGACAATAAGGGATCTATCTGCAGCAAAGGATCTATCTACAGCAAAGGATCTATCTTCAGCAAAGGATCTATCTACAGAAAAGTGATCTATCTACAGTAAGGGATCTTTCTACAGCAAATGATCTATCTACAGCAAAGTGATTTATCTACAGTATGGGATCTATCTACAGCAAAGAATCTATCTACACCAAAGGATCTTTCTACAGCGAAAGATCTGTCAACAGCAAAGGATCTATCTACAGCAATGGATCTATTTACAACAGGAGATCTTTCTTCAGCAGAGGATTTTTCTACAGCAAAGGATCTATCTACAGCAAAGGATCCATTTTCAGTATGGGATCTATCTACAGCAATAGTTTTATCTACAATAAAATATCTATCTACAGAAAAGGATCTATCTACAGCAAAGGATCTATCTACGGCAAGGGATCTATCTACGGCAAAGGATTTATTTATTTATTTACAGCAAAGGATCTTAGATCTATCTACAGCTAAGGATCTATCTACAGTAAAAGATCTATCTACTACAAAGGATCTATCTACAGCAAAGGATCTATCTACAACAAAGAATCTATGTACAGCTAAGAATCTATCTACAGCAAAGGATCTATCTACAGTAAAGGATCTATCTACTGCAAAGGATCTGTCTACAGCAAAGGATCTATCTACAACAAAGAATCTATCTACAGCAAAGAATCTATGTTCAGCAGATAATCTATCTACAGCAAATGATCTATCTACAGCAAAGGATCTATCTACAGAAAATGATCTATCTAAAGTAACGGGACTATATACAGCAAAGTTTTCATCTACAGTTAAGGATCTATCAACAGCAAAGGATCAATCTATAACAAAAGATCTATTTACAACAAAAGTTCTATCTACAGCAAAGGGTCTATCTACAGCAAAGGATCTATCTACAGGAAAGGATCTATCTACAGCAAAGGATCTATTTACAGTAAAGGAGCTATCAACAGAAAATGATCTATCAACAATGAGGGATCTATCTGCAGCAAACGATCCATCTACAGCAAAGGAGCTATTTACAGCAAAAGATCTATCAACAATGAGGGATCTATCTGCAGCAAAGGATCTATCTGCAGCAAAAGATCTATCTACAGCAAAGGATCTATCTTCAGCAAAGGATCTTTATACAGCATAGGATCTATGTACAGTAATGGATCTTCTTCTGCATAGGATACATCTACTGCAAAGAATCTATCTACAGCAAAGAATCTATCTTCAGCAAAGAATCTATCTACAGCAAAGGATCTATCTACAGCAAAGGTTCTATCTACAGAAAAGGATCTATCTACAGCAAAGGATCTATCTACAGTCAAGGATTTATCTACTGCATAGGATCTCTCTACAGCAAAGGATCATTCTGCAGTTAAGGATCTATCTTAAGCAAAGGATCTATCTACAGCAAAATATCTATATAAAGCCAATGATCTATCTACAACAAAGGATCTATTTACAACAGCAGAACTTTATACCTCAATTGATCTATCTACAGCAAAGGATCTATCTACAGATAAGGATCCATCCACAGCAAAGGATCTATCTACAGTAAAGGATCTATCTACTGAAAAGGATCTGTCTACAGCAAAGGATCTATCTACTGAAAAGGACCTATCTACAGTAAAGGATCTATCAACATCATATGGTCAATCCACAGCAAGGGATCTATCTACAGCAAAGGATCTATTTACAGTAAAGGAGCTATCTACAGCAAAAGATCTATCAACAATGAGGGATCTATCTGCAGCAAAGGTTCTATCTACAGCAAAGGATCTATCTTCAGCAAAGGATCTTTATACAGCATAGGATCTATGTACAGTATTGGATCTATCTGCTGCATAGGATACATCTGCTGTAAAGATTCTATCTACAGCAAAGAAACTATCTTCAGCAAAGAATCTATCTACAGCAAAGGATCTATCTACAGCAAAGGATCTATCTACAGCAAAGGATCTATCTACAGGAAAGGATCTATCTACAGCAAAGTGATCTATCTACAGTAAGGGATCTATCTACAGCAAAGAATCTATCTACACCAAAGGATCTTTCTACAGCGAAAGATCTGTCAACAGCAAAGGATCTATCTACAGCAAAGGATCTATCTACGGCAAGGGATCTATCTACGTCAAAGGATCTATTTACAGTATGGGATCTATCTACAGCAAAGGTTTTATTTACAGTATGGGATCTATCAAAAGCAAAGGTTATATTTACAGTATGGGATCTATCAACAGCAAAGGTTTTATCTACAGTAGAGGATCTTTCTACAGAAAAGGATATATCTGCAGAAATGGATCTATCTACAGCGAATGATCTATCTACAACAAAGGATCTATCTACATCAAATGATCTATCTACGGCAGGGGATCTATCTACGGCAAAGGATTTATTTATTTATTTACAGCAAAGGATCTTAAATCTATTTACAGCAAAGTATCTATCTACAGCAAAGGATCTATCTACAGAAAAGGATCTATCTACAGCAAAAGATATATTTACAACAACAGTTCTATCTACAGCAAATGATCTATCTACAGTAAAGTGTTCTATCTACAATAAGGGATCTATCTACAGCAAAGAATTTATCTACACCAAAGGATCTTTCTATAGCAAAAGATCTGTCAACAGCAAAGGATCTATCTACAGCAAAGGATCTATTTACAGCAGAAGATCTTTCTACAGCAGAGGATCTTTCTACAGCAAAGGATCTATCTACAGCAAAGAATCTATTTACAGTATGGGATCTATCAACAGCAAAGGTTTTATCTACAGTAAAGGATCAATCTACAGAAAAGGATCTATCTACAGTAAAGGATCTATCAACATCATATGGTCAATCCACAGCAAGGGATCTATCTACAGCAAAGGATCTATTTACAGTAAAGGAGCTATCTACAGCAAAAGATCTATCAACAATGAGGGATCTATCTGCAGCAAAGGTTCTATCTACAGCAAAGGATCTATCTTCAGCAAAGGATCTTTATACAGCATAGGATCTATGTACAGTATTGGATCTATCTGCTGCATAGGATACATCTGCTGTAAAGATTCTATCTACAGCAAAGAAACTATCTTCAGCAAAGAATCTATCTACAGCAAAGGATCTATCTACAGCAAAGGATCTATCTACAGCAAAGGATCTATCTACAGGAAAGGATCTATCTACAGCAAAGTGATCTATCTACAGTAAGGGATCTATCTACAGCAAAGAATCTATCTACACCAAAGGATCTTTCTACAGCGAAAGATCTGTCAACAGCAAAGGATCTATCTACAGCAAAGGATCTATCTACGGCAAGGGATCTATCTACGTCAAAGGATCTATTTACAGTATGGGATCTATCTACAGCAAAGGTTTTATTTACAGTATGGGATCTATCAAAAGCAAAGGTTATATTTACAGTATGGGATCTATCAACAGCAAAGGTTTTATCTACAGTAGAGGATCTTTCTACAGAAAAGGATATATCTGCAGAAATGGATCTATCTACAGCGAATGATCTATCTACAACAAAGGATCTATCTACATCAAATGATCTATCTACGGCAGGGGATCTATCTACGGCAAAGGATTTATTTATTTATTTACAGCAAAGGATCTTAAATCTATTTACAGCAAAGTATCTATCTACAGCAAAGGATCTATCTACAGAAAAGGATCTATCTACAGCAAAAGATATATTTACAACAACAGTTCTATCTACAGCAAATGATCTATCTACAGTAAAGTGTTCTATCTACAATAAGGGATCTATCTACAGCAAAGAATTTATCTACACCAAAGGATCTTTCTATAGCAAAAGATCTGTCAACAGCAAAGGATCTATCTACAGCAAAGGATCTATTTACAGCAGAAGATCTTTCTACAGCAGAGGATCTTTCTACAGCAAAGGATCTATCTACAGCAAAGAATCTATTTACAGTATGGGATCTATCAACAGCAAAGGTTTTATCTACAGTAAAGGATCAATCTACAGAAAAGGATCTATCTACAGAAAAGGATCTATCTACAGCGAAGGATCTATCTACAACAAAGGATCTTTCTACAGTAAATGATCTATCTACGGCAAGGGATCTATCTACGGCACAGGAGTTATTTATTTATTTACAGCAAAGGATCTATCTACAGAAAAGGATCTATCTACAGAAAAGGATCTATCTAAAGTAAAGGATCTATCTACAACAAAGGATCTATCTACAGCAAAGTATCTATCTACAGCAAACGATTTATCTACAGCAAAGGATCAATCTACAGAAAATGATCTATCTAAAGTAACGGGACTATATACAGCAAAGGATCCATCTACAGTTAAGGATCTATCAACAGCAAAGTATCAATCTACAACAAAAGATCTATTTACAACAAAAGTTCTATCTACAGCAAAGGATCTATCTACAGCAAAGGATCTATCTACAGGAAAAGATCTATCTACAGCATAGGATCTATCTACAGTAAAGGATCTATCTACTGCAAAGGATCTGTCTACAGCAAAGGATCTATCAACAACAAAGAATCTATCTACAGCAAAGAATCTATGTTCAGCAGATAATCTATCTACAGCAAAAGATCTATCTACAGCAAAGGATCAATCTACAGAAAATGATCTATCTAAAGTAACGGGACTATATACAGCAAAGGATCCATCTACAGTTAAGGATCTATCAACAGCAAAGGATCAATCTATAACAAAAGATCTATTTACAACAAAAGTTCTATCTACAGCAAAAGATCTATCTGCAGCAAAAGATCTATCTACAGCAAAGGATCTATCTTCAGCAAAGGATCTTTATACAGCATAGGATCTATGTACAGTAATGGATCTTTTTCTGCATAGGATACATCTACTGCAAAGAATCTATCTACAGCAAAGAATCTATCTACAGCAAAGAATCTATCATCAGCAAAGAATCTATCTACAGCAAAGTATCTATCTACAGCAAAGGATCTATCTACAGAAAAGGATCTATCTACAGCAAAGGATCTATCTACAGTCAAGGATTTATCTACTGCTTAGGATCTCTCTACAGCAAAGGATCAATCTGCAGTTAAGGATCTATCTTAAGCAAAGGATCTATCTACAGCAAAATATCTATCTAAAACCAATGATCTATCTACAACAAAGGATCTATTTACAACAGCAGAACTTTATACCTCAATTGATCTATCTACAGCAAAGGATCTATCTACAGCAAAGTGATCTATCTTCAGTAAGAGATCTATCTACAGCAAAGAATCTGTCTACACCAAAGGATTTTTTACAGCGCAGAATCTATCAACAGCAGAGGATCAATCCTTAGCAAAAGATATATTTACAACAACAGTTCTATCTACAGCAAATGATCTATCTACAGTAAAGTGTTCTATCTACAATAAGGGATCTATCTACAGCAAAGAATTTATCTACACCAAAGGATCTTTCTATAGCAAAAGATCTGTCAACAGCAAAGGATCTATCTACAGCAAAGGATCTATTTACAGCAGAAGATCTTTCTACAGCAGAGGATCTTTCTACAGCAAAGGATCTATCTACAGCAAAGAATCTATTTACAGTATGGGATCTATCAACAGCAAAGGTTTTATCTACAGTAAAGGATCAATCTACAGAAAAGGATCTATCTACAGAAAAGGATCTATCTACAGCGAAGGATCTATCTACGGCAAGGGATCTATCTATGGCACAGGAGTTATTTATTTATTTACAGCAAAGGATCTATCTACAGAAAAGGATCTATCTACAGAAAAGGATCTATCTAAAGTTAAGGATCTATCTACAACAAAGGATCTATCTACAGCAAAGTATCTATCTACAGCAAACGATTTATCTACAGCAAAGGATCTATCTACAGATAAGGATCCATCCACAGCAAAGGATCTATCTACAGTAAAGGATCTATCTACTGCATAGGATACATCTACTGCAATGAATCTATCTAGAGAAAATAATCTATCTTCAGCAAAGAATCTATCTACAGAAACGGATCTATCTACAACGAAGGATCTATCTACAGCAAAGGTTCAATCTACAGCAAATGATCTATCTTCAGCAAAGGTTCTTTCTACAGCATAAGATCTATCTACAGCAAAGGATCTATCTACAATAAGTGATCTATCTACATCAAAGGATCTATCTACAGCAAAAGATCTATTTACAGCAAATGGTCAATATACAGCAAAGGATATATCTGCAGTAATGGAACTCTATACAGCCAAATATCTATTTACAGAAAAGGATCTATCTACAGCAAAGGATCTATCTACAGCAAAGGATCAATTTATAGCGGAGAATCTTTCTACAGCAAAGGAACTACTACAGCAAAAGATCTATCTACAGCAAAGAATCTATCTACAGCAAAGGATCTATCTACAGCAAAAGATCTATCTACAGTAAGGGATCTATTTACAGCGAAGGATCAACCTACAGCAAATGATCTATCTACAGCAAAGGATCTATCTACAGCATAGGATCTATCTACAGCAATGGATCTATCTACCTTGAGGAATCTTTTTGCAGCGAAGGATAAATCTACAGTAAAGGATCTATTTACAGCGAAGGATCGATCTACAGCGAAGGATCTATCTACAGCAAAGGATCTATCTACAGCAAAGGATCTATCTACAGCAAAGGATCAATCTACAGCTAAGAATCTATCTACAGTCAAGGATTTATCTACTGCAAAGGATCTCTCTACAACAAAGGATCAATCTACATTTAAGGGTCTATCTTAAGCAAAGGATATATCTACAGCAAAGGATCTATCTAAAGCCAATGATCTATCTACAAAAAAGGATCTATTTAAAACAGCAGAACTTTATAGAGCAAAGGATCTATCTACAGCGAAGGATCTATCTACAGCAAAGTGATCTATCTTCAGTAAGGGATCTATCTACAGCAAATTATCTGTCTACACCAAAGGATCTTTCTACAGCGCAGGATCTGTCAACAGCAAAGGATCAATCTACAGCAAAGGATCTATCTACAGGAAAGGATCTATCTACAGCAAAGGATCTATTTACAGTAAAGGAGCCATCTACATCAAAAGATCTATCATCAATAAGGGATCTGTCTACAGCAAAGGATCTATCTACAGCAAAGGATCTATCTTCAGCAAAGGATCAATCTACAGCAAAGTGATCTATCTACAGTAAGGGATCTATCTACACCAAATGATCTATCTACAGCAAAGTGATCTATCTACAGTAAGGGATCTATCTACAGCAAAGAATCTATCTACACCAAAGGATCTTTCTACAGCGAAAGATCTGTCAACAGCAAAGGATCTATCTACAGCAAAGGATCTATCTACGGCAAGGGATCTATCTACGTCAAAGGATCTATTTACAGTATGGGATCTATCTATAGCGAAGGTTTTATTTACAGTATGGGATCTATCAAAAGCAAAGGTTATATTTACAGTATGGGATCTATCAACAGCTAAGGTTTTATCTACAGTAAAGGATCTTTCTACAGAAAAGGATATATCTGCAGAAAAGGATCTATCTACAGCGAAGGATCTATCTACAACAAAGGATCTATTGACAGCAAATGATCTATCTACGGCTGGGAATCTATCTACGGCAAAGGATTCATTTATTTATTTACAGCAAAGGATCTTAAATCTATCTACAGCGAAGGATTTTTCTACAGTAAAGGATCTATCTACTACAAAGGATCTATCTACAGCAAATGATCTATCTACAACAAAGAATCTATGTACAGCAATGAATCTATCTACAGCAAAGGGATCTATCTACAGTAAGGGATCTATCTACAGCAAATGATCTATCTACAGCAAAGTGATCTATCTACAGTAAGGGATCTATCTACAGCGAAGGATCTATCTACAGCAAAGGATCTATCTACAGATAAGGATCCATCTACAGCAAAGGATCTATCTACAGTAAAGGATCTATCTACTGCAAAGGATATATCTACAGCAAAGGATCTATCTACAACAAAGGACCTATCTACAGTAAAGGATCTATTTACAGCAAAGGAGCTATCTATAGCAAAAGATCTATCTACAATAAGGGATCTATCTGCAGCAAAGGATCTATCTGCAGCAAAGGATCTATCTTCAGCAAAGGATCTTTATACAGCATAGGATCTATGTATAGTAAAGGATCTATCTACTGCATAGGATACAACTACTGCAAAGAATCTATCTAAAGCAAAGAATCTATTTTCAGCAAAGAATCTATCTACAGAAAAGGATCTATCTACAACGAAGGATCTATTTACAGCAAAGGAGCTATCCATAGCAAAAGATCTATCTACAATAAGGGATCTATCTGCAGCAATGGATCTATCTGCAGCAAAGGATCTATCTGCAGCAAAGGATCTATCTTCAGCAAAGGATCTTTATACAGCATAGGATCTATGTATAGTAAAGGATCTATCTACTGCATAGGATACAACTACTGCAAATAATCTATCTATAAAGCAAAGAATCTATTTTCAGCAAAGAATCTATCTACAGAAAAGGATCTATCTACAACGAAGGATCTATCTATAGTAAAGGAACAATCTACAGCTAATGATCTATCTTCAGCAAAGGATCTTTCTACAGAATAAGATCTATCTACAGCAAAGAATCTATCTACAATAAGTGATCTATCTACAGCAAAGGATCTATCTACTGCAAAAGATCTATCTACAACAAATGATCAATCTACAGCAAAGGATATATCTACAGTAAAGCAATTCTATACAGCCAAAGGATCCATTTACAGCAAAGGATCTATCTACAGCGAAGGATCGATCTACAGCAAATGATCTATCTACATCAAAGGATATTTCTACAGCATAGGATCTATCTACAGCAATGGATCTATCTACAGTAAGGGATGTTTTTGCAGCAAAGGATCAATCTACAGCAAAGGATCTATTTACAGCGAAGGATCGATCTACAGCAAAGGATCTATATACAGCAAAGGATCTATCTACAGCAAAGGATCTATCTACTGCAAAGGACATATCTATAGTAAAGGATCTGTTTACAGTCAAGGATTTATCTACTGCAAAGGATCTCTCTACAGCAATGAATCAATCTACATTTAAGGATCTATCTTAAGCAAAGGATCTATCTACAGCAAAGGATCTATCTAAAACCAATGATCTATCTACAAAAAAGGATCTATTTACAACAGCAGAACTTTATACAGCAAAGGATCTATCTACAGCAAAGAATCTATCTACAGCAAAGTGATCTATTTTCAGTAAGGGATCTATCTACAGAAAAGAATCTGTCTACACCAAAAGATCTATCTACAGCGCAGGATCTGTCAACAGCAAAGGATCAATCTTTAGCAAAAGATCTATCTACAGCAAAGGATCTATCTACAGCAAAGGATCTATCTACAGCAAAGGATTTATCAACAATAAGGGATCTATCTGCAGCAAAGAATCTATCAACAACAAAGGATCTATCTTCAGCAAAGGATCTATCTACAGCAAAGTGATCTATCTACAGTAAGGGATCTATCAACAGCAAATGATCTATCTACAGCAAAGGGATCTATCTACAGTAGGGGATCTATCTAGAGCAAAGAATCTATCTACATCAAAGGATCTTTCTACCACGAAAGATCTGTCAACACCAAAGGATCTATCTACAGAAAAGGATCTATCTACGGCAAGGGATCTATTTACAGTAAAGGATCTATCTACAGCAAAAGATCTATCAACAATAAGGGATCTACCTACAGCAAATGATCTATCTACAGCAAGGTGTTCTATCTACAGAAAGGGATCTATCTACAGCAAAGAATCTATCTACACCAAAGGATCTTTCTACAGCGAAAGATCTGTCAACAGCAAAGGATCTATCTACAGCAAAGCATCTATTTACAGCAGAAGATCTTTCTACAGCAGAGGATCTTTCTACAGCAAAGGATCTATCTACAGCAAAGAATCTATCTACAGAAAAGGATCTATCTACAGCAAAGGATCTATCTACAGCAAAGGATCTATCTAAAGCCAATAATCTATCTACAAAAAAGGATCTATTTACAACAGCAGAACTTTATACAGCATAGGATCTGTCTACAGCAAAGGATCTATCTACAGCAAAGTGATCTATTTGCAGTAAGGGATCTATCTACAGAAAAGAATCTGTCTACAGCAAAAGATCTTTCTACAGCGCAGGATCTGTCAACAGCAAAGGATCAATCTATAGCAAAAGATCTATTTACAACAAAAGTTCTATCTAAAGCAAAGAATCTATCTACAGCAAAGGATCTATCGACAATAAGGGATCTATCTGCAGCAAAGGATCTATCTACAGCAAAGGATCTATCTTCAGCAAAGGATCTATCTACAGAAAAGTGATCTATCTACAGTAAGGGATCTTTCTACAGCAAATGATCTATCTACAGCAAAGTGATTTATCTACAGTATGGGATCTATCTACAGCAAAGAATCTATCTACACCAAAGGATCTTTCTACAGCGAAAGATCTGTCAACAGCAAAGAATCTATCTACAGCAATGGATCTATTTACAACAGGAGATCTTTCTTCAGCAGAGGATTTTTCTACAGCAAAGGATCTATCTACAGCAAAGGATCTATTTTCAGTATGGGATCTATCTACAGCAATAGTTTTATCAACAATAAAATATCTATCTACAGAAAAGGATCTTAGATCTATCTACAGCTAAGGATCTATCTACAGTAAAAGATCTATCTACTACAAAGGATCTATCTACAGCAAAGGATCTATCTACAACAAAGAATCTATGTACAGCTAAGAATCTATCTACAGCAAAGGATCTATCTACAGTAAAGGATCTATCTACTGCAAAGGATCTGTCTACAGCAAAGGATCTATCTACAACAAAGAATCTATCTTCAGCAAAGAATCTATGTTCAGCAGATAATCTATCTACAGCAAATGATCTATCTACAGCAAAGGATCAATCTACAGAAAATGATCTATCTAAAGTAACGGGACTATATACAGCAAAGTTTTCATCTACAGTTAAGGATCTATCAACAGCAAAGGATCAATCTATAACAAAAGATCTATTTACAACAAAAGTTCTATCTACAGCAAAGGGTCTATCTACAGCAAAGGATCTATCTACAGGAAAGGATCTATCTACAGCAGAGGATCTATTTACAGTAAAGGAGCTATCAACAGAAAATGATCTATCAACAATGAGGGATCTATCTGCAGCAAAGGATCTATCTACAGCAAAGGAGCTATTTACAGCAAGAGATCTATATCAACAATGAGGGATCTATCTGCAGCAAAGGATCTATCTGCAGCAAAAGATCTATCTACAGCAAAGGATCTATCTTCAGCAAAGGATCTTTATACAGCATAGGATCTATGTACAGTAATGGATCTTCTTCTGCATAGGAAACATCTACTGCAAAGAATCTATCTACAGCAAAGAATCTATCTTCAGCAAAGAATCTATCTACAGCAAAGGATCTATCTACAGCAAAGGTTCTATCTACAGAAAAGGATCTATCTACAGCAAAGGATCTATCTACAGTCAAGGATTTATCTACTGCATAGGATCTCTCCACAGCAAAGGATAAATCTGCAGTTAAGGATCTATCTTAAGCAAAGGATCTATCTACAGCAAAATATCTATATAAAGCCAATGATCTATCTACAACAAAGGATCTATTTACAACAGCAGAACTTTATACCTCAATTGATCTATCTACAGCAAAGGATCTATCTACAGCAAAGTGATCTATCTTCAGTAAGAGATCTATCTACAGCAAAGAATCTGTCTACACCAAAGGATTTTTTACAGCGCAGAATCTATCAACAGCAGAGGATCAATCTTTAGCAAAAGATATATTTACAGCAACAGTTCTATCTACAGCAAATGATCTATCTACAGTAAAGTGTTCTATCTACAATAAGGGATCTATCTACAGCAAAGAATCTATCTACACCAAAGGATCTTTCTATAGCAAAAGATCTGTCAACAGCAAAGGATCTATCTACAGCAAAGGATCTATTTACAGCAGAAGATCTTTCTACAGCAGAG
Source organism: Caprella mutica (assembly GCA_947561585.1). NCBI lineage: Eukaryota > Metazoa > Arthropoda > Malacostraca > Amphipoda > Caprellidae > Caprella > Caprella mutica. The sequence continues at coordinate 17,154 of CANNZV010000445.1, read as the reverse complement.
GATCTTTCTACAGCAAAGGATCTATCTACAGCAAAGAATCTATTTACAGTATGGGATCTATCAACAGCAAAGGTTTTATCTACAGTAAAGGATCAATCTACAGAAAAGGATCTATCTACAGAAAAGGATCTATCTACAGCAAATGATCTATCTACGGCAAGGGATCTATCTACAGCACAGAAGTTATTTATTTATTTACAGCAAAGGATCTATCTACAGAAAAGGATCTATCTACAGAAAAGGATCTATCTACAGCAAAGGATCTATCTACAACAAAGGATCTATCTACAGCAAAGTATCTATCTACAGCAAACGATTTATCTACAGCAAAGGATCTATCTACAGATAAGGATCCATCCACAGCAAAGGATCTATCTACAGTAAAGGATCTATCTACTGAAAAGGATCTGTCTACAGCAAAGGATCTATCTACTGAAAAGGACCTATCTACAGTAAAGGATCTATCAACATCATATGGTCAATCCACAGAAAGGGATCTATCTACAGCAAAGGATCTATTTACAGTAAAGGAGCTATCTACAGCAAAAGATCTATCAACAATGAGGGATCTATCTGCAGCAAAGGTTCTATCTACAGCAAAGGATCTATCTTCAGCAAAGGATCTTTATACAGCATAGGATCTATGTACAGTATTGGATCTATCTGCTGCATAGGATACATCTGCTGTAAAGAATCTATCTACAGCAAAGAAACTATCTTCAGCAAAAAATCTATCTACAGCAAAGGATCTATCTACAGCAAAGGATCTATCTACAGCAAAGGATCTATCTACAGGAAAGGATCTATCTACAGCAAAGTGATCTATCTACAGTAAGTGATCTATCTACAGCAAAGAATCTATCTACACCAAAGGATCTATCTACAGCGAAAGATCTGTCAACAGCAAAGGATCTATCTACAGCAAAGGATCTATCTACGGCAAGGGATCTATCTACGTCAAAGGATCTATTTACAGTATGGGATCTTTCTACAGCAAAGGTTTTATTTACAGTATGGGATCTATCAAAAGCAAAGGTTATATTTACAGTATGGGATCTATCAACAGCAAAGGTTTTATCTACAGTAAAGGATCTTTCTACAGAAAAGGATATATTTGCAGAAATGGATCTATCTACAGCGAAGGATCTATCTACAACAAAGGATCTATCTACAGCGAAGGATCTATCAACAACAAAGGATCTATCTACAGCTAATGATCTATCTACGGCAAGGGATCTATCTACGGCACAGGATTTATTTATTTATTTACAGCGAAGGATCTTAGATCTATCGACAGCAAATGATCTATCTATGTACAACAAAGAATCTAAGTACAGCAAAGAATCTATCTACAGTAAAGAATCTATCTACAGCATCGGATCTATCTACAGCAAAGGATCTATCTACAGCAAAGGATCTATCTACACCAGAGGATCTATCTACAGTAAAGGATCTATATACAGCAAAGTATCTATCTACAGCAAACGATTTATCTACAACAAAGGATCTATCTACAGTACAGGATCTATCTACAGCAAAGGATCTATCTACAGCAAAGGACCTATCTACAGTAAAGGATCTATCTACATCATATGATCAATCCACAGCAAGGGATCTATCTACAGCAAAGGATCTATTTACAGTAAAGGAGCTATCTACAGCAAAAGATCTATCAACAATGAGGGATCTATCTGCAGCAAAGGATCTATCTACAACAAAGGATCTATCTTCAGCATAGGATCTTTATACAGCATAGGATCTATGTACAGTAATGGATCTATGTACAGTAATGGATCTATCTACTGCATAGGATACATCTACTGCAAAGAATCTATCTACAGCAAAGAATCTATCTTCAGCAAAGAATCTATCTACAGCAAAGGATCTATCTACAGTCAAGGATTTATCTACTGCAAAGGATTTCTCTACAGCAAAGGATCATTCTAAAGTTAAGGATCTATCTTAAGCAAAGGATCTATCTACTACAAAGGATCTATCTACAGCAAAGGATCTATCTACAACAAAGAATCTATGTACAGCTAAGAATCTATCTACAGCAAAGGATCAATCTGAAGTTAAGGATCTATCTTAAGCAAAGGATCTATCTACAGCAAAGGATCTATCTAAAGCCAATGATCTATCTACAACAAAAAATCTATTCTACAGGAAAGGATCTGTCAACAGCAAAGGATCTATTTACAGTAAAGGAGCTATCTACAGCAAAAGATCTATCAACAATAAGGGATCTATCTGCAGCAAAGAATCTATCTACAGCAAAGGATCTATCTTCAGCAAAGGATCTATCTATACAGCAAAGTGTTCTATCTACAGTAAGGGATCTATCTACAGCAAAAAATCTATCTACACCAAAAGATCTTTTTACAGCGAGAGATCTGTCAACAGCAAAGGATCTATCTACAGCAAAGGATCTATTTACAGCAGAAGATCTTTCTACAGCAGAGGATCTTTCTACAGCAAAGGATCTATCTACAGCAAAGGATCTTTTTACAGTATGGGATCTATCTACAGCAATGGTTTTATCTACAATAAAAGATGTATCTACAGAAAAGGATCTATCTACAGTAAAGGATTTATCTAAAGATAATTATCTATCTACAACGAACGATTTATCTACAGCAAAGGATCTATCTACATATAAGGATCCATCTACAGCAAAGGATCTATCTACAGTAAAGGATCTATCTACAGCAAAGGACCTATCTACAGTAAAGGATCTATCTACATCGTCTGATCAATCCACAGCAAGGGATCTATCTGCAGCAAAGGATCTATTTACAGTAAAGGTGCTATCCACAGCAAAAGATCTATTTACAATAATGGATCTATCCGCAGCAAAGGATTTATCTACAGCAAAGGATCTATCTTCAGCAAAGGATCTTTATACAGCATAGGATCTATGTACAGTAAAGGATCTATCTACTGCATAGGATACATCTACTGCAATGAATCTATCTAGAGAAAATAATCTATCTTCAGCAAAGAATCTATCTACAGAAACGGATCTATCTACAACGAAGGATCTATCTACAGCAAAGGTTCAATCTACAGCAAATGATCTATCTTCAGCAAAGGTTTTTTCTACAGCATAAGATCTATCTACAGCAAAGGATCTATCTACAATAAGTGAGCTATCTACATCAAAGGATCTATCTGCTGCAAAAGATCTATTTACAGCAAAGGATCTATCTACAGCAAAGGATCTATCTACAGAAAAGGATCTATCTACAGCAAAGGATCTATCTACAGTCAAGGATTTATTTACTGCATAGGATCTCTCTACAGCAAAAGATCAATCTAAAGTTAAGGATCTATCTTAAGCAAAGGATCTATCTACAGCAAAATATCTATCTAAAGCCAATGATCTATCTACAACATAGGATCTATTTTCAACAGCAGAACTTTATACCCTAATGGATCTATCTACAGAAAAGGATCTATCTACAGCAAAGGATCTATTTACAGTAAAGGAGCTATCTATAGCAAAAGATCTATAAACAATAAGGGATCTACCTACAGCAAATGATCTATCTACAGCAAGGTGTTCTATCTACAGTAAGGGATCTATCTACAGCAAAGAATCTATCTACACCAAAGGATCTATCTACAACAAAAAATCTATTTACAACAGCAGAACTTTAAACAGCAAAGGATCTATCTATAGCGAAGGATCTATCTACAGCAAAGTGATCTATCTTCAGTAAGGGATCTATCTACAGCAAATAATCTGTCTTCACCAAAGGATCTTTCTACAACGCAGGATCTGTCAACAGCAAAAGATCTATCTACAGGAAAGGATCTGTCTACAGCAAAGGATCTATTTACAGTAAAGGAGCTATCTACAGCAAAAGATCTATCAACAATAAGGGATCTATCTGCAGCAAAGAATCTATCTACAGCAAAGGATCTATCTTCAGCAAAGGATCTATCTATACAGCAAAGTGTTCTATCTACAGTAAGGGATCTATCTACAGCAAAAAATCTATTTACACCAAAGGATCTTTTTACAGCGAAAGATCTGTCAACAGCAAAGGATCTATCTACAGCAAAGGATCTATTTACAGCAGAAGATCTTTCTACAGCAGAGGATCTTTCTACAGCAAAGGATCTATCTACAGCAAAGGATCTTTTTACAGTATGGGATCTATCTACAGCAACGGTTTTATCTACAATAAAAGATCTATCTACAGAAAAGGATCTATCTACAGAAAAAGATCTATCTACAGTAAAGGATCTATCTACAGCAAAATATCTATCTAAAGCCAATGATCTATCTACAACAAAGGATCTATTTACAACAGCAGAACTTTATACCTCAATTGATCTATCTACAGCAAAGGATCTATCTACAGCAAAGGGATCTATCTTCAGTAAGAGATCTATCTAAAGCAAAGAATCTGTCTACACCAAAGGATTTTTTACAGCGCAGGATCTATCAACAGCAGAGGATCAATCATTAGCAAAATATATATTTACAACAACAGTTCTATCTACAGCAAAAGATCTATCAACAATATGGGATCTATCTACAGCAAATGAATTATCTACAGCAAAGGATCTTTCTACAGCAAAAGATCTGTCAACAGCAAGGGATCTATCTACAGCAAAGGATCTATTTACAGCAGAAGATCTTTCTACATCAGAGGATCCTTCTACAGCAAAGGATCTATCTACAGCAAAGAATCTATTTACAGTATGGGATATATCAACAGCAAAGGTTTTATCTACAGTAAAAAAGGATCAATCTACAGAAAAGGATCTATCTACAGCAAAGGATCTATTTACAGCAGAAGATCTTTCTACATCAGAGGATCCTTCTACAGCAAAGGATCTATCTACAGCAAAGAATCTATTTACAGTATGGGATATATCAACAGCAAAGGTTTTATCTACAGTAAAAAAGGATCAATCTACAGAAAAGGATCTATCTACTGAAAAGGATCTATCTACAACAAAGGATCTATCTACAGCAAATGATCTATCTACGGCAAGGGATCTATCTACGGCACAGGATCTATTTATTTATTTACAGCAAAGGATCTATCTACAGAAAAGAATCTATCTACAGAAAAGGATCTATCTACAGCGAAGGATCTATCTACAACAAAGGATCTATCTACAGCAAATGATCTATCTACTACAAAGGATCTATCTAAAGCAAATGTTCTATCTACAACAAAGAATCTATGTACAGCAAAGAATCTATCTACAGCAAAGGATCAATCTACAGTAAAGGATCTATCTACAGCAAAGGATCTATCTACAGTAAAGGATCTATCTACTGAAAAGGATCTGTCTACAGCAAAGGATCTATCTACAGCAAGAGACCTATCAACAGTAAAGGATCTATCAACATCATATGATCAATCCACAGCAAGGGATCTATCTACAGCAAAGGATCTATTTACAGTAAAGGAGCTATCTACAGCAAAAGATCTATCAACAATGAGGGATCTATCTGCAGCAAAGGCTCTATCTACAGCAAAGGATCTATCTTCAGCAAAGGATCTTTATACAGCATAGGATCTATGTACAGTATTGGATCTATCTACTGCATAGGATACATATGCTGCAAAGAATCTATCTACAGCAAAGAAACTATCTTCAGCAAAGAATCTATCTACAGAAAAGGATCTATCAACAGCAAAGGATCTATCTACAGCAAAGGATCTATCTACAGTAAAGGATCTATCTACAGCAAAATATCTATCTAAAGCCAATGATCTATCTACAATAAAGGATCTATTTACAACAGCAGAACTTTATACCTCAATTGATCTATCTACAGCAAAGGATCTATCTACAGAAAAGGATCTATCTACAGCAAAGGATCTATCTACAGTCAAGGATTTATTTACTGCATAGGATCTCTCTACAGCAAAAGATCAATCTAAAGTTAAGGATCTATCTTAAGCAAAGGATCTATCTACAGCAAAATATCTATCTATAGCCAATGATCTATCTACAACATAGGATCTATTTTCAACAGCAGAACTTTATACCCTAATGGATCTATCTACAGAAAAGGATCTATCTACAGCAAAGGATCTATTTACAGTAAAGGAGCTATCTACAGCAAAAGATCTATAAACAATAAGGGATCTACCTACAGCAAATGATCTATCTACAGCAAGGTGTTCTATCTACAGTAAGGGATCTATCTACAGCAAAGAATCTATCTACACCAAAGGATCTATCTACAACAAAAAATCTATTTACAACAGCAGAACTTTAAACAGCAAAGGATCTATCTATAGTGAAGGATCTATCTACAGCAAAGTGATCTATCTTCAGTAAGGGATCTATCTACAGCAAATAATCTGTCTTCACCAAAGGATCTTTCTACAACGCAGGATCTGTCAACAGCAAAAGATCTATCTACAGGAAAGGATCTGTTTACAGCAAAGGATCTATTTACAGTAAAGGAGCTATCTACAGCAAAAGATCTATCAACAATAAGGGATCTATCTGCAGCAAAGAATCTATCTACAGCAAAGGATCTATCTTCAGCAAAGGATCTATCTATACAGCAAAGTGTTCTATCTACAGTAAGGGATCTATCTACAGCAAAAAATCTATTTACACCAAAGGATCTTTTTACAGCGAAAGATCTGTCAACAGCAAAGGATCTATCTACAGCAAAGAATCTATTTACAGCAGAAGATCTTTCTACAGCAGAGGATCTTTCTACAGCAAAGGATCTATCTACAGCAAAGGATCTTTTTACAGTATGGGATCTATCTACAGCAACGGTTTTATCTACAATAAAAGATCTATTTACAGAAAAGGATCTATCTACAGAAAAAGATCTATCTACAGTAAAGGATCTATCTACAGCAAAATATCTATCTAAAGCCAATGATCTATCTACAACAAAGGATCTATTTACAACAGCAGAACTTTATACCTCAATTGATCTATCTACAGCAAAGGATCTATCTACAGCAAAGTGATCTATCTTCAGTAAGAGATCTATCTAAAGCAAAGAATCTGTCTACACCAAAGGATTTTTTACAGCGCAGGATCTATCAACAGCACAGGATCAATCATTAGCAAAATATATATTTACAACAACAGTTCTATCTACAGCAAAAGATCTATCAACAATAAGGGATCTATCTACAGCAAATGAATTATCTACAGCAAAGGATCTTTCTATAGCAAAAGATCTGTCAACAGCAAAGGATCTATCTACAGCAAAGGATCTATTTACAGCAGAAGATCTTTCTACAGCAGAGGATCTTTCTACAGCAAAGGATCTATCTACAGCAAAGAATCTATTTACAGTATGGGATCTATCAACAGCAAAGGTTTTATCTACAGTAAAGGATCAATCTACAGAAAAGGATCTATCTACAGAAAAGGATCTATCTACAGCGAAGGATCTATCTACAACAAAGGATCTTTCTACAGTAAATGATCTATCTACGGCAAGGGATCTATCTACGGCACAGGAGTTATTTATTTATTTACAGCAAAGGATCTATCTACAGAAAAGGATCTATCTACAGAAAAGGATCTATCTAAAGTAAAGGATCTATCTACAACAAAGGATCTATCTACAGCAAAGTATCTATCTACAGCAAACGATTTATCTACAGCAAAGGATCAATCTACAGAAAATGATCTATCTAAAGTAACGGGACTATATACAGCAAAGGATCCATCTACAGTTAAGGATCTATCAACAGCAAAGTATCAATCTACAACAAAAGATCTATTTACAACAAAAGTTCTATCTACAGCAAAGGATCTATCTACAGCAAAGGATCTATCTACAGGAAAAGATCTATCTACAGCATAGGATCTATCTACAGTAAAGGATCCATCTACTGCAAAGGATCTGTCTACAGCAAAGGATCTATCTACAACAAAGAATCTATCTACAGCAAAGAATCTATGTTCAGCAGATAATCTATCTACAGCAAAAGATCTATCTACAGCAAAGGATCAATCTACAGAAAATGATCTATCTAAAGTAACGGGACTATATACAGCAAAGGATCCATCTACAGTTAAGGATCTATCAACAGCAAAGGATCAATCTATAACAAAAGATCTATTTACAACAAAAGTTCTATCTACAGCAAAGGATCTATCTGCAGCAAAAGATCTATCTACAGCAAAGGATCTATCTTCAGCAAAGGATCTTTATACAGCATAGGATCTATGTACAGTTATGGATCTTTTTCTGCATAGGATACATCTACTGCAAAGAATCTATCTACAGCAAAGAATCTATCTACAGCAAAGAATCTATCATCAGCAAAGAATCTATCTACAGCAAAGTATCTATCTACAGCAAAGGATCTATCTACAGAAAAGGATCTATCTACAGCAAAGGATCTATCTACAGTCAAGGATTTATCTACTGCTTAGGATCTCTCTACAGCAAAGGATCAATCTGCAGTTAAGGATCTATCTTAAGCAAAGGATCTATCTACAGCAAAATATCTATCTAAAACCAATGATCTATCTACAACAAAGGATCTATTTACAACAGCAGAACTTTATACCTCAATTGATCTATCTACAGCAAAGGATCTATCTACAGCAAAGTGATCTATCTTCAGTAAGAGATCTATCTACAGCAAAGAATCTGTCTACACCAAAGGATTTTTTACAGCGCAGAATCTATCAACAGCAGAGGATCAATCCTTAGCAAAAGATATATTTACAACAACAGTTCTATCTACAGCAAATGATCTATCTACAGTAAAGTGTTCTATCTACAATAAGGGATCTATCTACAGCAAAGAATTTATCTACACCAAAGGATCTTTCTATAGCAAAAGATCTGTCAACAGCAAAGGATCTATCTACAGCAAAGGATCTATTTACAGCAGAAGATCTTTCTACAGCAGAGGATCTTTCTACAGCAAAGGATCTATCTACAGCAAAGAATCTATTTACAGTATGGGATCTATCAACAGCAAAGGTTTTATCTACAGTAAAGGATCAATCTACAGAAAAGGATCTATCTACAGAAAAGGATCTATCTACAGCGAAGGATCAATCTACGGCAAGGGATCTATCTACGGCACAGGAGTTATTTATTTATTTACAGCAAAGGATCTATCTACAGAAAAGGATCTATCTACAGAAAAGGATCTATCTACAGCAAAGTATCTATCTACAGCAAACGATTTATCTACAGCAAAGGGTCTATCTACAGATAAGGATCCATCCACAGCAAAGGATCTATCTACAGTAAAGGATCTATCTACTGCATAGGATACATCTACTGCAATGAATCTATCTAGAGAAAATAATCTATCTTCAGCAAAGAATCTATCTAAAGAAACGGATCTATCTACAACGAAGGATCTATCTACAGCAAAGGTTCAATCTACAGCAAATGATCTATCTTCAGCAAAGGTTCTTTCTACAGCATAAGATCTATCTACAGCAAAGGATCTATCTACAATAAGTGATCTATCTACATTCAAAGGATCTATCTACAGCAAAAGATCTATTTACAGCAAATGGTCAATATACAGCAAAGGATATATCTGCAGTAATGGAACTCTATACAGCCAAATATCTATTTACAGAAAAGGAGCTATCTACAGCAAAGGATCTATCTACAGCAAAGGATCAATTTATAGCGGAGAATCTTTCTACAGCAAAGGAACTACTACAGCAAAAGATCTATCTACAGCAAAAAATCTATCTACAGCAATGGATCTATCTACAGCAAAAGATCTATCTACAGTAAGGGATCTATTTACAGCGAAGGATCAACCTACAGCAAATGATCTATCTACAGCAAAGGATCTATCTACAGCATAGGATCTATCTACAGCAATGGATCTATCTACCTTAAGGAATCTTTTTGCAGCGAAGGATAAATCTACAGTAAAGGATCTATTTACAGCGAAGGATCGATCTACAGCGAAGGATCTATCTACAGCAAAGGATCTATCTACAGCAAAGGATCTATCTACAGCAAAGGATCTATCTACAGCTAAGAATCTATCTACAGTCAAGGATTTATCTACTGCAAAGGATCTCTCTACAACAAAGGATCAATCTACATTTAAGGGTCTATCTTAAGCAAAGGATATATCTACAGCAAAGGATCTATCTAAAGCCAATGATCTATCTACAAAAAAGGATCTATTTAAAACAGCAGAACTTTATAGAGCAAAGGATCTATCTACAGCGAAGGATCTATCTACAGCAAAGTGATCTATCTTCAGTAAGGGATCTATCTACAGCAAATTATCTGTCTACACCAAAGGATCTTTCTACAGCGCAGGATCTGTCAACAGCAAAGGATCAATCTATTGCAAAAGATCAATTTATAACAAAAGTTCTATCTACAGCAAAGGATCTATCTACAGCAAAGGATCTATCTACAGGAAAGGATCTATCTACAGCAAAGGATCTATTTACAGTAAAGGAGCCATCTACATCAAAAGATCTATCATCAATAAGGGATCTGTCTACAGCAAAGGATCTATCTACAGCAAAGGATCTATCTTCAGCAAAGGATCAATCTACAGCAAAGTGATCTATCTACAGTAAGGGATCTATCTACACCAAATGATCTATCTACAGCAAAGTGATCTATCTACAGTAAGGGATCTATCTACAGCAAAGAATCTATCTACACCAAAGGATCTTTCTACAGCGAAAGATCTGTCAACAGCAAAGGATCTATCTACAGCAAAGGATCTATCTACGGCAAGGGATCTATCTACGTCAAAGGATCTATTTACAGTATGGGATCTATCTATAGCGAAGGTTTTATTTACAGTATGGGATCTATCAAAAGCAAAGGTTATATTTACAGTATGGGATCTATCAACAGCTAAGGTTTTATCTACAGTAAAGGATCTTTCTACAGAAAAGGATATATCTGCAGAAAAGGATCTATCTACAGCGAAGGATCTATCTACAACAAAGGATCTATTGACAGCAAATGATCTATCTACGGCTGGGAATCTATCTACGGCAAAGGATTTATTTATTTATTTACAGCAAAGGATCTTAAATCTATCTACAGCGAAGGATTTTTCTACAGTAAAGGATCTATCTACTACAAAGGATCTATCTACAGCAAATGATCTATCTACAACAAAGAATCTATGTACAGCAATGAATCTATCTACAGCAAAGGGATCTATCTACAGTAAGGGATCTATATACAGCAAATGATCTATCTACAGCAAAGTGATCTATCTACAGTAAGGGATCTATCTACAGCGAAGGATCTATCTACAGCAAAGGATCTATCTACAGATAAGGATCCATCTACAGCACAGGATCTATCTACAGTAAAGGATCTATCTACTGCAAAGGATATATCTACAGCAAAGGATCTATCTACAACAAAGGACCTATCTACAGTAAAGGATCTATTTACAGCAAAGGAGCTATCTATAGCAAAAGATCTATCTACAATAAGGGATCTATCTGCAGCAAAGGATCTATCTGCAGCAAAGGATCTATCTTCAGCAAAGGATCTTTATACAGCATAGGATCTATGTATAGTAAAGGATCTATCTACTGCATAGGATACAACTACTGCAAAGAATCTATCTAAAGCAAAGAATCTATTTTCAGCAAAGAATCTATCTACAGAAAAGGATCTATCTACAACGAAGGATCTATTTACAGCAAAGGAGCTATCCATAGCAAAAGATCTATCTACAATAAGGGATCTATCTGCAGCAAAGGATCTATCTGCAGCAAAGGATCTATCTGCAGCAAAGGATCTATCTTCAGCAAAGGATCTTTATACAGCATAGGATCTATGTATAGTAAAGGATCTATCTTCTGCATAGGATACAACTACTGCAAATAATCTATCTATAAAGCAAAGAATCTATTTTCAGCAAAGAATCTATCTACAGAAAAGGATCTATCTACAACGAAGGATCTATCTATAGTAAAGGAACAATCTACAGCAAATGATCTATCTTCAGCAAAGGATCTTTCTACAGCATAAGATCTATCTACAGCAAAGGATCTATCTACAATAAGTGATCTATCTACAGCAAAAGATCTATCTACTGCAAAAGATCTATCTACAACAAATGATCAATCTACAGCAAAGGATATATCTACAGTAAAGCAATTCTATACAGCCAAAGGATCCATTTACAGCAAAGGATCTATCTACAGCGAAGGATCGATCTACAGCAAATGATCTATCTACATCAAAGGATATTTCTACAGCATAGGATCTATCTACAGCAATGGATCTATCTACAGTAAGGGATGTTTTTGCAGCAAAGGATCAATCTACAGCAAAGGATCTATTTACAGCAAAGGATCGATCTACAGCAAAGGATCTATATACAGCAAAGGATCTATCTACAGCAAAGGATCTATCTACTGCAAAGGACATATCTATAGTAAAGGATCTGTTTACAGTCAAGGATTTATCTACTGCAAAGGATCTCTCTACAGCAATGAATCAATCTACATTTAAGGATCTATCTTAAGCAAAGGATCTATCTACAGCAAAGGATCTATCTAAAACCAATGATCTATCTACAAAAAAGGATCTATTTGCAACAGCAGAACTTTATACAGCAAAGGATCTATCTACAGCAAAGAATCTAGCTACCTCAAAGTGATCTATTTTCAGTAAGGGATCTATCTACAGAAAAGAATCTGTCTACACCAAAAGATCTATCTACAGCGCAGGATCTGTCAACAGCAAAGGATCAATCTTTAGCAAAAGATCTATCTACAGCAAAGGATCTATCTACAGCAAAGGATCTATCTACAGCAAAGGATTTATCAACAATAAGGGATCTATCTGCAGCAAAGAATCTATCAACAACAAAGGATCTATCTTCAGCAAAGGATCTATCTACAGCAAAGTGATCTATCTACAGTAAGGGATCTATCAACAGCAAATGATCTATCTACAGCAAAGGGATCTATCTACAGTAAGGGATCTATCTAGAGCAAAGAATCTATCTACATCAAAGGATCTTTCTACCACGAAAGATCTGTCAACACCAAAGGATCTATCTACAGAAAAGGATCTATCTACGGCAAGAGATCTATTTACAGTAAAGGATCTATCTACAGCAAAAGATCTATCAACAATAAGGGATCTACCTACAGCAAATGATCTATCTACAGCAAGGTGTTCTATCTACAGAAAGGGATCTATCTACAGCAAAGAATCTATCTACACCAAAGGATCTTTCTACAGCGAAAGATCTGTCAACAGCAAAGGATCTATCTACAGCAAAGCATCTATTTACAGCAGAAGATCTTTCTACAGCAGAGGATCTTTCTACAGCAAAGGATCTATCTACAGCAAAGAATCTATCTACAGAAAAGGATCTATCTACAGCAAAGGATCTATCTACAGCAAAGGATCTATCTAAAGCCAATAATCTATCTACAAAAAAGGATCTATTTACAACAGCAGAACTTTATACAGCATAGGATCTGTCTACAGCAAAGGATCTATCTACAGCAAAGTGATCTATTTGCAGTAAGGGATCTATCTACAGAAAAGAATCTGTCTACAGCAAAAGATCTTTCTACAGCGCAGGATCTGTCAACAGCAAAGGATCAATCTATAGCAAAAGATCTATTTACAACAAAAGTTCTATCTAAAGCAAAGAATCTATCTACAGCAAAGGATCTATCGACAATAAGGGATCTATCTGCAGCAAAGGATCTATCTACAGCAAAGGATATATCTTCAGCAAAGGATCTATCTACAGAAAAGTGATCTATCTACAGTAAGGGATCTTTCTACAGCAAATGATCTATCTACAGCAAAGTGATTTATCTACAGTATGGGATCTATCTACAGCAAAGAATCTATCTACACCAAAGGATCTTTCTACAGCGAAAGATCTGTCAACAGCAAAGGATCTATCTACAGCAATGGATCTATTTACAACAGGAGATCTTTCTTCAGCAGAGGATTTTTCTACAGCAAAGGATCTATCTACAGCAAAGGATCTATTTTCAGTATGGGATCTATCTACAGCAATAGTTTTATCTACAATAAAATATCTATCTACAGAAAAGGATCTTAGATCTATCTACAGCTAAGGATCTATCTACAGTAAAAGATCTATCTACTACAAAGGATCTATCTACAGCAAAGGATCTATCTACAACAAAGAATCTATGTACAGCTAAGAATCTATCTACAGCAAAGGATCTATCTACAGTAAAGGATCTATCTACTGCAAAGGATCTGTCTACAGCAAAGGATCTATCTACAACAAAGAATCTATTTACAGTATGGGATATATCAACAGCAAAGGTTTTATCTACAGTAAAAAAGGATCAATCTACAGAAAAGGATCTATCTACAGCAAAGGATCTATTTACAGCAGAAGATCTTTCTACATCAGAGGATCCTTCTACAGCAAAGGATCTATCTACAGCAAAGAATCTATTTACAGTATGGGATATATCAACAGCAAAGGTTTTATCTACAGTAAAAAAGGATCAATCTACAGAAAAGGATCTATCTACTGAAAAGGATCTATCTACAACAAAGGATCTATCTACAGCAAATGATCTATCTACGGCAAGGGATCTATCTACGGCACAGGATCTATTTATTTATTTACAGCAAAGGATCTATCTACAGAAAAGAATCTATCTACAGAAAAGGATCTATCTACAGCGAAGGATCTATCTACAACAAAGGATCTATCTACAGCAAATGATCTATCTACTACAAAGGATCTATCTAAAGCAAATGTTCTATCTACAACAAAGAATCTATGTACAGCAAAGAATCTATCTACAGCAAAGGATCAATCTACAGTAAAGGATCTATCTACAGCAAAGGATCTATCTACAGTAAAGGATCTATCTACTGAAAAGGATCTGTCTACAGCAAAGGATCTATCTACAGCAAGAGACCTATCAACAGTAAAGGATCTATCAACATCATATGATCAATCCACAGCAAGGGATCTATCTACAGCAAAGGATCTATTTACAGTAAAGGAGCTATCTACAGCAAAAGATCTATCAACAATGAGGGATCTATCTGCAGCAAAGGCTCTATCTACAGCAAAGGATCTATCTTCAGCAAAGGATCTTTATACAGCATAGGATCTATGTACAGTATTGGATCTATCTACTGCATAGGATACATATGCTGCAAAGAATCTATCTACAGCAAAGAAACTATCTTCAGCAAAGAATCTATCTACAGAAAAGGATCTATCAACAGCAAAGGATCTATCTACAGCAAAGGATCTATCTACAGTAAAGGATCTATCTACAGCAAAATATCTATCTAAAGCCAATGATCTATCTACAATAAAGGATCTATTTACAACAGCAGAACTTTATACCTCAATTGATCTATCTACAGCAAAGGATCTATCTACAGAAAAGGATCTATCTACAGCAAAGGATCTATCTACAGTCAAGGATTTATTTACTGCATAGGATCTCTCTACAGCAAAAGATCAATCTAAAGTTAAGGATCTATCTTAAGCAAAGGATCTATCTACAGCAAAATATCTATCTATAGCCAATGATCTATCTACAACATAGGATCTATTTTCAACAGCAGAACTTTATACCCTAATGGATCTATCTACAGAAAAGGATCTATCTACAGCAAAGGATCTATTTACAGTAAAGGAGCTATCTACAGCAAAAGATCTATAAACAATAAGGGATCTACCTACAGCAAATGATCTATCTACAGCAAGGTGTTCTATCTACAGTAAGGGATCTATCTACAGCAAAGAATCTATCTACACCAAAGGATCTATCTACAACAAAAAATCTATTTACAACAGCAGAACTTTAAACAGCAAAGGATCTATCTATAGTGAAGGATCTATCTACAGCAAAGTGATCTATCTTCAGTAAGGGATCTATCTACAGCAAATAATCTGTCTTCACCAAAGGATCTTTCTACAACGCAGGATCTGTCAACAGCAAAAGATCTATCTACAGGAAAGGATCTGTTTACAGCAAAGGATCTATTTACAGTAAAGGAGCTATCTACAGCAAAAGATCTATCAACAATAAGGGATCTATCTGCAGCAAAGAATCTATCTACAGCAAAGGATCTATCTTCAGCAAAGGATCTATCTATACAGCAAAGTGTTCTATCTACAGTAAGGGATCTATCTACAGCAAAAAATCTATTTACACCAAAGGATCTTTTTACAGCGAAAGATCTGTCAACAGCAAAGGATCTATCTACAGCAAAGAATCTATTTACAGCAGAAGATCTTTCTACAGCAGAGGATCTTTCTACAGCAAAGGATCTATCTACAGCAAAGGATCTTTTTACAGTATGGGATCTATCTACAGCAACGGTTTTATCTACAATAAAAGATCTATTTACAGAAAAGGATCTATCTACAGAAAAAGATCTATCTACAGTAAAGGATCTATCTACAGCAAAATATCTATCTAAAGCCAATGATCTATCTACAACAAAGGATCTATTTACAACAGCAGAACTTTATACCTCAATTGATCTATCTACAGCAAAGGATCTATCTACAGCAAAGTGATCTATCTTCAGTAAGAGATCTATCTAAAGCAAAGAATCTGTCTACACCAAAGGATTTTTTACAGCGCAGGATCTATCAACAGCACAGGATCAATCATTAGCAAAATATATATTTACAACAACAGTTCTATCTACAGCAAAAGATCTATCAACAATAAGGGATCTATCTACAGCAAATGAATTATCTACAGCAAAGGATCTTTCTATAGCAAAAGATCTGTCAACAGCAAAGGATCTATCTACAGCAAAGGATCTATTTACAGCAGAAGATCTTTCTACAGCAGAGGATCTTTCTACAGCAAAGGATCTATCTACAGCAAAGAATCTATTTACAGTATGGGATCTATCAACAGCAAAGGTTTTATCTACAGTAAAGGATCAATCTACAGAAAAGGATCTATCTACAGAAAAGGATCTATCTACAGCGAAGGATCTATCTACAACAAAGGATCTTTCTACAGTAAATGATCTATCTACGGCAAGGGATCTATCTACGGCACAGGAGTTATTTATTTATTTACAGCAAAGGATCTATCTACAGAAAAGGATCTATCTACAGAAAAGGATCTATCTAAAGTAAAGGATCTATCTACAACAAAGGATCTATCTACAGCAAAGTATCTATCTACAGCAAACGATTTATC